>JAQFVV010012766.1:0-600000 GCA_028023455.1 Epiperipatus broadwayi | reverse complement strand
GGCTTGTGGCAATACATATAGTGAGTTTTGCCTGTTTTAAATGGTGATCATGTGATGTCAAATTTAATCATCTCTAACTGGTCTCTTTTTCAGACCTCTACAATATTTTGGAATCTAATTTAGTCTTATATTGTCGTTTTTTTGTCATTTTTTCAAGAAATATGTTTGACCTAATTTCATTTGTCTTTTAATTATTTCAATGATAGCAGTTTGTTCTTTCCTTCAAGCATTTTGACTGTGGTCCCCTCTTGTTACTCCCAACATACATCTTACTATAATTTGATGAATGAGCTAAAATTATTATATTGAGCTTCTTTTAAGTTTTCAAAATTCATATCTATATGTAAAAATTTAAAAAAAAAATATTAAAAAGCTTTTCAAACACATACTTATATTTGCTTTTAATAGCTCTTTCTACCAAAATATTCCATTCAAATTTAATTCTGTTATTAATTTCATTCATCAGTGTTAATAATCTAAGCAAGATATTTTCCTTTTTTTTTCTTCTGAGAAAATCTATTGAATCCTTACTTTGTGCTGCATAATACTCATCTCAACTCCTACTATTGTATCTTTATATGTCTTGCTACATTTACTCAAACTCTGAAGCATTATTTATAAAAGCAATCACATCATTTCTGCAAAGGCTAGATAATAATTTCCATGCATTTTTATTGCCTTAGTTTCTCATTTTAAATTGCAAAATATTTATTGTAAAACTGACTATAGTTTTCTGATGAGCAGATGTCGGTAAAAATATTGATTATTGATGAAATATTCATTTATTCATTAATGTTATAGTGCTCATATTTTATAACTTTATTGACATTTATAATTGTTGACTAACATATTTGTAATGGATGCTACTAATATCGAGATGTTGGAGGATTTGAAGGTGGCAGTTTAGATATTTTGAGAATTATTCTTAATAGATTGGAAGAGTTGAAAGCTAATTTAATAAAGTTAATTGATAAATTGGAAGAATTAAGAGCTGATTTAAAATAATCTAAAAATGATACCAATAGTAAATTTGAAGAGCCAAAAACTAAATTTGGTAGGTCAGATTATAAATTTGAAGAGTTAAGAACTGATTTTAACAATAAATTTGGTAAATTTAATGTTTAGTTTAATGCTTCAAATACTATAGTTGAAAAATATACATATGACTTGGACATCAATTTAAAGGAGTCAGATATAAAATGTGATATTAGACTGAGTGAGCTGAAAAATGAATTAAGAAAACTTGAAGATAAACTAGATAAATTGCATGATAGATTTAAAAAACGAAATTAAACGATTGCAAATGAAAAGTAATGAGTTGAAAGATGAGTTTAAAAAAATCTAAAACTGATTTCGATAGCATCTTAAATAACTTTTAATAAATGCTTGTAACATTTAGGATTAGAATCATATCATAGAACCCTCATTCCAAATGTGTTACTCAGAAGTATTTTGCAGGCAGATTCATAATGAGTCATTTTAATAAACTTGCAAACAATTTTACTTTTCATATAACAATGCTCATTCGTTCAGCCTGACAAAAGAAGAATTCATTTGATCTCCAACTGTATATATTGTAAATAAATCAACACTGATATCTGAAAAGCCTGAAACTTATTATTAGCAGTGACCTTAGTTGACAAATTAATCAAGCCAGCTTACCAATTTATATATTATTTTAAATATATTTAAAAGATTATTAACTATTTAAATTCAACAATAGCAATTAAGTTAGTTTTCTGGATTGTTAATTTGAATTTTCAGTATTGAAAGTTAGCTTTATACAGAATTTTTTTTTTTTATTCATCAAACTCTTGGTAAATAAAAACAAAATGCTATGACATCACAGAATTGAAAATATGCAGCTCTGTAAGTGTTAATTTTTTAAATACAAAACTATAAAAAAGTTTTTGAAATTTAATAACGAATTATCATAAATAAATAGAGGGATTTAAACTTAGGATTTTAGCAATCTATATTCGTCCTTCAGTCTATCTCAAGCAAACAACATACATGACCACATGTGGGAAAAATAGATGAATCCCAAAATACATGTATTTCATGTAAAACCAGCACTCATCAGTTGGGCCAGATCATAATCTCTCACACATATATACAATCAGTGCTCAGCTTATATTAAGACAGAAATTTCTTAAACTTTAATGGGCAGGCTTCAATCTTCTCAATCTTCCAACTATTCAACCATCCATTGTATTGTAAAAACAATGATGGAAAGCTCAAAGCCCTCTATTTACTTATATAGAAAACATTCAGTACATGGAATGAAGAGACCAATTATCATAATGTAAAAACTAATTAATATTACTTATATATAGTAAAAAAATAAAGATATTAAAATTAGTAATAATTTGAAAGATCATGTGATCATAACTAAAGGGGTGACCCAATCCAAGAACTTTTATCTCTTTAATTTGTCTCAATCTCACAGATTATTGTAACACAATTAATGGATTAAGTCTCAATCTATAAACCTTTAGATTTTGAGTCTGCCAGCCTACACTACTTATGAGTACCAAATGATGTGTTGAGTGTCAATTCAAGAACCTTTAGCTCTTGAAGTTGTCACTCTACTACTTCTCTAAACCACACAAAATACTTGGAATGAAACATTTGAAAATTCATTGGAGAAAGAGCTATAAATAAATAGAAATTAATAAACTTTGAAGCCTCTATATAAAAGATTAGAATATATCAGCATATACTTGTTGATCAATATCATTAATATTGAACATTTTAACTAAAAGACAATATGATTTGAAATAATCTATTTAACTCATCTTTTTTATAATCCACCCCTCCCTCACATCCTTTATACAATTTTTTCAATAAGTTTTAGTATAGTTTTTTTATTAATTAATCTAATAGAATATATTCTGAAAGGAAATGGAAACCATTACTATTCTTCAATATAATTTCTACTGCATATCTTCTAGGCTATACATATGGACAAGACTCATGAAATGTATAACATATAACTTGGTAGTTATTTCAGTGGATTAAATTTGTTCAAGTTTAGCTATTTTAATGTTTTGGTTCAAACTTAGGTGACATTAATAATTAAATTAGCTACTCGTAACAAATTTTGGAATGATGATGTGATGTTTTCACTCAAAGTACATTACCAAAATGACCAACTATTGGTTATAAAATTGAAATGAGGCAATATACTTTTAGGATTTTACATAATTTTTCTCCTGTTGAAACAATTATCATGGTAATCCATGTGTTATATTAACAACGAGTTCCAAATAATAAATTTTTCTTCATGTATAAATGGTTGCAAAATACAATTTTACTCTTCTTTACTTTTTGTTGCAAGATCTTGAAATGAATTTGTGTAATATATCAAATCTGCAATATTATTTATAATGGTTTGCTATCCCTTAAGATATTTCACTGCTTCAACAAATTAAATGATTAATATATTGCTGTGTTTATTTTCAACTGACACTTTTATTTATTATCACTTCCTTTTATCTTTTTTCTCTCAAAACCCTAACATATAACTCAATAAAACAACTCTTCAACTACTACTTCAATCTCTTTTCTCATTAATATATAGTTTCAGTTCTTTTTAATAATCAAATAGCAATAGCCTCATGTTTTATAATTTATGTAACTTAAATTTTCATTCTTCACATCATTGATTCATCTTTTTCCTGGTGTCCAAAAATATTTTCTTTCAAATCTATTATTGTCTATATCCTCAACTGAAATAGAGTTTAGATTCATCTTATGTAACATTTTTACAGTTTATATTTTGGTCCCAAATTTTCTTTTTTTTTTAAATGAATATAATCCTATTTACTTTAATCTCCATTATGACTTAACTTGATAATTTTCTCCACTTCTTTATTTTATTTACTAAAGACAAACACACACACATATCAACACTTAAGCCATATCAATATCAATCAACAATTTCAATCTATTGTCAATACAATCCTTTTAAAACAATAAAGGTGGAAATCTACGTTTAAACATATCTAATATGTTTATAAAAGCACTAATGATTGCAAAGAGTGAAATTATTAATTCAAAGAAGTTTAAATAAACCTCATTAAATAGATAAATATAATCTGTTCTGAAAGCAGCTAGTCAACTCTGACTTTCATCTGCACTCCATCATTACTTAGATATTACAACTAATAATGCCCAAAACTAATTAGATAAATAATGTGAATACATAAAAGCAGTCAACACTTAAACAATATCAATAACAATCTTAATTTGTTGCCAAGGAAATCTCCATTAAACAATAAAGATGGAAATCTACTGTTACATATGATCTAAAAATGTTTATATAGACACTAAAGATTACAACTTGATTACAGAGAGTGAAATTATTAATTCAAATAACTTTAAATAAATCCCATAAAACAGACACTATAATGTGTTCTGAGAGCAGACTAACAAATAGTTAATTATAACTTTAAAACTTCACTCCAACTGTCTATTATTTACATAATAAAGAAAATAATGCAAGACTAGTTATGTTAATAATGTAATTACATTAAAAGCAGTCAATACTTAAATATCAATCTGTTATCAAAGCAACCTCCTTAAACAATAAAAATGGAAATCCACCTTCATATATGGTGTAATGTATGTATATATATTTTAATGATTTTAATCAGCACATAAATGATTTTACAGTTGATCAACATTAATCTGTTTTATAGAACAAACACCCTGAAATACATTATTAAGATCCCAAAGTCAGATTTTAAAGAATCATTTTTTAAATAAATCTATAAATTTTATCTACTTTTTTGTTATATCAATGCTAATCTATTTTTTATCACATAAAATGATCCTCTTCTATCTGAACATTAGTTTGTTATATTGTAAATAAATAATGCATTAAGCTGAAACATTATACTAGCAGTAATTATTGTTTTTACATCAATCAAGCTAATTAACATTTTAAATTAATTTGGATGAATACTAATGATATTGAAGATCAGAAAAAAGATCTCTATTTATCTGATAAATAAATGAATATTGAAAAGTGTTTTTAAATAATACTTTTATATAAACAAAACAACTGAGTAAAAAGTAAAAAATAACAAAATAATCTGACTAAAAAAATGTGGCATTTCATAAAAACACTTGAGACCTTTCTGATTTTTATGGTCTCAAATGCTTTTATGAAATGACATGTTTTTTAGTCAGATTACTTTGTTATTTTCTACTTTTTACTGAACTGTTTACATAGAAACATCATTTTTTAAAAAAATATTTTTTAAATATTTTATTATTTTTTAGTTATAAGTAATACAATTTCAATTTAAATAAAATAATTTTCTTCTTCACTATCTTTTTTATTATATTTCTTCTTTCCTCAAGAGAACATCTGCGATCAATGATTTTGACAGTACTATTTCTCCATTTTGATTTTGGAAATGAAAACATATAATTGTCTAACCTTTTTTTTTACACATTTATTGTTTTTTCCACAAAGTATTTAAAAATATTAATTATTTTAGAAAAATAATTCAAATGTTAGTAGAAAATATTTACTTTTAATTAATTAATTAGGAAGTATGAGCTTCATTGAAAGAATAAAAGTAGAGTTAGAAATAATTATCTTAATTCTGTTTATATATACAAGAAAAGGTATAGGTCACACTATTAATTTTGATGAGGCTTGGGCTGTCTTCTTTGGAAGAAATGAAATGAGAAGAATTAAAAAATCTTTATAGAGCTAAATCAATATTAACAAAATTTTATTCTGCAAACATAATATTTTCATAAGTTCAGTTGCTAAAGATTTTTCATTGGAAGCATAAAGATGTGAATTAGAGTTAAGTAACAATTTTTTTTCATTGTTAAAAAGTCAAAAATGTGGATAACCCAATAGAAACAGATAAAAATATGGATATACGGACAGAAATACAGACAGGACAAGTTAGTATAAAACATTTAAATAGATTGGTATTGATATAATGAAAAGATTTACAGATGTATTTAAAAATGATTTTTGAAAATCTGGCTTGTAATGGATCTTATTAACATATTCACATACTCTTGCTCTGTGAAATAGATTTATATTTTTAACATTACATATTTGATCAGCTGTAAAATAATTTATGTGCTGATTAAAATGATTAATATTTTATCTAAATTAATATTTGAAGCAATAAGCTGGCTTGATTGATATAAAAATAAAGATCATCATTAATATAAATTTTCAACCTTTTTGGATATCAATGCCTAATTTATTATTTAAAATATAACAAATCAAATTCAGAAAAAAGAGAATCTATTTTTATCTGACAAAGTCGATTGGTATTGATATAATGCAAAGGTAGATATATTTACAAGTTTATTTAAAAACAATTTTTTAGAATTTGGCTTGTAATATAGCCTGATAATGTATTTGTACACGTTTATTCTGTAAATATATGCATAGAAATTCAATACTGCACCATTCAGGAAATTTTACTACCTTTTTAGTTTCCATTAATAATTGATTGATAAATGGATATCTGGATAGATAAGAAATCATTAAATGGTTTATCAAACAGCAGTTTATTTGTAGTATCTATTGAAAAGTTTACTACTGATCAACAAAAAGAACTTTTTTGGCTAGAATTAAATATAACTTGAACTTGCATGAGGGTAATAGTTTTTTGATAGTTGATAAATCTTGTTAACATGATTTTCTAAATCTAATATATATAATTTAAAGCTAATCCAGAATTATTTCATTAGTATCAATCTAATAAATACTTTGATTTTTATTATCCCATTACAATAATTATTTTCTAAATTTAATTTTTCAAAAAAAAAAAATAAATATTTAAAACAATGGTTGGGTGAAGAAGTCAAGATTTAAAAATTCATAAATCAAAACTTATAATGCATGTCACATAATCTCTTCTATAACCACTTGGTGATTTTTTCCAGTGGATTTTTTTTATTCATTGGTAATTTGTTTATTAAGTTTGATTTAATTATGCAGTGATTGATGACAGAGAATAAGAAAATTGCATTTTGGTTGAATTTTTTGAGGAAAAATGGGAGAGGACATGCTTTATATCATAATATTATTGCTTTCTACAGCACCTTTTTAAAATGCTTCATTAAAGATGAATGCAGAATTAGTCAAGATTTGTTGGCTATGAAATTTTCTCTAAACATCAGATAATTACTGTTCATTGCTTAATTACTTTCATCTGGTTGTGGCAGAAATCTTTATATGAATATTTTTTTATATTCAATTATATTTAGACCTGGACTTGGAACATGAAAGACATAATTGAAAACATTTATTTGTGAGATTCAGTATTCATAGTCAAGGTCTATAGAATTTTAGAGATATAAGCAAAGTTTGTTTTAAACTTTATATCTCTGGTAAATTGAAATGTAATCAAAATGTGAGATTTAAAGAACATATTTAATTTAATAGATCAAATGGCTTTAGATAACAAACAAAATTCATATTCAATGTTTATATCTGTCATAAAAAATTAAACTAAACATTATATCTGAAAAAAGTAACAAACTCATATCAGTTTTGTATATAAATATGGTATACATCTAAAATCTGTATTTATAAGTCTTAGTTATCCAGATTTATGTATGCAAAAGATAAATACTTAAGTTTGATTATAAGAAAATCATCTTGCCTTCGTTGCAGGTTGGGTTGGTTTTCTTGATAAATACAAGTTTTTTGAATATATAAAAGATTAGATATATATTCAAAGTAATATTACTCTTGGCCAATGATTGTCCTAGAGTTTGTGGGTCTTTCTATATTTTAATTTTTAAAGTTTAAAATGGCTGCTAATGTTGAGGTAACATTTGTTAAGGATAACTTCGGACAAGCAGTATCTATATTACATCGCACCACTTTTATCTAGCAGTTTATACGTTTTATGTTAACGACAGTTATATATACTTTTATTTTTTGTATGCAAAATAACATTTTGCTATCAAATCGTACGTGAACGAATTTAAATTATGCAGTTAAACGAGATTTTTTTTAAAAAAAGCATTATTAGGTGAGTCTATATTTTTATTGTTAATAAACGTTATTTTTTACATTTAAATTTTTTGGAATTTAGATCCTGATTGATGATATTGTTAAATTCAGATAGTTCTAAGCCTTCAAATCTAAATATTCCAATTACATACAGATATTTATAATAATTTCAAATGTAGAAATGCATCAATAAGATGTAATTGTATTTAAGTACATATAAGCCTGCTAATCGTAAATGTCACGTGATAAGTTATCGGTATTGTTGGTACATATCGTCGGCAAGATTTGCTGACTGCTTTTAGAACACAAATTTCAGATCAGCGATAGAAACTTCAATGGAACTAAGATTTTCTTTTAGAAATCTTAAAAGTATTTTAATTACCGGATAAAATATACCAAAAATCTAAAGTGTCGCTATTTTTGGTTTAATTAGCAACAATTGCAATAAAAAAAAAAAAAACGTTCCTTTTTTACGATGGTTGTAATATATAAAAGCTTTGTTTTTAACGGATTTGTATGAAAGGACTGTTTGCTTCATGAACGATGTCAGAAATAGAATACTTTACAATGTAATGAGCTAATTATTATTTATAAAATTGCTTTTTATATTATTATGCTTGCAACCCTGTCACAAACATTCAATAGCCCAGCAATCAGAATCAGGCCATAAATACGTTAAAACATACACTTTGTCAAGCAATTCGTATAGCATATGTGACATTTTAACTTCATAAACACATTATTTCTAGAGAAATCCTAAACTTATTTTTTTTTTTTATAATTTTTTTTAATATTAATTACAAGATATGTGTAAGAGATTGTGATATGGACTAACTGATGAATGCTGGTTAAGCACCAAATACTTATTTTTGGGATTATTTATCCTTTTCACATGTCTTTGATCATATGTTTCGGTAATCTGTGATAGATTTGTAATTAATAAAAAATAATAATAATTACATAAATAAGGTTAAGGTTTCTCTAGAAATAATGTGTATATGAAGTTGAAATATCATATGTTATATGAATTACTTGTCAAAGTGTATGTTTTTAATGTATCTATGGGCTGAGAGATTGGTCTGACGTTTGGGCTGTTGGATGGTTGTGATTGGGTTGCAAGCATGATATAACTCATTGGAAGCTTCAGTTATTTCCTGTTCAATTGCACATAATCTGAGTTATTTATTTATTTACATAAAATTGTTTTTTTATATACATTTTACAATTGTAACTTTTTAATTTTACAGATCTATAGAACCCACAGTGAGGGAGATCCTAACTTTATTGTTAAGGAGTAACCACTCACTTTTGATTTTAATTTTTTTTTATTGACGCATTAAAACGATTAGCTATCATAATTGTGCCATTCTGTTGTGTTTACTGTGTTATTATATGTAAACACAAACTCATATAAATACATTTACAATATATATTAAGGAAAGAAATATACAATTGTGTATAACTATTATACCTGCTATGTTGGTGAGGTATGTCTTTTAGTTGCAAAAACTATAGAAAGAAGCCTGCCTTGTGAATAAGTATGGTGGCACTTTCAGTTGTATTATGACTGCTTGCCTCATGTCGGTTTTAGAGTCTAGTAATTCCAGTCCTGAATGTGAACTTGCCTCACTGTGTTAAGCATATTGTGGACACCCTGCATATTGTCATTTGTCCTTACCTCCAAATGGATTGATATGGCCAGATCCCTATCTATAATGGAAACAATCGAATTCACTTTGTATTATCACCTATTGATTTGGTCTTTGGACACATGTTGTCCATTTGTACATCCATTAGTTTGTGGCAATAAATGTTCAATCCGATCAAAATTGGACCAGTCCATTATTTGAAAGCAATGTGAGATATGACACAATATCGTATTAGATTACACAGGCAATTGGATTTCATAATTGGAGACATGAAAAATATTGTGCTTTATTTTATTTGGTATTAAGTATTTATTTCATTTTTTGGGGAGGAGATGCAGGGGGATATATACAATACTCCACAGTAAAGTCTCAGAATCTAAGTATTTGAATATAACATTGTCATATAATGTTCATTAATTACTTAACGTTTAAAATAACCAAAAACTTAAATTTTTTTTAACTCATCTTCATTTCTTTGCATCTCTGATGTAGTTTCACACTGCATGCATTCTTAAAGTTTCTGTCATCTGTAGTCCTGAAGAGTATTCTGTATGTCGTTTCTTTTAGTTCCAAACTTTCTATTATTATTGTTTCTAAGTTTCTTTGGCATTTTCAGTCATGGAGCAATCTTCATGATTTTTGTTCTTTTCCATGATTTGATTGCTATTATGACTTCTAATCACTTAATTGAAAGATACATGATGTATCTTCTGCTTTTAGTTAAAGTAAAAACAATCCTACATCACACTGAATTCACTTAACCAAATTAATCAAGTCAATGAATTATTGTTTGTTCTAGTTTCTACGACTGTTAATCATATAATTAATAATTAAATGTTGTATTTGACTTTCAGCTAATGAAAAAACCTTTTCATGGTTCTTATTAAAAAAGTTGATTATTTGAAACTTATTATTTTTTTAGTTATACTTTAAATGCTGATAGTTATTGTTTAGTTTTTCTCTATAGCTATTTTAAACCAAATTACTTTATGCTTTTTTTTATTGCGAAGTTCTTGATTTTTCTAAATTTTTAATTTCGGTGAAAATACAGCTATTGTCAGGTATGCCTTTGAATTTTCTCCTCTACTTCATCAGCTTTAGTTATTTTGTGACTCATGGGTTTTAGTATATTGTCCATATTTACCCTTTTTCCAAGAAGTAATAAATTCAGCTATTGTTTAGGAATCATTTTTTAATCTCTGCTGTTCATTTCAGCACCTCTTCATACGGCCCAGTCAACGAATTCATTAACTAATCACTTTTTCAGTTATTATATTCATTTTTTTAAGAAAATATTAACAAATATCAATTAAATAGAATTTTGGTAATTGTTTTTATTTCTCAGCAGTCAATTATTTGTTGAATCATAGGTTTATTTTTTGTCTTTCTGTAAAACAGCAACAGGGTTGCTGTGTGTGAGTGTGCAGGTTGTGTGGGATACAAAGGCACTTTATCACAGTGGTACTAACACACCAAGATAATTAATAAAATTTATATATAAATGAAAATGTTTACATCACTTCATTGTTAAAAATATTTTCTGAGTAAATATTTTTTATTTAAAAATGAAAGGAATACTTCTTTCTTTAGACTTATTGTGACAATTGCCTGAGCCTTGAATTTCAAGGCTAATATTCTAAATATACTACATATATATTCTTATCATTAAGCTAAACTTAACAAGTCAATGCCATTCTGTTGCAATAATTAATAAAACATATATGTAAATGTTGAGATTTCCAAATCCCTTTTTTGTTAGAAATATTTTGTGAGTGTAAATATTTTTTATTTAAAGATGAGAATAATATTTTTTTACTTAGACTTGTTGTGACAATTGCCTGAGTCATGAAATATAATTTATATATACTCTACCATGGCACAAAATTAAACAAGCTGAAGCCCTTTTGTCACTATAATTAACAATTTATGTGTAAAAGAAAATATTTACGTTTACCAATTACTTTTATTTAAATATCCTGATTTATATTAAAACAACATATTATTATTAATAATTCATTTTAAAATAAAACTTGTTTTAAAAATATTGCCTCATAATTACAGTAATTCTGCATTGTCTTTATCAATGATATTTTACAGAGCTCACATTTATTCTTCAATTTAGAGTAGTGACAGTCTTTGGAATATGAGATCCTAGGATCGATTGATTCCTCATATGTCTTGTGCAAGATATTTTAAATAACAATATTATATTTTTTTATTATGCTATATCATCTTTTTGCATCTTTTGCCAAATAGTTTTTCCTATTTTTAATAACGATATCGTTTTTTTATGCCATATTGTAATAAAAGCCCTACATGATTGCACTGTATTAATGTCTAAAAAACGTATCTAGTGGAATAAACCATGTGTTTGATTTTTTTTAAAAATAGTTATCCAATATAAATTAACAAAATAAAGTGCAAGGCTTCTAAAAATTTAAGAATAAACAATCTAAATATGAAAATATAAAATTTCTTCTCTTCAATCAGTCTTGGCTGATAATTGTTGAACTATATATTAAAGTATAATATATATGACTTAGTTATTAATAAGCCTTAACAAATAAATAATGTAGTGTAAGTATTTTTCTATTTTTGTTAAAAGAAAATGTAAACAACTTATATGTGAGAGATTCTGAATTAAAAGAAACCAATGAATTTTTTAAATGATTTTTAATTAGATGGGCTTAATGGAATGAAAGATTTATATCAACTGTATTATTTAAAATTGACCTAGTTTGATGGTCATAATGAAGTATAAAAGTTACAGCAGTAAACAATGTAAGTATAAAAATTCAAAATATCAGATTACTTATATAATAAATTAGATATTAATAGTAGAATAACATACACATTAAAAATTATATAATAGTGTAAATATTTCATTATTGAAGGAATATAGCTTTCTTAATAGAAAATGTGGATAAATTTATATATGAGATATTTTGAATTGGTTTCAAACAAACTATTTTTAACTAATTATAATATGTCGGTTAAAGTTGATCTAAATATTGATAAAGAAGTCTAAGTTATGTTAGCTTTTACAATTATTGTCCTTCAGAAAGGATAACTGAGACAAACTGAACTTTTTTCTTCTCACTATGTAAGACAGAGCTTGAAAGCAAAGCTCTTTAGAGATAAATATTTGGGCTGTAGATAATATATTTATATAAGTAAATTAGAAGTAGAATTACTTGTATAATATCAGAGTCCGAGAAGGGGAGATGAGACTGTGAAATGTTTGCACGTGTCTGTGTGTGTGATGGTAGTTTTTTTAAGTATAATAAAAACAGACATTTAAAAAAATTATTTTATTCCTAGATATTTTTTATTTTTACTAGCAAATTCACAGGATTGTCCAAAAAATAATATGAAAACTTTTGAAAGAAAAAATGTAAGCCATATTTAAAAAGTGTTTTTGTGGAAGTGCTAGGAAAAAATGTGTTTTAATTTACAATTTTTTTTCATGAGATGGTGGGGGGGGGGGTAAATTTTATCTTGCACAAAGATGTTTCTTATCCATGCAGCAGTGCTAAACAGCAACATATAGTTCAATTGTTTAGGGCAATTAATAGGTGATGTAAAGTACTATAATTCATTAGTAAACATATGCATCTAAATTTTGTTAAAATAAATTTTAATAAAAATTATCAAAGAAAAAATAACAAAACACTGTATTTATACAACTAATGTATTTGATTAAATGTTATCAGAATTCAGAAACAGCTGTTTAAAACTCTGTAAAATGAGATTTGCCAGCATATACTTCCAGAATTTTATTGATTTTTTTTTTTAGCTTTCTATTTGTAGATTAATGCAAATCATTATTTTAACAGTTATTTCAAAAGTCAAGCCTTTGAAAGTGAATGCTTTTTCTGTTTTTTTTAGAGTCTATGTTATATAAAAGGGTTCTGTTAAGAAAATCCTTCTATGTTGATACAGTCTTTTTCTATAAAGGTAAAGCTGGTATTAGTACATATAATTATATTTTAATTTGGATTTACATAGAGGAGTATCTGATTCATATTGGATGGTCTCATACGAGGAAATTTTGAGTAGAAGCATGCAGATTATTTTATTGGCCAAAGCAGTAAAATCATATTGTGGAATATTCTATATCAACACAGTCTTGTGTTTTAGAGTATTTATGTTAGTTTAGCTAATCAAAATAAATTTTAAACTTAAAGAATTAGTTGAACTCCATATTAATTATGACTAGTTGGTATAAGTTGAATAATTACATCATTTGATTGTTTTACATATATTTTCATATTTATGGATATATTTATTTGTGGGCATGTAAGACTAAGTAATCATTTTTCATTTATGCTTATTCTAGTTCATGATTACTTAAGATTACATCAAGATAACTCCTAGTAACCTCCTCCCCCATTATATGGCTTGATAGAATTCACCATTCAATTATCTAACAGTAATTTCCAGTAAAAAAATATGGAGACTTACGAGATGTCATTTACTGTTGAATTAGTTTTCAAGCATTTATTCATGATCTTTCTAAATAGTTCACATTTAAGTAATCTATGGGCTTTTCTGCAATCTGCAATGGGATATGACCAGTGTCTTGCCTGGTTTATTCTAAAGTTATATACAATTATTTTCCATTGATATTATACTTTTTCTAAACTTTTTTATTTTCATGTTTGTATGTAATAATGAGAAATTGTTGATATATAAGTAATTAATCTCTTCTGAGAAACGAGCATGGATTGACATTCATGGTTTCAAGTCACTCAAATAACCATCAATTTTTGAGCTACAGTAGTGTTTTTAAGCTTATTTTAAAGCTTAAAATGTACCATAAGATGCTGTCCTATCTAGAATTATTTTACAAGTAAAAAAATCAATAATATTGACATAAGAAGCTACAACAAAGGAAGAAGGCAGGCTTTCCTAGATGCTGATTGGTTGGTTCACATTTCAGATAATAGAAGAGTATCTGTCAATTTTCACTGCTCTAACTTCTGTATTGACTTTGAAAATGAAAATTAATGTCTTAGAATGTTTTTTTTAATTATTTTTCATATATATTATAAATTATTTTCATAAAATATGCTGAAAATATAATTATTTTAGAAATATAGTAAGATTTTAGTAAAAAATTGTATACTTCTATACGAACGTAAATTGAAAACGAAGCCAGCGCTAACAACAATTTTGACATCTGTCAACAATTTTTATCACTACAAGCTCTTTATTTCATTTTCAAACAGAAATGAATTTGAAAATTGCATGAAAGACCACTTTCAGGGAAAAGCCTTTCCCTTATACATTGTCAAATTATGATTGCTATTTTTAAAAAATATAAAATTTTTGGTACTGATTTAGTTTGCACTCACAGCCATTTTGAAATATAAAAATTACCGCTGACACATTCAACTGATAAATGACATAAATAAATTGAAATTTTAGAAATAATAAGCTAGTAAATATAATAGGCTTTATTTTGTAAGGGATTTTTTTTTTAAAATTTATCTTCATATATGATAGCATAAAGCACCAGAATTTGCGGGGAGGCGGAAGAATGGCTTGGTTGATACGAAGTATTATCCAAAAGTTGCAGAAGTCTGATCAAACCAAGCTTATAATTTCCAAATACTAAAATATTATACTATATGCCCATATGAAATAAAGCATATTATTTTTACTAGCTTATAATTTCTAAAATATGAATTTAAAGTACTTTTATTCAATATTTATGTCTTATCAGTTGGATGTGGCACCAATTTTTTTGTAAGAATGCAACTAAGAAAACAATCTTTCCATTAATTTTGTGTGCCTGTAAATTGCCGGATTTATATATTAAATAATTTTTTAATTAAAGAGGCAGTCAACCTCCAATAATACGCTATTTCTTGAATATTATAAATCTCTGCGCAGTTGCCCATCAGTAAAAGTTCTTAAAAATACTGTAAACTTAAGGTGTTCACTTAAGTTTTTAAAACTCTTGCTGGGCGAATGCGGTGAGATTCATAATATTCAAGAAATAATTATGCATTAGCGAAGGTTGACTTTTTAATAATTACAAATTTTCACGATTTAAAATAATACAAAATGCTCTAAACCAAAGTGATTTACTTAAGTTTTTAAAACTTACTGGTGGGCGAATGCGTGGAGATTTATAATTAAGAAATAGCGCATTATCGACAATGACTCCCTCTGTAATAATTACAAAATTTCAGCGTTTTATAATAATAGATTTAAATACCTTTTTCATTTATAGTGAGTTGTCTGTATCAGTTTTGTTTTAAATTGATTATTTTTAAATTTTATATATAAAGGGCAACATTGTGAACAAATTTTAGAATTGAAATTTGATCATATATATAAAATGTATTTTACGTTAAATGTATCTGTATTCAAACTTCTGTATTTTTCATGACTAACAGTGACTATTTCAATAGAGAATCAAAACAGATTATTATAAAATAAAAAGAACAGATATAAAGTTAATTAATTTCTGATAATTATAATTAGACTATGCTTCAGTGTATGCAAAAATAGATATAATATTAATACATTGAGTTGGATTATAAATAAATTTGAGAAATATTATTAAAATGTTTTTAACATTGTTTGTACATTTAATAAGTTATTTTGTTTTGTTTAGGTTGGCAGTAAATTTCATCTGAAAAACTTCTATTTTAAAACATCAAGCTTCTTGTGATTGTATCCATGAATATAAACTGCTCCACAAATAAAGACAATGCCAGGTTTCCTTATTGGCTTTGCAAGATATTATATTGATGCAACTTTAATAAATAATTTTTAAATGTGTAGATAAATGGTCATTTTAATTAGTTAATAAAAACTTATTGAAATCCTATAAGTATTATCTGAAGAACTCTATTAATTTTAAAGTTTGATGGGAGTTATTAATGTGATTCTATTTATATACCAATGAAATTTCAGAATTTCATTAGCAAAACTTCTGTGGATATGGCTGAAGATAAATTATTATATTATTAGTTTTGAAAAATGTCCAATGTTAATAATAAATGTATTTGAAATGCATTAAAAATATTCTGAAGATATACATATACTTTCATTTAATATTTAAATGAAACTAATAAATTAGAATGTCGCAAAGCAAAACGTATGAAAATTTTGAATGTAGTGGTCAAGAACATGATAATAATTATAAAAATTGTTCCAGCATTCACTGTGATTTACACACAAGATTTCTTATGAAGTATTTTAAAATAGTAATTGTTGGTTTAAATTTATCCAAATATTAAAAGTTTTTAAGAATTTCCTAAATTATAAACGTGATTTTGCATTTTTGCGTATTACCAAGCTACACGTAATGATCTTCACTTTGATAATTCTTAATCTCTACATGAGTTTCTTAAACATTTAGGTTGAAGAAGGAAGTTGTAATATAAAGGATTATTTAGCTTTCAAAGTCTACTGAAATTTTTTTAAAAAATACAATGCCAATTATATATTTGTAAGAAAAAGAAAATAATAGCTATTTTTGTGAAGTCAATTCTGTTACAAACTGCTTTGCCCAAGATATAAATGACTTTACTCGAGAAAACACATTTTCTTGCAGAGACATTATCATGAAATTATTTTTATACATAAATGTGGGCTGCAAAAATACTAGTGACAATTTAATTTTGCTACTTTTTATTCATTAATATTACATTTAAATTTAATCAGCCATTTAAGCTATTGTGCACTTTTTTCACGAGTGTTAAATAATAAATGAGTACTTCCGCTTACAACACAAGATATAGTATTTAGGAAAGAATAAAATGAATCCATTTACATTTAAAATGAAAAATAATGTTTGCATACAAAAAAATCTATCAAAATCTGTATTGGGTGATTTCAAGTGAATCCACATAAATAATGGGAAACAAGTTATACAGAAGAAAATATTTTAAGTGTCAAATTATATGATTATATGCTCAAAACAGTAATTACAAGTCCTCTGTATAAAATAAGTAAAAAGTATATCTAACGACTTATAGAAAAATGTTTTCATTGCCACTTATGTGATTACAACAGTCTTGTGAAATATTTAAAATTTGTGAGAAAAATCATTAAAAAATATTGTATAAGCAATTTGTGTGATTCAAATCAAATGCTACAGAAATTTTTAAAATTTGTGAAAGAAATTATACTAGAAAAAAACTGTTTCAATAGAATTTGTCATTTATAAAATTGCTGGCAAAACCATAGTAATAAAGCATAAAAGCACATACAGAAAAAAAGTTTCACTGCATTTTCTATACTTAAAAAGATTTTTAAACCATTATATTTAAAAGTGAATAAGAAAATTGATATTGAACTTAAATTGTAGCTTCTGTGAGTAAAAGAATTTTCTAAAAGTGAAGTTCAAACTGCATGAAATGACTCATACTGAACATATGTTCAATTGCAACTTCTGTGATTATAAGACTTGTATAAAAACTAGTTTAATACGTCACAAAACCTCTCAAAAAGCTAGCCTAAAATTGCACGAAAGAATTCATACTGGAGAAAAACCGTTTGTTTGTCACTTGTGTGAGTACAAGACTGCACTTAAAGGGTCTTTAATAAATCATGAAAGTAGCCATACTGGTCAAAAACCATTTCATTGTAGCTTCTGTAATTATAAAACATCTCAAAAATCTAATTTTAACGTGCATGAAAGAACTCATACTGGAGAAAAACCGTTTAGTTGTAACTTCTGTAATTACAAGACTTCTCAAAATGCTACTTTAAAACTACATGAAAAAATTCATATAGAAGAAAATCTCTTTTTTTGTAGCTTGTGTAATTACAAGACTTTTTTAAAATCTAGGTTACAACTGCATGCACAAATTCATACTAAAGAAAAACTCTTCATTTGTAATCTTTGTGATTATAGAACATCTACAAGGATTAGGTTAAAACTTCATAAAATGACTCATTTTAGAGATAAACTCTTGAGTCATAGATCTGCAAATATTCATTTAATAAATTATGAAACAACTCGTTCTGCAAAAAAAATATTTAATTGTAGTTTCTGTGATCACCAAACCACTAGGAAATCTAGTTTAAAACTGCACGAAAGAATTCACACTGGGGAGAAACCATTTCATTGTCATTTCTGTGATTTCAAAACTGCACTAAAAGGTTCTTTAATAAACCATGAAAGAACTCATACAGGAGAAAAGCCTTTCAATTGTAGCTTCTGTGATTATAAAACATGTCAAAAATCTAATTTAAAACTACATGAAACAACTCATACTGGAGAAAAACCTTTTAGGTGTAGTTTTTGTAACTATAAGACTTCTCTGAAAGCTAGATTGAAATTGCATGAACGATCTCATACAGGAGAAAAACCTTTTGATTGTAACTTCTGTAATTACAAGTCTTCTCAAAAAGCTAATTTAGAAGTGCATTTTAGAATTCATACTGGAGAAAAGCCTTTTAATTGTAGCTTCTGTGATTACAAGGCTTCTCAGAAAGCACGCATAAAAATGCATGAAAAGAATCATTTTGGTGAAAAACTTATTCAGTGTACTCTCTCTGCAAAAGCTTCTTTGACAAAGAAAATTCATGAAAAAAATAATAATTTCAGTGATTACAAAACTTCTCAAAAAAATAATTTAAGTGTACATAAAGGAACTCACACAGAAAAAAACACTTTTCAATCTAATGTTTGTGATTATAAAGCTGTTTCTGAACATGTTTTGGCATATCATAAAATTAATATTCATATGAAAGGCACTTCTCTTCGATTAAATTTAAATAATCAAAGAAAAAACATAGGAGAGGACTGTGTTAATACTGCACTATTTAAATGTCATTTGTGTGATTTTGAAAATAAAGAGGAAAGTGTTTTGCAAAATCATGAAGCTAATCATTTTACTGATAATGACACAATTGAGATTCTCATTCAATTAATTTAATCATTTTAGATAAAAGCTAATTAATGAAAATTGGTTATATTTATTGCAAACATTATTAGCCAAATAACTTCATTATCATAAAACAATGCAAAAAAATAAAACTAGATTTTATAAAGGAAATTAATTACATTTGTCTTAATATTTTCATAATCTTTGAGAAATAGATTTGATCAATTAGTGATACTTGTAACTGTAGGAAGAGATTGATTGTTTAATAAAAAACTACAAAAATTTAATATATATGCAGGCCCATAGAGAATTATTTTAGAAAGGTTTATTTTTTTAGATCTTACTATGCATATTTTATGTTAAACTGTAAGTTGTTTCATATGTGTTAGTTTTGTCTTTCTGTTTACTGTTTCAACTTTCAATGTTAATGATGAATGTCTTGACTAAATTTTGCATTTTTTCGTACATTTTGATTTGTTGAATGAAAATGTATTTCTGCACATTTTGTTATTTTGAACCCTGATATATTTGAAAGTTTACTTGTTTTAAGTAGATTATAATGTGATCTGCCACAGAATTTTCATTTATCACAATTATAGACTGTTGTTTTTATATGTTTATTATCTCTAATAAAAAGTAAACTAAATTAGTTTTATATTTGCTAAAGTCATGATTTACAATTATACAATAATTCCCATGCATGTGGTTTCAGACTACATTACACATAATTGATAATGTATTATGTGATTTTATGAGAATTATAGCCAGATATGTATTTATATTGTATATGCACTATGAACTAGGAAATTAAAGTTATTTTCTCCTTAAATTCTAATTTTTATATTTTTTTCTGTAATATTTTTTATATCATGAATAATTCAAATTGCATGTATGGAAATAACTGACATGAAGGACTAGTACTCATCTCTGTTTTCCTGAAGGTTTTTGATGATGGTGTTTTAGTTGTATTTTTATATTGGACTATTTCCATCATCTAATATGCGCATTGAATGTCTTTAGAAAAATGTAATTTTATTAAATATTCCAAATACATTCAACTGTTAGTAATAGCACATCAAACAGGTTAATATATGCACAATGTTTCAAGTGGTATGATTCTCCCCTCTTCTTCAAGTGTTGCTGGCCTGACTAGTTACAGTACTAGCATGGGATTCGAACCTGGGTCCTTAGATTCTTGAATTTTACAGTAATGCTCTACACATATTAGATGGTGGAAATATCCCAATATAAAAATACTACTCATCTCTGGTTTTGATTATAAGATGATTTGCTAATTATCACTCTTACTTTAATCATCGTCATTATCTGGTAATATAATCATATTGGGAAAGAATAAATATATAGTCATAAAAAGTGTCTTATAACTTGTCTATTTTTAACCTACAAGATAAAATGTATTTTATTGTTTATAGTTTGTTTACCATTCAAAATGCTGTGAAAAAATAAAAATCAGCCAATAAATTAAAATAAAATTAATATGAAGATAAGCTTAAAAGAAATAAAATTTATTCAAACTATTGATATTGAAAGATAGCTATGGAAGACTCCAAGATTTGGAATTATTTTGAAGATAATTAAAAGGTCTTGTTTAGATTAGACAGAGTACATTGTAAGAAAACTAAATAAATAAAAGAATGATAAAATAAAACTAAACAAAAATAAAAGTATGAGATAGTACTGAAGTCATTGCACTAAAATTCAATAAGGTCTTAACTTTATACCCTAATTAATTCAATATTTCAAGATGATATCATTTAATTAGTAATAGATTAATTAATTAAGCTTTCTGTAATTTTTTTTTCTTTTGAAGATTTTATAAAATTTGCATTTTTCAATTATGTAATATATTAGTATATATATTTTTGTTATTAGATATTAAACAATGTAAATTTTTTATTTCATAAACTGTATGTGTATATATTTAACAAATGATTTTATGCAATATGGACATATATATTTTTGAAATGATTAAGGAGGAAAAAGAGATAAATAAAATATTAATTCTAATCAGAGATATATGTAAATAGTCATACTATAATGGAAATATATATATATATGTATAGATGTCCAAAAAAAATCAAGTCATGTCACATGGCCTAATTTAATAAGCTTGTATTACAAATGTTATATATTGAGCTCACAAATAAGCTCTTAACAAGTTTTGCAGAATATCCTCAACTTCAGACTGGTTTCTGCTAGTGGCTTCTTCAGTGAGGTGATAGAATATTCAAGCATTAGATTAAAAATACCAGGACAAACCCAGCACTTTATCTAATGGATAACTTATTAAGCAAAAAATCTGAACTTTTCAGACATCCATATGTCTTCCAATACAGCTATCTAACTTAAATAGCCATTTGGGATTGAACCAAGTTCAGATACACCATATATTAATAACTTTAGCAATATAAAATCGCCAAAGTCTTAATATATCTATCATATAAGAGTAGTGTAATATATTTCTTATGTAATGATATATGTTTATATATATTTTAAATTTCTTTGTTATCTTAATTTTTTAATTCATTAAAGTTGTATCCATTCTTTATTCAATTCTCAGCCTGATTGCATAGGATAGTTTACTTTTACTTTTGACTGTTGGTCAAATGCATAGAAAAAAGTGCCAGGAGCTCTGAAATTGTGCTGGTTCGTGGGTAACATTATGATAGAACAGTTGTTTGAGGAATAGTAGCAATATATAAGTCAGTCCTTCAAGTCCAGAAGTCGTACTGGAAGACATAGAAGCATTTTTTTTTTCAAACAAACAGGGTTAGCCAATATTCTTTATGGTCAGTCTAGATGAATGGCTTAATGATTATTGCTAGGAAAATATAATCAGTTCACAAGTATTACTTCATTAAGATCATACATTGAGTGATCACAATATGTAATTAAATGTCTGTGGGTAATTCTGGCAATGAACTAAGTATTAATCAATATTGTTCTGAATGAATCAAATTTTGTTTTAACATTGATTCTTTTGTTTAGCAATTAATAACCTGCTACATAATGATTGCATAATGTATGATATAATCATTTGATGATCAACTTTATTATTGATGTTGCTGTTCTCATTCTCATTATTGACCTGTCTTGTATAATGTGTGGGTATATACAATTACTGACAAGTATGTATCAAAGTATTTATTACCAAAATAGTTTCATTAAAAGAAAGGTAGATAATTTTATAATTTTTTATATACTCTTTTTCCTCATGCACTTATAAAATAAATATGATGTTGTTTGCTTATTTACAGTTACAAAACTAATATTTCAAGATGGTGGATCCTTAATGATTACCATGTAAATTGATTACAGTATATTCTAGTCAATCTACTTTTGTGATATGTTTCCTCCAATTTCTAGATTTATATCGCAGAATTCACTTACTATTATGGCAGGCATTTTCTCTCGCATACAAACAGGAATTTTGAGTAGCCTATTCCATCTGCATATTCACTTAGCCTAAGAATGACATTCCAGATAGTCTCAAACCCCTGTGATACTTTTGTTCAGCAGTCTGTCTAACACTGCAGTACTTGTAGGTAATTTTATTCATTATTATTGGGAAAGTGTCAAAATATACTAATTCTAATGCTGGACTTATATTTTCTCTGATCAAAGAAACTAATGGATGCTTTCATTATTTGTTTTTAATATGGCTTAGGATCGTGTTTAGATGGGGCTCTAGGAGTAATTACTAATGAATTAAGTAACATTTCAATTCTTTAATAATTTGCCATTCTGCTGTTATTAAGTTGCTCACATGTATCTATTAACCAGTAACTAGTTTTTCTTAAAGTTCTTACATATTTTTTTCTATTTTAGTGCTTAAATTGAATCCTATTAAGTTATCTATTGATAAAAGTTTCCATTATTAAAATTTTATAGAATTCAATTACCTTTGTTTTCAAATTTATTAAAATATATATCAAACAATCTCAGCAATATTAGACTATAAAATCTTATTTTGAGCAGTACAGTTTTGACAAATTAATTCCAGCCTTCATTTACTATTTACAAAATTTTTCTGCACACTTTAATTATGGTTTTGGTAATTGTACCATCAATAAACTAAACTATATATATATATTGCATAATAAAGCATATCTACAAAGAATGGCATTTTCTCATTTTATTCTTAGCTTGTAAAATGGCTAATTTAGCACTCATGGGGACACCTTATAAAATTATCTAGAAATACAACTTTAAACATTGATATATATTCTATATCTAGCCACAAAGAGATCCAATGACTATTTACATTCTTCCCTCTTGATTTATTGTTCTGTATTATAAACAATAAGTTTCTTTACTACCAGTGAGATATGTATAAACTAATACAAGCCTGTCATTAAATGAAAAAAAAGTGGACCCACCTGTTTAGCTTGGATATTTAAGCATTCAGGTTAATGGCATGGTACTGACTACTATGTAATTATTCATATGGTATATGAACATAAATTGGCTGCTAATGGTGAGATTGTTTTTACTGATGAGTTTAAGATCAAGAAGCACTGGTCTATCTTAAAGGGTTGTGGGCAAATTTGGTTATAGTATTAGAAATGAGAGATAACACATTTTTGGAATTCGCAGGAAAAGAAAAACTACATATTATAAATTCTTTCTTTGAGAAAAAGGCATCCAAATAAAGATACAGTAGAATTGGATTATACATTGAATAAAAGAAAATATGTATTTCAAGATTGTTATATGTTTAATAAATTCATCATGGGAAGTAATTATTTATTAGTGAGATGTAAGATACATGTCAATGTGTATGTAGAGATACAAAAATGAAGGAAAACAGTATTCACAGTTGACTAGAAACATTCCAATGAATTTAAATTAGTACTTGTAAATTATTTTAAAATATTAACAGATTTTGAAGATGGTTCAGATTTGAATGAAATTAATAGGAATACTACTGATACACTTAAAAACTGCAGTAACAATTTATCAGTAAATTTTCAAAGCAAACATAAATGTATAAAAATTATCCATTAGAAAGGATTAAATAAACAGAATTTTGTAAACTAAAAAGAGTTAATAATGATATAAACAAAATATAATTATAAACTAGAAAGGAAAGTTATAGAAAAGAATAAGTCTCAAAAGTGTAAAACATCATATTGGTAAAAAACATGCAAAAATAAAAAGAACCAATACTAAAAGGAGATGGCATTAAAGTATCTCCTACAATTAGTCCATCTTTTGAACCAGCCAGAATTCTAAATGAAAAACTGAGAGATGCAATTAAATCTATGAAGAAAAGAAAAAGCTCCAGGTAATGATGAAATCATAATTGATATCTTAAAAGAAGCAGATAAAGAAATAAAAAAATTATTAGCAATATTTGTATATCAAAATCTAAATGATCAAAATGTACCTGGTGATTGAAAAATTATTGCAGTAAAGTTATTTAAAACAGTCATAAAAATGTTAGAAGTTCCAGATATGTCTTTTATCAGTTGTATAAAAAATATCAAGGTAATTGCAAATTGTTTATAGTGAACTTTAGATTTTAATAAACCAAGAAAAACAAATGGGATTTAAAAATGATTTTAGCACAGTGGATCATATTCAAGTATGGAGAAAAGTTATAGAGAAAGGACCAATGAAAACAAGATTGCCTATATGATATGGATAAGTGTAGATTCAGTGATTGAAACATTGGATCATCAAGATAAAGATTTAGGATATTGTCGCATTGAGAAAAATATTTATGAAAATACAAAAGCAGTGTTTAGAGTACTTAGTGATATTAAGATTGAGTAGGGTGTGTGATTCCATATGCCCAAAACTTTTTACAGCAATTTTTTAAAGAGTATTTTTCTAATTAAAATGGAAAGCTAAGAGAATAGAAGTAAATGGAGATTATTTAAATCATCTAAATTTTGCATATAATGTGGTTGTTTTTGCTAACAATGCCTCAGAGGTTAATAAAAATTTCAACAGTTATCAGATGAAAGTAGGACTAAAAGTAAATGCTAAAAAGACTAAGGAATGTTTAATGGTTCTCAAAAGATGAAAATAAAGATTGATAATGATGAATGAGAAGTTACCAAGTACAAAAAACCTAGGTCAGACTATTATTATAGATAGACACACAATGGATGAAATTAATAATAGAATTAAACTTGGATGGAATGTTTTTGATAGAAATATTTAAAAGAAATATGCCTATGTATTTGAAAAGAAAAGTTTCTGAATGATATGAGACTTGAACATGGAGAGATGTGTTAGAATTAACAAAAAGGGATTGAAAATGAAATGCACAGATAAGAAGACAAGCAGGTATTATTGATGTCATTGAAAGCATTAAAATATTAAAGTGGAGCTGGACTAGACATACTGCTAGAAGAGATAATACATGGACAACTGAAATCTTAAATTGCATTCCAAGAGATTGTAAAAGACACAGAAAGACCGAATATGAGATAAAATATATATTGCTTATAATAACCCCTCATATACACTTTAATGTAAATTTTTTTAAATTATTTCTTTATTTTCCTGACAGTTTTGACTGTCCTGCAGTCTTCATCAGAACAATCTTAATCTCTATCTTTCAAAAAAAAAACTCAGAAAAATGAAGAAATCATTTAAAAAAATTTGCATTAAAGTCTATATGAGGGGAGTTATTATAAGCAATATACATGAATATATGAAAAAATGCAAAGAAAGTAAAAGAAGAAAAATAAGAATATATTTCTAATATGAGATAAAGGGATGAAATAAGGCAGTTTGCTGTGATGATGTGGAGAAAAGATTAGAGATCAGAGAAACAAGATTAAACTTGGAGAGGCCTTCTTCCTGCAGATCAATGGTTGAAATGAAATGATATGGGGAAGATAATTTATTTATTAAGCATAATTTAGACACATGACAAGATTGTATTCTGCAATATTGTTTTATGTTGGAATGTATATAAGTTATCAATAAGAATAGTTTTTATTTTTAGCACCCAAATATTTTTCATTTTATTAGTTTATATGTTAGATTTATTTTTAATTAATAGTTCAAGTTTTAAAAAAATATTTGTCAATAATAAACTACAATGGAAAAGTGAAATAAATTCATTATTGAGTAATCTAGTAAAATAAAACTAATGTGTTACTATATTTAATAGTGGCTATACTGATTTTGCAACCTATCCATTTATGGCACTATTAAGAAAATCATATAAAATACTATCCTTTAAAATAGTAAAGGTATTTATTTAATTGACTAAAAAAAGTTTTGCAAAATTCTAAAAGTAACTTGGACCAACTTCATTGATAATAACAAGTTAAACAAATGTTATTTATTTTACTGCAATCATAAAATCAATAATTACTTTTAGTTTTAAAATAATTTACCATTGGATAATAACAAAAAAATGTCATTTCAAAATGGCATTAAAAGATCAACATCATTGAAATTATAGGGGGAGGGATTAACTAAATTAGTACCAGCATCATTTTTTAAAAAGTATGCAATAACAAGTTTTATACTTGACTATAAAAACTTCACAACACACACAAAGAAACAGCAATAAGAACAGACAGTGAAACCAGAGCAGATTGACTATGGATGTTTGAAGTAAGAAAATTGCCAGCAATTATTTCTAGGAACAACAAAAACACCGTACTTTTTACTATTGAAAGAGAATGTGTGCTGGTTTACTCATATACTGTCAAAAATCTGGATTTAAACTTAGATATGAGAGGATTGTCATAATACTATTAATCATGAAGAATATTACCAGTTCACACATAGATCATTAAATGTTTTTCTTAAGGCAAAATGCAAATTTTAAAAAAATGAGAGGCGTATGTCAAAAACTTATCCAATCACACCTGGGTTATTTATGCTAGAAACTTTCAAGGCAAAACATAAATCAAGATCTACTTATTGTATTCTTGAATAAGATTAGAAATATTTTCAATTATATATTTAAACATCTAATATTGTCTCTTAGTTAGCAAACTGGGGTGGAGGGCAAAACATGTATATTTAATTTCCAATTGTATTCTTTTTTCGTTTACTTTATTTAAAACATTTATCACCAATCAACTTCTTATGATTTACTTTTGTATCACTTTAATTGCTAAAAGACCACCCTTGATAAATTCAATAGTAAATATATATATTTTATAAATTTCATCTTCTTTCCCTCAATACAGCACTATCTAATGAATATTTATGTTGACAAAATCAAATATAATTTTGCCTTAATTTCATTTCTTTTTCAAATATTTTTATCTTTATAATATGATTTTTTTTCTTCTAATTTAGTCAAAACATTTTAATTGATTTTGTCCTATTAAGTGGGATACAAATTGTTATAATGAAAGTTAATATTATATATTTGTTAAATGTACTTTTTTGTGTATTTAAAGAACAAACATTTCTATTATATTTGATTATAAATTTTTTTTAGCTTTATTATATAAGTTTAGCAATTTGTTCAAGCATATTAGTACCATTAATATTTTTTTTTTATCAAATATTTATTTTTTAGCAAACCTTTTATCAAATATATATATATAAATGAGTAAAATATTATTAGAAACAAAATTAGTAATATTACAAATAAAAAATAATAATAATATAACTGAGACAGAGAATGTTATGTCTGGTATTCTATAATTTTCAAAAGTACTAATATGTAATCCAAAAAAATTAAATATATTTTTTAAAATGTTATATGTAATTATCATATACTTATTAAAAAGTAAATATTTAATAATTTAACAAAATATGTAAATAAATACAAACAGTACTTATATTTTATTAGCAATGATATAAATACAATAAAATAATTATCAAAATTAACATATACTGGAAAGCATAGATAAACACTTCTCTCTCATTAAATCTGTTTCGTTTCTTCCTTAGTCAAATTAGACTGTTTATTAAAATAAATACATTCATTACATTTATTTATTTAATTACAGGTCAAAATATATTTACACACATACAAATGTCATTCTTCTACCCCTAGGTGCAGTTATATGTAGAATTTTTTTTTTTTTACATTTTATGTATTTACATGTAATTTTAAACACAATTCAAAATATGCTAATAATAACAAGAACAATAAATTACATTTTAATATATTAATTGTATAATAAAAATATCAGTTACATAACATTAGATATACATATTTTTCTATATATTATTTTTTTTTCCTTTTTAATATATTTTTTGAGTTTTTATTTCTCTATAATGTTACAAGCTTTTAATTCAATAGGAAAATTGGGTAATTTAGGATCAGTGAACTTAATACAATTAGGTGTGATTACAATAAAAGTAAACTATTGTTTTTCCAATTTGAGACATTTTATGTACTAGCTTGATCATGGAAGCTTACTGGACTTATTCTTTCCACTCTAGATTGCCTGTAAGGTGAACTATGCTATATAACAATTGTCCACATTCTTGTCTTCTTTTTCTGCAAATTTTCTTATATTTAGTTATAGGCAATAATTACTAACTTATTTTGAATTCATAACTAGAACAATATTCAGTGAATTTGATCCCATATGTTTTAGACTTAGTCATAGTTATCATAGTTCTTGAAGCCTGACTAGTCACATATGGTGTCCATGTATCATGTGATGGTTCATACATATTGTTATAATCCAACATTTTCTGAATTTTGCTTTTAAAAATATTTGATTCTTCATATCTCTTCTCAGCTCCCCAATAGCTAGAATCCTGATAGATGTTTATCAACCAACCTCTTTACATCTCAGCTTTAAGAAAGAGTCTGGCTACATGAATGATCTTTATAAATACCCACTTCAGCTTTTATGTCTTGAGAAAAATCCTGGTATTTTTATTTCAAACTGTAATTGGTTATTTTTATCAAAAATCTTAGTGAAAATTCAGTATTTTAAAATAAATGTTTATTCTTTTTTTATATTAAAAGTTTACTTTTATTATTATTCTAAGGTTTTAAATTTTACTCAGTGGTTTAAAATGTTTACAATGAATGATCTGATATCTATATTATTAGTTCCTATATCTATATCTTCAGCCAATCTGAGATGAGATTCCAAAACAGGTTAACTGGCATCTGGTAAATCAAATAATTCCCATGTGGCCTTAAATATTTCCATTGGCACTATTGATTTGTCCCTCTTTTTGATTTCCTTAATAAAGTTTATTAGTAGTTGTTTAGTGTTGTTTTATGATTGTCCAAGAATTAGTTTACATCTAATTTTCCAAATGGAAAAGGCTGGGAAGATGTGTTTATTTGTTTTCATATAAATATTTATTACATTTCTATGGATACTCAGTCCTTGACATACATAAAGTATGTACCCTATGGTCTCTTCTTCCCTTTTTTAAATTTGGCATATGGGGTCAACCTTAGTGAACCCTCTCTTGTATACTATAAAAGCATTTGTAGGGAGCACCTCTAAGTTCATCTTGACTATGAAGTTGTCCAAGTATTTAGCTTCTAGATTCCAATACTTGAACCTTGAGATTATCCCTTTATTGTTTATCTCCAGCATACCAGGAGTGAGCCCTATCCCCCATTGGTCAAGTCATATGCCTCCCAATATGAAATTTTGTTAGCAAATGTTAGAGCTGGGGGCTCCCGCACGGCAGTTAACCATGTACCCTTGTTTGGTGGGAGGTGATCAGTGGGGATAACGAGTTATGTGCTCCTCATTAGGATATTTTTAGTTGAATTTATGTATTCCGTTAAATGCTTTTTGAAAATAGTATGTTGAAATTGAGTGTAAGGACATTCCGTTTAGGTTTCTTGGCTTCTGCATCTTTCTTATGCTTATAGCCCCCACCCCCCATAGTAGCTTTGAGCAAAGGGAATTAATTTTTTTCTCAAATCCAACAAGTCTACATCACTAGATTAATATTATAGAGAAATATTTTATGGAATGTTACACAATTAAAATTATAATATTTGCTATTTCCAAAGAATTGATCAAATAAATAAATTTTACAGCCAATGATATTAATTAAAAAAAAACTGTTTGATCAATTAAAAACAAATTAGAAAAATAATGGCCGACTTCTTCATTACAAAAAAACCATTAATGTTCACATCTTTTTTTATTGGGTGGCTTTTAAAATCGACTTATTTTTTATAATTTTACCTGACATCCTTAATTGCTTAGATTATATCAATACAATTGTCATGCTTAAACCAATAAATATTTCAGCAATCTGTTGTCAAGATAATATTATGAAAAAGTAGGAAATAGATTACTACTTCTCACTCTTATCTATGATTTTAAAAGACCCTTATTATTAGCAATGTCACAAAAATGAATATTAATTTCTGCAAAAAAGTTTAAATTAACCTTATACAAAATGGTCAAGATTAGGTAAATTAATAAATAATAATTTTTATAACTTTTTGAACAAGTTGTATTAATTCATTTTATAATAAAAATTAGCATACTTTAAAAAACTTCCAGTTTGCATTTAACTGAATTAATGATTATAATAATGGCACAGTGTGATATATGGAGAAAAAATATAGTACTATATTAGAATATGATTAACTGCTGAGAAATCTATTCTGAACCTTGTTCTAAAAATAATGCATTAACTGTTGTCTTATAATAACTGGCTTTTAAGCAAGTAAATTGGAAAAATCGTAGAAGCAATTTATGCTATATTGAGAAGACACTTGTAGCAAATTCTTAGACATGTTTATAGAAAGTAATGATCATTCTTACTTGTTCAAGAAAAGACACTGGTTAATATTATTTAAAAATTTGAAGATAAAAGCAAAAAAAAAAAAAGTTTCACACTCATGTTATTTAATTATGAATTGAAGTACAGTATTAGTATTTGCACGATCACAATACTATTTAGAAACAATTAATGTCATATCATAAAAATGTTCAGCAATTTGGTAGCAGTGAGATATTCATGTAGAAAAATAATACCAAAAAAAATATGACTGTCAAAATCATGTTATTTTCACAACACAGTAGAGAGAAGACAGTTTGGATGGCAGCTTTCTTTTAATATGCATTAGACAAACATTTTCATGATAGCTTTCAAATTGTTATTTTTGATACAGTTATTTTTATAACAAAACCCACATGCTAAGACTCTGGAATGTTTTTAATTTTAGTCATGACTGATTCTATGGTTTTATAAACAGCCACTTTTACTATTCATTAGTTAGCAATGATTTCTGACTGTAATTCTAGATGGTTTTGTCTTAATGAGTACACTTATTGCCTTTGAGGCTGTTGATCTCAAATATTTATAAATTCTGGAAGTTGGATGCTTCAAGTAATTGGCTGTGACCATTTGGCCTTTTTACATTCAGATAATTCCAACTTTTTCTGCCTCATAAAACTGATGTTATCAAATATACATTTTAAAATTTATCACTAGTAAAAACATTTTATGTATATATTTCTAAGTCAATTCTACGTGATGCTCAAAATATAATGATATAAAAGATGTTTTCATCCTTGTATTGTACCATATAATATACTGTGCATTTTTAACAAATTAATGTGTATATACTGTATATGTACTGTGAAGTAAAAAATTAAAATGTAGAAAATTACTTACTTTTATTAATTTCTAATTTTGTAATTTAGTATTTTTTAAAATCAGAATTAGTAACACTGGTTATGAAGACCATGTGTAAACAATGATTCATGCATATGTTGAAGTATAATGTTATTTAACCCAGAATAAAGTAATAACAGCATATATATAGTAAAATAAGAGTTACTTTACAAAATATTATTTCATTAATATAATTGTAATTTATTAATAAATTTACTGACACAATAGCTAAAAATTATTAATCAAAAATTATTACTGAGCTTTTTCTTCTATATAAGGAATGTGACGTTTCCACAAAGAGTAAAACTAATGCAATAAAGTAACTTTTGGATCACTCAGCGTTTCCCAACCTTTTTTGGCTCGTGTACCACTTGGTAGTACATCACGCTAAATTGTACCACTTCGTAAAAATGATTGTATTTTGTGAAATTTGTTATTGCGAGTGTGTTATTTTATTTGCATTATAAATATTATAGGGTGACCATGTAAGTATTCACATCACATAATGAGACAAATTACATTGAAACACGTCTAAATGTCACGCCGGATTATAAACTCACTGTAACATATATATATATATGTATGTGTTTGTTCAAAGTTTCATATTTATCTACTATCTTGTCATATTTCATTTACTAATAAATGGTTTTAATAAAAACACAAAATTATAAAAAAACAATTAATATATTTTCTTATCATAATCAAATATTTTTATAAAATAAATTTAATGAGATCCTTGTGCTTGTTTTAAAGAACATAATTTTTTGAAATTTGGTTCAAAAGATGCGAGGTATACCCTTAAGTCTACAGCTGCATTCAATCTATTTAGATACTTATTTTTCAAAAAAATATATGAAGAAAAAGTTCTTTTTACTAATTCCATATTAGTAAGCGGTAATAATAATTTAAGAGCTTTCTCAGAAAGTTGTTCATATTCTTTAATGTTTAACCAAAAATTAATTAGATTGTGTCATTTGAATTCTACTTGTAAAGTTCTGTCACATGATAATTCTATTAAATTTTCTTTATCCTTTACTGATAATGATGTAGCTTTTTCTAAATTTTCTTCAAAGAAGGGGTTTGAAATCCAATTATCATTTGTGTTTTCGGGTTTTGGAAAATATTCCATGAAAGACAATTTTAATCCTGTTAAATGTGCTATTATATTTTCTCGTATATCTTGAGACAGACTAACCTTATTTTCAAACAAAAAAATATGTAGAGTTTCAAATACTTCCGGTTGATTGTTTTCGATACACTGTTTCCAAAAATCTAATTTCTTAATCATACTTTCAATTTTATCATTAACATTAAAGATCGTTATCGACTATAAATATTAACAACTTTACTGCATAATATTATTAATTAAAATAATTTTTATGAATTATAGAAAGAAACATTTCTATGATATTTTTACGATTTAATTTTTTTTTTTATGTCCGCCATTATTGATTATTTTTCGTGTACCACCAACCAGTAACTCGCGTACCACAGGTTGGGAAACACTAATGTAACTAATAAGAAATAAATATTATTGACTAATTTTAGTAGTAGATAGTATGTTTTAATGTTGTATATATGTATTACTAATTTTAACAGCATATAAATAACTTTTAACTACTGCTTGACTATGTAATGTGTAGCATTATAATCATATCACAGATTATTCTCATTCTAATACATTACTCAGAACTATTTTTCGGCAGACTCCTAACGAATCATTTAAAATAAACTTGCAAATATAATTTTACTTTTCAATATCTTCAGTACTTTCCGATGCCACCACTTGAGGGCACTTATTTCCAATAGTCGGAGATAACTATACAGTTGCAGGGACTAATGTTTAATGACAGTTTAAGTAATAAAAAAAACCATCGAACAATAATTTTGTATTCGAAACATTTTATTAAAGTAAAAAAACAAAACCAAAAACTTAACTACTAACTAATATACTGAAATAAACAATAATTTGGTATTTAATCAAAGAATAAAAAAACAAAATGAAATAAATAATTACTAACAAATTGGTAGTATGTAGCGTAATCGAGAGTATTTAATGAAAGTGAGAGTAAAAAAGACGAAAACAATTTTGTATTCTAATGTTTAATTAAAATAAAAAAACAAAACAAAATAAAAGTAATAAAAAAATAGTTACACTTTGCTAATAGTTTCTAAAATTGTGACAAATAAATCTTGGTGAAATCGCCACCACATGAACTCAGCTAAATAGGAATCCATGTGGTTTGCGAGAGATTATTGCGCCATTTAACTAGCCCCCAAAGTCTATGTTTTGGGTATGAGCCCCAGTAGAAGGATCCACAAAATTATAACTATGATTAACTTTAAAATGTTCAAATCCCGCGTTTCTTAATTCAACGTTTTTATAGGCCTTCCAACAGTCAGATTAAATTGTTGATCTTTGTGCAACACTCTTTGGTTTCTCTACATAAACCACTGTTGCGGGAGTATTCTCCCTTGTTGGTTCTTTCATTTTGTAAAGAGACTTTCATCAACTTCTATAATTTTTCCAGATCCTCCAATTTTGCATGATAGCCGAATCAATCAACTTTCTTTGCACACTTCTCCTAGATAACTGTTCCAAGAAACGATAGTATCTTTGCACAAATCCAATTCATGTTTTATACATTCAATTGTCATGGTATCTCTACTCCAATAATAAATTGGACAGCTGTTAGAAACGTTATTTTAGAGCCTTCAAACCACATGTCATTACGTAGTGCTACACAGTGTTGGCAGACTTTTGGGCAAAGTACAATTTCATATCGTGGCCATTGGCGCAGACTTTTTGAGAGGGCGGATATGGTTTCTTTGAAAAAATTCCACTGTCTCATGTTCTGTGGCTGATAGATCACAAATTCTCATCATCTTGAGCATAAAAAGACAATCAGTGTAGCTTTTGATTTTAGCGAGCAAGTAGTCATGTCAGTAGCATGTCATTTTGTCGTACTTTTATACAATAAATTTAAAAATTCACAAGTCACAACTATGTGGTTTATATACATTCAGTAAACAGTCCCTGCAACTGTATAATTATCTTCGACTATTGGAAATAAGTGCCCCTAGGTGGTGGCATAAGGCAAAATCGGAAAGTATCCATTTATCTGTGCCATTCACGCAGTTGGATAAGAAGAGTATTCCTCTTTCATTTGGCTTCCAACTGTATATATTGTAAATAAATCAACATTGATATCCAAAAAGAATGAAACATATTACCAGTGATCTTAGTTCATATATTAAAATGAGAATATTCTGTTATTTGATTATAATCCTATATATTATATATTCAAACAGTTGTAAAAGTTATTTATGTGCTGTTGAAATTAGTAATATTTAATTTAAAATAATATGTGAAACATTAAAATGGCTTAATTAATTAGTAAACTAAAAATACTGCTGATAATAAGTTTAAGCCTTTTCATATATCAATGTTGATTTATTTAGAATATAGGTTGGAAGTCAGATAAAAGAGAAATTCTTTTGTCAAACTGAACGAATGAGCACTGATAAAATGAAAAGTAAAATTGTATTTGCAAGTTTATTATGAATGATTCATTATGAGTCTGCTTGCAGAATTATTCCGAGTCACAGCTATAATATATATATATATAATTAATAAAACAAGTTATAAATTTCGTAACTTGCTTTTAAGCTTGCATTTAAATGATCACTAGATGGAGCTTACCAATAGCTCTAAACAAACTTTATTTTTATAAGTGCCGAAAGAGAAAGAATTCAAAATCTCTATCGTTAAGACCTTACCTCCAGACCAACTGGAGAGCTGGGTCTCTAGAAACTAAATCTAAAATACTAACTCAAAAGTCACTTATAAAAATAAAGCTTGTTTAGAGCTATTGGTAAGCTCCATGTAGTGATATATATATATATACATTTCAGTAATACTAAAACTTCATTTAATTTTAAAAGCTTAACACATTAATAAAAGAAATTCTTTTCAATGCATTATAGTGCCAATGACTACCATACAACACAACCACTCTCAAAACAGTTTCAGTATTTTACCTTCGTCAATAAATATTTGGGATTCAAAGATTAAAAAATGTATTGTACCTCTGGCACCCACCCTTATGGCTTTTTTAATTATTAAACTTTGAATTTGAAATTTAAAAAATCCAAGCAAATATACTTGTATCAGACACAACATCAATAACTGTACATTTCAGTACCCTCATTTCTATTTTCACTGTACATTTTTTATATAAATGACAAAGAATGTTAATATAAATATAATATCAGTTGACTCTCAAATGGCTGTGAAATTCTCATCCATAGACTGTTTTCTAGCTTTTGCTTTACGTTACTACTGATGGGTAATTAGCCATTGGTCAACTTTTAATTTATTTATAATTAACATCTAGAAGCTGAGACCCGGTGTTTAAAGCATTAACAGAAAATAATAAAATATTATTTAAAATTCATTTTTTGGGCAATAAAATGAATAGCAGATAACATTCAGAAAATTATAACAATATATTAAAATGATCTGGAATTTTGATTGAATTCAGAAACTTCATTCAAGATGATTTCAAAATTTGTTTTATATAATCCATCTGCAGTCGTATAGTTATTATTTAGAGGATAAATCAACATTTATAAAATATAGAAATACACAAAAATTAATAGATTATAGGCCTAGTTAAGAGAACATCTTATGAAATACAACAAATTTTAATGAAATTATAACTACTTTTATTTTCAAAGTATTGCTCAAAAAGATATGGTCAGTTAAAGAATGAAATAACAACATACTGGCTATTTTATTACAAAGAAAAATCAATGATCACATCTTTATTTATTAAGAGCATTATATAATCCAACTGATTTTTACAATTATAGAAGATGACTTCCTTAACTACTTAGGTATAAAATAATAATTACCCCAATATACAGTATTAAACAATAGATCTTCATTTCTGCAATCTCCATAGCCACAAATAAAAAAAAATTAGAAATTATTGAAAATTCATAATTAATTTTCAAATTCAGAGTGTTCATACAAAATGTAGAAACTTCTATATAAATATGTAATACATTCACTATTATCTTTGATATGACTTGGAATTAAATGATGCATCTATAAAGGGGCTACTGGATAAATGTAAATCATTTTCCAACAAATAAGAAAAAAAAATTTTTTTTATTATTATTAACAAAAAGCAAGTTACATAACTTCAATCTATACATGAAAAATCATTGAAAAAACAGTATAGAAACAAAATATATTTTATCAACACAAATATTTAGAATCAAATATCATAATAAAATTAAAACAAATAAATTTTTATATATTAGAGTAAAAAAAATTACAAGACACAGTAAACAACATACATTCTAATGACAATATCAAGTATCAAATTAGCAATATTTAAAAATAAAAGTTGCAAAAAATACATAAAATGCAAAATTCGGTACCAAAAATTCATTAAATACTTACAAGATCTTGACAACAAAACTAAAGACAGGGAGAACAATGCAGATGTTAAAAAAGTTGCAAATCTGCATAAAACAAATACAAAGCAAAATTTAAATACAGATATGTGTGAGAAGAATAATGTAGCAGTTTACATATGATATTTAATTAGAGGTTTTTTTTTTGAACAATTTCTCCTCTCCATATGTCATAATGAATATTATTCACTTTTCACTGCTGACAAAATTCATTTTAAAATCTATATTTTTTAGTTTACATGTTAAAGAATGTGTTTTATGGTAATGAGAAAATTAATTTACTGATAAAAAAGAATTGTTGCCTTAAATGTAACAAATTTTCAATAACTAACTTTACAAAGACATTCAAATCAATTGAATAAGAATCTTAACAGTAATATTGTCTGTAAAGTGATTAGTTTCATGAATTTCCACAAGACTTTTCTCTGTGTCTTCATAATCACATAAACAACATTTAAACATGATATCATTAAGATACTCTTCTTTTAAGTTTAACAGTAGAGAATTATTTTTAATGTGAATTTTACATTTATGATATGCCAAATTATTTTGGGAAACAGCTTCATAATCACAGAAACTGCATGGAAAAGTCTTTCCTGTTATATGGGATCTTACATGTCCATTTAAATTAGCCAGTATTAAAGTCTTATAATGATAGACATTGCAATTGAAAGGTTTTTCTCCAGAATTAATTGCTTCAGACACTTTGACATTAACTTTTGGAAAAGTCTTGCAATCACAGACATTAATATTAAAGTCTTCTTTTCCAGTGTAAGCTCTTTCAGGCAGTTTTAAATGATCATTAGATACAGTTTTGTAATTAGAGAAAATACAGTTAAATGGCTCATCTTCAGTATGAGTTATGTTGTGCTGTTTCAATATTTCTTTCCTAGAATTATTACAATCAGCAAAATTACAAGTAAAAGGTTTTTCTCCACTATGAACTTTTTCATGCAATTGTAAATTAGTTTTCATGGGGATTTTGAAATTACAATCAAGTAATTTTTCTTCACTGTGAGTTGTTTCATGTGCTTTCAAATTAGCTTTTTGAGAAGTCTTATAATCACATGAATTACAATTAAATATTTTTTCATTATGATTTATTTCATGCAGTTTTACATCATCTTTCTGAGAACTCTTATAATTACAGAAGCTACAAATAAAAGGCATTTCTTGAATATAGATTATTTCATGTGATTTCAACATAGACATTGTAGAAGTACTGTAATCACCTAAGCTACCATTAAAGGGCTTTCCTCCATTATGGCTTTTTTCATGGAGAATTAATCTACATTTCTGAATAGTCGTATAGTCACAGAAGCTACAATTAAAAAACTTTTCTCCAGCATGAGTTTTTTCATGACATTTTAAAGTACTTAATGTAGATGCTTTGTATTTACAGAATGTACACTTAAAGAGTTTTTCTCCTGTATGTGATCTTTCATGCAATTTTAAATTGGCTTTCAGATAGGTCTTGTAATTACAAAAGCTACAATTAAACAAGTTTTCTCCAGTATGATTTGTTTCATGCAGTTTCAAGCTAGTTTTTTGACAAGCCTTATAATTACAGAACTTACACTTATAAGGTTTTTCTCCAGTATGAGTTCTTTCATGTTGTAACAATCTAACTCTTTCAGTAGTCTTATAAGTACAGAAAGTGCACTGAAAAGGTTTTTCTCCTGTATGATTGCTTTCATGGAGTTTTAAGCTAGATTTATGAGAAGTCCTGTAATCACAAAAATTACATTGAAATGGTTTTTCTCCTGTGTGTGTTTTTTCATGCTGATTTAAACTAGATTTGTGTGAAGCCTTGTAACCACAGAAGTGGCAATGAAAGGGTTTTTCTCCAGTATGAGTTCGTTCATGTAGTTTTAAATTAGCTTTCTGTAAAGTTTTGTAATCACAGAGGTTACAGTGAAAAGGTTTAACTCCTACATGAGTTTTTTCATGTCGCTCTAAACTAAATTTCCTAGAAAATTTGTTATCACAAATGGTACAAATGAAGGGTTTTTCTCCTGTATGAATTCTTTCATGATGTATTAAACAAGCTTTTCCAGTAGTTTTGTACATACAAAAACTACAATGAAAAGATTTTGTCTTTTGCGATTTTTCCATGGAATTTTGAACTAGTTTTATGAAAATTCTTGTATTTAAGTACACAAAAATTTTTTTAGCCAGTAAGAGTTAGTTCTTCATACTGTTTTAAATTATTTTTTTTTGTAAAGCTTTCTAATCACAGAACATACAATTCAAGGTTTTTTTTCACAATGAGTCATTTCATAAATTTTTGGTCTATGTAGCTTTCAGAAAAATCTTTTAACCATAGAAACATAATTAAATGATTTCTTTCCAGTAAGAGTTCTTTAATGCAATTTTAAATGAGCTTTTAAGTCTTCCAACTCCAGAAATTGTTTTGACAAGGATTTTTCTTATTTTAGTTTTCATAATTTGTTAACAAACTTTTCTAATAGTTTTGAAATGAACAATATTTAATTAATAATATTTTTCTCAGTAATAAATTTTTTCAAAATTTTTCATTTCCTAGAGCAGTTGTTTATAATCAAATACACTCCATTATATTTTTTTCAGTAAATTTTTTTTTTTTAAAATGTTTTTGCAAATCTAGTATTTACATAAGTGACAATACTTGTTCGTCTCTTTTATATGATTTCTTACATGTACTTTTAAATTAGATTTGTAATTACTATTTGATCAATTTTAATAAACAAATGATATATAAGATGAAATATTTTCTTGTATATAACTTGTTCCATGTAATGTGTAAGTATTTATTTAGATTACTTTGAAATTGTTCAAAGGGAGCTTTGATAATTTTATGTGTATATAAATTATCTATTTCTAATGTGACATTAATGAGTAAGATATATTCAACCTAATTAAACAACCAGTAATTTTTTCAATACATATTTATGTATCAAGATAGATTTCACAGCAATTTTATAAAGTATTAAAATAGAAAACTTAATTTTTTTCTCTTTAGTTAAATCATTTATTCATCTATAGTACAGTTTGTGAATAAAATTGGCTTTAGAAAAATAGTCATTGTTTTTTAAAACACCATTTCTATAATTAAAAACATTGTTCAGTTTTATAGATAGCAATTTCCATATTTCTCCATGCATTCAATAGATATATTCCTTGTTTGAATTCTTTGAAATATTTTCACAAATTTGAGATATTGAAAGCTGAATAATCTTTTACAATCAAATATTTTCCAAAATTTTAAGTTCAAAAATATTTCTTTATACAAAAATGGTTAATAATTTTTAAATTACAACTTCAAAATAAACTAAATTTTAGCACTTTGATAAAACTATGAACCAATAAACAATTACATTTTTATATATTTAAGGCACATTGTATACCAATCACAATGAATGTAGGAATAACTTGTATAGTTATTATTTTCATAAAGCATTAACAAATTTTTGATATTTTCTTATATTCCAATTTGTGACATCAAGAAAATACATTTTATATTTACATCTTCTACACAAAGACAGTCTCTTTACAATTTATTTTAAACATTAATCCAAATTCAGATGACAATATTTTCCAATTTTAAAATAGTGCAGAAATATAAGTAGTAAAATTTACTGCCATTCACAGACCACAAAGTTTTTTAACTAATGAGAATTGAAAAACTTCATGACATAAACTACTGAATGTGTTGTTTCTTCTAATTATAAATATACAAATCAAATTTTGACATTTATTTTTCGAATGTGATAAATAACTATTCTAAACAAGTTTATATTAATTAATTAAAATGACATTTTATCCATACATTACATTTTTCATATACTTTTTCAGAAAAATCAGAAGAATCACATATTTCAAAGTAATACATTAAAGCTCTGTCAGTGATACAACTTTTGGAAAATTGCAAAAATATAACCATCTATCCCAAAATTTTAAAGTAGCTTTTTTACCTTATATTTGAAAAAAGTGAGTGAACTTTTGTTGCAATTTAACTGGCATTAAACTTTCTGTACTCATAACTGTGCCATCATCCACTTCAGATTACCAAAAGTAATTAATTCTTGAACAACAATATATCATTTAATAAGCTAATATAAAGAACATTTATCTGACATTGTAGTGAGGTATTAGTTCATTGATACAAACACAAACAACTTGAGATGCTTGAAGTTAGTTTTCCAGATAAAATTTACTGTCAACCTAAATAAAACAAAATAATGCAGTCAACAATTATACAATCAATGCTAAAAATAGAATAAATTGTTTTAATAGAATTTCTTAAATTTATTAATACACTTCAATATTAAAACCTATTGTTATTGCAGCTTTATATTCGCGTATTCCAAAGCATTTTATTATTATTATTATAATCATAAATAAATTACAAACTACAATATTTTTTCTATATACCTTTTTCTGTTATTTTAAATTTACAATAAAATGTTTCAGTTATCTACTAGTCATTTGTTGAAGTATAGATTTTCAGATAACTATCTAAGTATTGATCAGTAAAAGAGTGTTTTCTTTCTTAACTAAATTATAAAATGAGAAACTAAAACTATAATACTACTCACTCATGAAATAGTGGTGGATTTATGTCTTAATATATATTACTCCACTGTTCTTTTGTGGAAAAATGCTTGAAAAAGATCTTGCTTTATTTGAAATATTTAAGGCTACTTCAGCTTTGCTGTTAGTGTATGTATAAAGGCAAGTGAGTTTATATTATTTAATTCCAAACCTCTATAGACAATAAAATTCATGGGTATGAAAAAAACATTGTTTTTAACACACATATTACTAATGATCTTAACATGTACAGTATAAACAATATGTACAGACAATGTATACACCTATCTCCAATTTAATTTAAAAGTTTCATTAAGACATCAGCAAAAATAATTAATAAGATGTTTTAGCATACATAACAGAAACATTTAAAAAAGGTATATATATATATAAATGGCAATATCAGTTGAGTTCACTCAGGTAAGATACATAGTACCAATGGATTAATATTTTGATTGGGTTGCACTGGACACGAACTTGGTAATGAATGTTATATAAAACCCTTTGTAAAGATATTACAAGATTAAAGATTTGACTAATAACAGATGTTATAAACACAAAGATGGAATAATAATAATAATAATAAAAATCAGAAACTATTCAGATTAATGAGTTTTAAAAATTTCTTCCAATATCAAAAGTAGAATCTATTTAAAGAATTATATAATAAATAATAATGAATATAGTAGTGAGAAACTATTATATAAAATGTCTTACAAATTATAGGAGTACTTTTAGTTAATCATTTAATCATCTTCAACTGCCTTTTAATTAAAAAAATATAATGGAAGGAAACGTCATCAAATCATATCCCAAGAATCCTAAATTTAATGTTAGCAGCTTATTGATTAATTATAGACATTTTCTATATATTAAAACCACTTTTTCTCAAATGAAAACGATTTTCTTTCATTTGTATTACTCCGGTGGTGCAAATAGATGAAATAAAAGAGATGTAATGATTAAGTTATGTTAAATGATAACATTTGAAATGCCCATATTCTTTTGTGAGTGGTTACAATTAATTATCTACAATATGCAAACTATTAGTTTAAAATGTACATGAACCCAAATGAATTAAACAATAGCTCCTATTGTCAGCTGTAATATGCTTAACTAATCAATAATTATCAGACAGGAATATATTAAAATCACTATCCCCAGATGATGTCTATCAAGGCATCTTGCTATTTAAAGTTAGAAATAATGTACTTACACTTATAGTTAAAACATTTAACCTCATTTTATTATTCCAGCTAAAGGTTTGAAATTTAATCAACTAATTTGGTATTAAATTCAAATGAATACAAAGTATTAATTAATTTACATTTGAAGCCTCTTTGATGTATAAAATGACAGAAGATTATGTAAATATAAAATGATAAACATAACATAAAAATCATATATATATATATAAATAATTTGCTATGCTCTGAGAGTTCCTAAAGACCAATCAGACAGTGATAAGAAATTAAACATTATATGAAGAACAGATATATAATAATATTTATTAATGTGAGATAAAACAGACATGGAACTAGAAAACACTTCTACAATATGTGCTTAACTTCATTGACATAACAATAAGAACAGCAGCTATTAATTCCTTAAGTGCAGTTTGAGAGAGTTCTAAAGTTTTACTCTTTTTTCAGAACTATTTGTCTTACTTTTAAGTGCTGCTTCTTCTGCGTCAACACTTTCAAATGACTCCAACAATTTAAGTCTCATTTCTGCACAGAAGCAGTTCTTCCACATCTATCAGTTTTTTTTCAGACATTCTAATTTGCATACATGTCTTTAATATGTTTCAATTAAAGCATTCTCTTTATTAATTTTCCAGATGATATCAGAGAGTAATTATGAATGAAAGTAAGATGCACATATATTAAATAAATACACCTTATTTATATTAAATTACATATGCAGACATTCCATATTACATGAAATGAAAAAGTTCAAACGCAACATTAAAAAATTAAAATATCTATTTATAAAGACAAATCTAAATATTACAGAAGATGCTGCAAAAAGAAGTTTAATGGTAATTGAAAGATGAAGCTATCATCATCAGTCTTTCAGAACTTAAAAAACCAAGAGGGATCTATTCATAAAGTCATTTTAGCTGTTACTATTGTGTGATTATTCATATGATAAACAAATATGGAAGAACTGTTCACCAATACATATCATTATGAACTGTGAGTTTTTTTTCTATGATTTTAAGACCAATAATCACCATAGCATTTCTTCTCTTGCCTGATTTGTTTAATTGGTAACATGAATTGAATTTTTTTTGGAAGCCAGATGCAGGTGTAAATAATTTTTTTAGATATTGACAATGGTGACAGACAAAACTACATGATGACCATTATTCCCAGAAGGTTGTAAAGTGGTCAACCAAAAGAGGAGTTGGTCACTGTATATTCAAAGTGCTAAAAATCTGATTATAAATGTAGACTTCTATTCAATTGTCTTTCTCTAGTGATCTACAGCTGCAAATTATTTTCAAATGATAGAAGATTATATAAATTGAAATATAATTTGTTTAGTATTAAGTGGGACATAATAGGGATTTGTGAAGTTATAAAAAAAGATGAAAAGACAATTGATTTGAAAAGTGAATATGTACTTTATTACAAAGGCACAAGTATTAAAAGCAAGTGGAGTGAGGTTTATTATAAATACTAAGTGAAAAAATAAAATTGTAGAGTTTGATGGCATATCAGACAAGTAGCAATAATAGCTATTGAACTTAATAAAAAATGTCAAATGCTGATAATTGTGCCCCAAGAAATTCTCACCATTTGGGAAAAAAAGTAAAGTATTTTTAATTAAACCAAACATTTTATAATTGTTATGGATGAATGCCACAGTTGGCAAATGATTGAAAGATAAAAATGCCACGGATAAATTTGATTATGGTGATAGAAATGAGAGAAAACAGACTTGTGGACTTTACAGAAAAATAAATATTAAACACTATAAATTATTTCTTTAAGAAAAAAAATAATTGGACATGGAAACATGCAAATAAAAAAACAGCAGAATTAGATTCTATTCTAATTAATAGAATATACTATATATAATCAAAATATTCTAGAATAAATACTAAAAAATATTTATTTCGTTTGATATTATATACATATCAAGATTACAATGTGCTTAATAGATTGAAAAGTGATCATCAATTACAAAGATATAAGATATGTATTAATGCAACCCTAGAGAGATGACAGTGTTAACAATTGAGATTCTTACAATTTCAGAAACACTCCAATGAATTTCAATTAGAACTTGCTAATCATATTAAAGTAGTTAGACTTTGAAGGTAATTAAAAGTTAATTAGATCAATAATGAGATAACCCATATTTTACTAAGAACTACAACAAAGATGTCTTGTAAAAAAGTAGCAATTCATTAGTAAATTTTCAATTGAGATATTATGATGAAAAGAAGTAGTATGAAAATATTTTGAAATGATCTGTCCATTTTGTAAAATGATATAAAAATGTTTTTGATGATATAAGAAAATACAAAAGTAAATTGATAATAAAAGCTATAGAAGAGAATAAAAGTTTCAAAACTATAAAGCAATGCCTTGATACTGGAAGAAAAGTTGTTTATACAATGAGAAAAAATGAAAGTATTTTTAAAAAGAGGAACATCATTAAATGTGAGTAGAGATCTACAAAAAATTATATAATATTTACTAAGGCTGTAAACCTCAGGAATATGTGCGTGAAAATGCAAAGGTAGGGACCTCTACAGGTCTTAACCACAAGCTTACGCCTTAGAAGAAAAGAGGGAAACAAGGCGTAAAATTGTGTTTAAGACCTGTAGAAGTCCCTATCTTTGCATTTTCACGCGCATATTCCTGAGGTTTACAGCCTTAGTAAATATTACTTACATAATCAATGTGCGTTTAAATAAATTTGAAAAATTATGTAGTAACAAAAACCGAAATAATCATTACAATTATTACGTCTTCTGAATTGCCATGTATTTAAAATGTAAAAGTAAATATTCAATTAAATCTACAAAGGAAAAAGTTCCAGGAAGTAAAAAAATTATTATGGATATTTTAGAGAAGTAGATGAAGAAAGAAAAAAATTGTTAGCATATCTATTGTGCCATTTAGGAAGTTCCTCCAAAAATATGATTAGGTATGTATAGTATTTAAATTTTTTTTTAGATGCCAACTTGTTATTTTACTCTGAAATAGTAATTGCTAAAACTGCCAGTTAATAACTCTCACTTTATCTAATAAAACATGACTCCTATCAAAAGATTTTATATCTTAACTATATTTTGTTTAAAAGTAATTCAAAATTAAAATCAATGAAGGTATATAAGAACATACTTACTACAGATATTTAGAATGGTAAACTTCAATAAAAATTTAAACATGTGATATTTGAAATCATTAATAGAAAAGAATAAAATGAAAACACTTTAATTTTAGGAAAATTATTTCATTAAAATAACATTATTTATTAAACCATTAATGAATGATTAATACACATTACACTCCACATATAATAATTCACATAAATGTACAAGTGTAGGTATATTTGATATTATATAAACATTATTATGCGAATTGCTTAAAGTGACAATCGAGTGAAATCCATGGAAGAAAAGTGAGATATTAACAAGACAGAAATGATAAAAAAGATATTCTTTTTTGTGAAAATAACAGATTGATAAGTCATATTAAATAAAAAAACTCTTTCATTAACTTTATTTTTTTTGAGAGAATCTACACACATATGCACCTATAAACTACCTAGACAAAACTATATTTTAATTAGCATATCCTACTTACTGAGATGTCTGTATTCATAAGACCAGTTAGAAAAAGAACAATAAAAATGAATTACTAGATTCAATCATGTTGATATCTGTTTCCTAAGGACTATATATTTAAATTAAGATAATTTAATGAATAAAAACCACAACTTCCAGCACATTATAAATTCATTCTTGCTTTTAGAAAATAATCATCTGAATTGCTATTCGAATTCGGAACAAAATAATCATACACATATTAGAAGTAAAGTATTGGCTGCTATAAGTAAAATATCAATTTCATAGCAAGAACCTAATGAATTTTAAACAACTACTTTAAAAATTGTTCACTAAAAGAAAGAAAAAAAATATAGAATATCAAGCATACCAAGTTTTAGTCATGAGTCCATATGGCCACTTACCAGATCTTCTATTTTATTACATTCCACTGGAAACATTTATTATGCACAGGTTGAAATTCTAACATCTATATAATGATGTTTATGTATAACATAGTAAATAGATGAAAACTTATAACAGATATTAAAAGGAATTATAATTTTACAAGTTTATTAGATAACATATAATATTCAATTGACCAAACACTTTACTACTTTTACACTGCTTTATTATCCACCCTTTCCTGCAGTTAACAGTTTCGATTGTAACAGTTGAGATTAGGAGATATAGTGTTCTGAAGAAGATTACTGGGGCAATCGAAACTGTTAACTGCATGAAAGGATGGATAATAAAGCATTGTAAAAGTAGTAAAGTGTTTGATCAATTGAATATTATATGATTCATTAGATAACATGGGTATCAATGATTATTAATATTTCACTTTGGATAGATTCATATATGTATTGAAAATGAGTTATATAATTATCAACCACTCACCATATATATATATATAAAGGAATTAAAACACTAAAAGACATAGGGAATAGATTATATTATAATATCCCAGAGGACTGTAATCAAATTTTCTAGTGCTATCATTTTATTTTGGATACCTACAAATTCTTATACTAATTTGACCACTTTACCCAGTATAGTGAATATTTAATGCTAAGTTTGGTCAGTTTTGCTTTTTTTTTCTTGTAAGTAGTGTTAAAGTAAACAATCCTTTCCTCAATAAACAAAGCGCCTTAAACCACAAAAGATAAATATTTTGAATCCTGCAAGATACTTTTAGACCCCAACGCAATCCTCAAATTTCGCAAAGCACTTCTCCTTTAATTCGAACCTTCCGCAAACACAAAGCCCCCCGTACCATGAAATAAAATTTTATCTATTAAATTAAATCGTTGTTTTTCTTTTTTAGCGGGTCGATCTTGACTCACTCTTTAGAATGATTCACTGATGGTAGATTTAGTCAGAGCTAGAAATATTTACTAACCAAATAAATTCAGATTCTGACGTAGGGATTAGGTTTTCTATGCTTTATTGACACAGGAAGTTTGGGTCTTAATTCAAATTCCATAAATATAACCTCTAGTCATGGGCCACATAAATTAGATTCCTCATATAGGTCTCTCATTTTGGAATATATATAAGCTAAATGTTTTAAACAATCTATAGCACCATACCACCCCCAATCAACCTTACCTATAAATAGAAATGTAAATATATAAGATAAAGGGGAAATGCATAACATATCAAAAAAATATAAGAGTAGAAATTAAATACCGTTGTTTCTATGGGTTCTTTGCAAAATCTTTACTACGATATCATTTGCTCCAGGAATTAGATTCAAACAACAAATCAGCTAAATTTAAAAGTGGTTTAGAGTGAAATACTTCCATGTATTAAGAGAAATTATAAAAATCTTCCTGTTTTGATTGTAGTGAGGTGTTTAAGCCCCTATAATTAAAGTAAATCAACTGTTGTCAAATCGACAATTTATCAAAAGGGTGCAAAGTAGTTTATGGTGATAATATAAGATTCCCCGAAAAGGGTGTATGCTAATTCCATTTGTCCATCTTTTACGCGTTTTACAAAAGTTTTGGCTAAAATGGGAGCTAATAAATAGGTTTTTGTCTCCGTTTTGCAGTATGTTGCTTTGTAAATAATCATTCAAACCTTCGGGATGTGTTCAGGTTTTCCGGAAAAAAAACAAGGTTAAAATAGAAAGTTAAAAATATCTTGGCAGTTTAATATAATGGAAAAAACATGAATTAGTATGGGTGTTTTGTAAAAGATTATAAAGGAAATACTGTTTGAAAAGGAATTTAAAGGGTGGGTTTTTCTACAGCGGAGCGAGGGGCTCAACAAAGGGGGACTGGGACAAAGAGGTTGGGAGAAAAACGCGCAAAAGATAAAAAAAAAGAAGAAATGAGAAAAAAGTAAGAAGAGAAATTGAAATTGTTAGAAGCCCAAGAAAAAAAAAAAAAGAAAAGCGGGAGGAGAAGAAAAAATGTGGGTAATATAAAAGGGGAATAAATCGAGAAGTCGTTAAGAGGAGTTTTATCCGCTGATAGAAGAAAGGAGGGGAAAGGATATAAAATTAACATATCGAAATATTAGGCGTGTATATATGCAAATTGAAACCTTTAAAGTAACACAAATCTAAAATTTAAAACTTTTTTTATACGTTATAAAATTACACGGGAAATAATTATAAAATTGAAAATATAATTTTTTAGTGTTAAAAGGTATAAATATACGTAATAAATAATTTTCTTTTTTGATGTATTATTTTCCAAAGAAGAAAAAAAAAACCTATTTTATTAAGGAAAGTATAATTTAAAGTAGTATGGTTTTTTCCTATTGACTTGGGAAATAACAAATCCCGTTACTAGGGATTATTGTATAGAATTTTAAACCAAGGAACTTCATAATCAAATATCAAACTCAGCAAGATCGATGTAATTCAGAAAAAATATGTTGGGTTTTTGGTTTTATATTTCTTATTTTATTGTATATCTCTTTCATACCTCACAAAATCTTTTCTCCTCCGCTATTGTACAATTACTTAAATATTATTTCTTAATACTTCTTTAATTTTTTCATTTTTAATTTTGTAATTATTTTCTTAAATCTATTTTTCTCAAAATTTATTTTATACTATTTCCTTTATATTTACTATACTTTTACGAACTATTATGTATTACAAAAAATTCCATTTATTTCATACAAAAAAGATGCTTAAAATCTGAAAAAAAGGGGTAATTTATTTGCAAAGGAATAAACAAAGTATCGAAAATAGTACGAGAACGGGAAAAGAAAGTAAACCGCCTTCACCGAGTTTTTTTTATCTACACTATCCCCATATGGTTTAGAAAATATTGTCATAAATTACCCTTGACAAAATCTACTTTATCAAGTTTTGTGAAACAGGAAAATAAATTATAAAAAAAGTTCACTATAAACAAGCCGAATAGCAGAAGAAAAAACCTGAGCCATATTAGCGAAAGGGCAATACGATATATCCGCAAAGATACTCTTTTATTAATTATAATTCCGATAAAGTAGTCTTACTGTTGTTTATTTGGGGCTCAGTACTACAAGTTTTAGAGATTTTTTTAAATTCTCCTGTCTCCATTTTTTTGAGTTCTAGTTTTTGGGTCCAGTTCAGTTCTTCTTTTTTTTTTCCTGAATTATTCTTTTTTCTTCCTTTTTCCCTTCCCTTCATTCCAATTTTCCTGTCGAATCAACATCTTTCAACTTTTTTTATATTACTTTTGTACAAACCCCTCAATTTATTGTCTTCTTCCTTGCCTATAACCTTTGAGTTTATTTTCTATTCTGTTCCTTTTTTTCTGAGTATCGGCTCTTTTTTATTTTATATTTATATGTTTCCTTATTTGAAAATTTTTAAAATATTTCCCTTTTTTATTCCCTTACTTCCTATTCTATTTAAATTTCTCCTTTATTTAGTTGTGTTCCGTATTTATTTTGTGTTTGTAATATTCTCAATATATCCCATTCTGGTTTTTCCTTTCTCCCCCTATTTATTTTTTTTTTTCTTCTTCTCTTCCCTAAATATTCGGTTTTTTTATGTGGTTTGAATAATCTATACTTAAAAATTATTATTATTCCCAAATTTTAGCAAACATTCCCAAACTTTAATTTACTACTTATTTGCATATTCTCAGTATATATTATTTTTTTAAACTATATCTTTAAAAATTTTTTTTTTCCTGTTCTCTATATCTTGCCCACTATTACTTATTTTCTTTCTTTTGTTCATCCTATATCTTTTTCTTTATTCTTTTACGTTTTTTACCCCTACATTGCTTTTTCAATCTTCTTCAGAACTTCTACTTATATTTCCAAAATTCTGAAAAAATTATGGAATTAAATAATAGTGGATTGTAAAAAGTATAAAAAATAAATGATATTAATATTATAACATTACATTAATTTATTTTTTTTCTAACACCTAAACAATATACAAATTTCAAGTACTCACTCAATAACCCATTTCCCCTACTCCTGAATGTTTGTTTACAAACTGATCTCTATAGCATTTCTCCATTTCTGATAAAATAATATTTTATATTCTTATTTTCCAGAATTACTCTTCGCACTAACATTAATTGATGAAAATATAATAAAGATGATTCACTATATTCATCGAGAACAATAATACTCACATGTGAATTTAGAAAATAAAAGATTTGATGTTTCATAAAAAATTTGATTGATTTTAATTAGCAAATTTTAGATTATAAATGAGAAAAAACATCCAATTTAACAAATATTAAATACTCTGTAGTGAGTTGTATATGCTTATAAAATAGTCTGCATTCGGAAAAATAAGTCAATTTTAAATTATAGAAAATCATTAACATTATTATTAGTTTAAATACGAAACATTAAATAAAATACAATTGATGATCAGGTGCAAGAATTACAAAATAATTGAGAGGTGAGGAAAAAAAGTCTGTCTGGTGTTCTTGGATGTGCAAAGGCATTTGAAAGTGTGGCATAAAGGCCTAATATATAAACTTGACTTCTCTCTCGCAGTATACAGAAATACTACAATCCTATATACTAGGGAGATATTTAGGATCAAACAGGAAGATCCTATTCCAACCTAAGAAAAATCAGCCGGTGTAAAGGAAGTGTATTGGGCGGTGCTGTATCTATTGTACTAGTGATATACCCACATTTAGAGATATATTTGTATTGAGATGATACTGTGATCCTGGTGGTTGGGGCAACTGTGTGGAATCAACAAAAAAATACAAATTGCTACTACTGAGATACATCACTGGAAGGAAATGTGAATAAAACTTAATAAAATAAATCTAGGATGTAGATTTCACAACAAGAAGGATGAAAAGTCTGTATACATAGGTCAACAAGTTATTCCTCATGGGTAAAAATATCTGGACATGACGCTATCTGGTGGAAAAATGTAAAATAAAAAATAGAGTAAATATAAAGTATAGGAAGATGTATGCTATGAATAAATTCAGTGTTTCAATAATAAATATTTTAAAAATTAAATATGGACTTATGGTATACAGCTATGGGGCTGTACCTGCCAGAGCAACAAAAACATCATACAGAGATTTCAAAATAAAGTATTACGTGGCATCGTTGGTGCCCCCTGGTACATACGAAATGACAATTTACACAAGGACATTGGGATGGAAACAGTAAATCAAGTAATTGAAAAAATAGCTCAAAAACAAGAAAATAGACTTCACAAGCACGTTAATACCGAGGCTCGTAAACTTCTAAACAAAGAAGGTAAGGTTAGAAGACTGAAAAGAGTCAAGCCTCTTGATCTGGTGAAATCTGGCTAAACATAATAATACTTAAGTACATAATAATAAAGTGTACTAGTTGACAAATAAAACTAGTTAATTGTCACTGGATAATTACTAGCATGTAGAACTCTGATCTTACAGTTAGAGATAAATTGCTAATTGGTTACGACCAGATCGCAATAGCCTTTAATAATAATAATAAAAAAATTAAATTCTTTAAACGAGCATTACAAAAAACCTATCACAATCACATGTAACTTTTGTTATGAAATATTCATTTATAAACACAACCTTATCGTCATTTTTATGAGAAATTAGTTTGTTAAATAAATTTTAAAAATAAAAGGATTTATCTCTTTCTCCATTTTTTTTTTTTTTAATAAGCTAACGAAATATCCTCCATTTTCCCAGTCTTCAGATCTAATAGTAGTGCGCTAAAAACAGTGGGGATACATTATTAACAAGATTAGCTGAAATAATAAATAAAGCTTAACAATTATCGTCATTAAACTTACGCTGAAAAAATTACCGAATTTTATCCAACTCCACATGACATACGCTATATCGAAGCACATCATAATGTTCACTGGCATACTGAATAGAAGGAAGTTTCGATTGTATCATTTGTTAAAACAATTTTATTGAAATATTCAGGACTACATAAGCACTTCAAACAAATTTTCAATTCTTACTTCAAAATAAACTAATTATTTGAATACAAATCTAGACCACAAACAAAATGAATGGACACTTACATCTATTGGGAAATCACTTTAGCGCCCTCTTTGATTTACTATGAAAATAAAACACAATCACAGCTGATTTTAATCGGATAGGATCCTGCACACGCTAAGATAATTTACTATTACCAAATATAGTATTCACAATCATATATTACAATAACTACTCAGTACCATATAGCAAGTTTATAAAATACGGCTGCGATTGCAATCTTCTTTTGAATTAGAAGTCCACTGCTTTTATTTAAATTGTTTATATTTTGAAAAAAAAAAAAAAATTTTCTTTAATTAAATAAATTAATTATAAAACAGGATAGAAACTATTTTCTCAAAAAGATAAACTTATAATTAGAAGAGCAATAAACAAAGGCAAAACTCTCCATACAGTAGTGCCACCCTGTGCCAAACAGAGTAATCAATGGATGCCAGAAGGCTTGTGCATAAAATCCCTATCTAGTGCCTACTCATCCAATATCCCCAAGCTTGTGGCCATCATCAGTGAGGAGCCTTGGATCTGAGAGCACTGCACCTAGATCTTAGGATCTAATGCAACCCTCCAGCAGCCACCTTTTAACTCTACTTTACTACAAAACTATGAGAATGAAATTGAAAACATTGTTAATAATATCTTCAATCTAAGCTCAATAGCTTATATAGTCATATGGGTCTGAACTCAATTCAGCTCCCATACATTTTGGTGTCTTTGGCTCTTAAACAACCATAGCCATCACTATCCTATTAGGCAGGATTAGTGTTAAACCACTAAACATCACATGATCACCTTCTCTATACTAGCACATAATTGTTGTAAACAAAGGCAAAACTCTCTGTTTGGCACAGGGTGGCACTACTGTATGGAGAGTTTTGCCTTTGTTTATAACAATTATGTGCTAGTATAGAGAAGGTGATCATGTGATGTTTAGTGGTTTAGAAGAGCAATAGTTTTTAAATACCTATAAATCAGAAAAATTGTATGTTGTTACATTTTTATTTACCATTGTCAAACTCACTCCACTTACAACTTTGATACCATCCACCGCTGATAAATACAATAAAGATTATTACTAATTATTTTCTAAACTAGAGATTTTCTCTAGCACAGATGTAAACTTTAAACCTCAGTTAAAGATTAATATAAATGATTTTTTATTTTAAGCACACACATACATGTTTATTTATATGAATTTAAAAAGAGTGGGGAAGTATTGAGGTTGTTTAATATATCTATAAAGATATTACACATGGGAAAAAGAAAGTTGAATAACTCCATGTGTGTGTATGTTTAAAATTAAAAAAAATCAGATATATTAATCTTTAACAGGTTTAAAGTTTAAATATCTGTGCTAGAGAGAATCTCTAGTTTAGAAAGTGATTAGTAATAATTATTATTGTATTTATCTGAGGTGAGTGGTGTCAAAATTGTGAGTGGAGTGAGTTTGACAATGGTTAATCAAAATGTAACAATTTACTATAGATAAATACTCTTCATAGAATAGAGATATATATATGGGAGATAGTGACCTGGGCCAACTGATGAGTGCTGCTTCAGCATGAAATGTATTTGGGTGCTATTTGTCTTTTATTGTATATTTATATGAATTTATAAAGAATGGGGAAGTATGGAGATTGTTTAATATATCTATAAAAATTGTACGTTAACCGCATTTGGTTACATCATGATTATCACGGGCAAATACATCTCTATTATAAAATATGTTTCTCTCTGCCTAAAGCTGTATCCTTTGCACTCGGCAGGCAAAACATTTTCCTAGAACTTCTCATATAAAGAGTTCCTCATTTCAAATCCATTAAAGGAATTAGTCGAAGTATTAAATTTTAGAACATTTCATAAACAATATTATCCATATATTTATGACAGAAATCTAATTTGCAGAATTCCGAATGTAAAAATATAATTTTCTAAAAAGTAAGGATTTTTAAATTGAGCATATTTTTTATTATTATCCAGTATGTTTGGTTATTTTAACAATAAATAAATTTTACATTTGATAGCAAATTATATATTAAAGCCATTTCATACTATCCTAAATTTACGGTAGAATGAGAAACATTAAACGTTTAATGTTTTAGGGATTTTTAAATTATCCCAGCAAAGCTACTTAATTATAATATTTAAATACAAGTATAGTATATACTTAAGCTCTCTTCAACCATCCACTTTATCTTATACAACTGATATACATGACCACATGCATGTAAAAATAATAAAGGATCTCCAATATACATATATTATGCTGAACAAGCACTCACCAGTTAGTCCAGATCAACATCACCCACACTTATATATAACCAGTTCCAACTTTATATTAAGATAGTAAATCTTCAAACTTTAATGGTCAGGCTTCCATGTTCTCTAATCTCCAACTATTCATCCATCCACATCACTAAAATTTTGATGATGGCATGTTCAATGTCCTAGTTTGCCAATTTTATTGTCATACCCATGTTGACTGTAAGTTACTAAAAAACCCATATGTAGGACCTTAAGAACATTTAAATGCACATAAGAGGGATGGGTACAATAAACATTGGATCTGTAATATTCAAATATAAAAATAGTATATATACATAAGGCTAGATGTAATTAGAAGGAATTTGAACTCATATTTTCAAGTTCCCTCCATTCATCCACTCTATTTTATACAATTAATATACATAATCAAAAATATTAAAGTTTAAAGATTTGTCATCTTAATATAAACCAAGCACTGATTATATAAGTGTGGGAAAGATGATGATCTTGGCAACTGATGAGTGCTGGTTCAGCACAATATATATATATAATAAATTAAGTTTGATATCTATTTGTTTCACAATATATGTAATATACAAATCAATATATATATCAAAATACAGTACAATTTACATAAATTATATTATTTTTAGAAGTACTTTCGACTATACATTTTGTAGTCTTTATCAACTATATAACATTGAATAATCAAAACGAGACAACCTTTAACAATACCCATAGTTCAATTCAGATTTCCCACAATTCTGTTATCTTAACATTTGATGACTGGTGATTCATTAACATTTGATGATTACTTGAAATCAACATAGCCTCTTTTATTTTACGTTTATTATGACAACGTTCAATTTGAATAATTTTCATATTTTTATAATGAAATTTAAATCCATATTGACAAGATTTATTATGATCTAATATTTACATCTATTTCAGATTGTTTCTCCTTTTGAATTCTATTATATAAAAGCATATGCTCTTTTATTCTCTTCTCAAATGTACACTTAGATTCATCGATCTATTGTAAACCACATCCACATATCAATTTATATAAAATAGAATTTTGATTAAACTTTGAATTTTGAATTTTAAAGTTATTTAGTAATCTATTATATTATTTGTTGAGAAAAAAGCAATATGACACAAACCATTATAAATTCTCCTAATAAACTTGACCTGCTCATCCAATATAAATGAATCACATGTACCTATGTGTCATAAGTTGTCTGGATTGAAATCATTTTTATTTCGAAATGAAAAATTGTGCAAATATTCTAGTGATAAAATAAAAAATGTACATTTATTTGTCAATGACTTCTTGAAAATTGTTTATTATAAAAATGCTATTACTAATATTATTAAAAAATTTAAAAGGAATCAACAATATAATAAAATTAAAAATATTATCAAAATGAAATGGATTTCAATGCCATTTATATTGCATGAGCAGGTCAAGTTTATTAGGAGAATTTATAATGGTTTGTTATTAAACAATTCAAAATACAGCAAAACTCTCCATATAGTAGTAAGAGATAGTGATCATGTGATGTATAATGGTTTGTGTCATATTGCTTTTTTCTCAACAAATAATATAAATAGATTACTTAATAACTCTAAAATTCAAAGTTTAATCAAAATTCTATTATATATAAATTGATATGTGGATGTGGCTTACAATACATACATCGGTGAATCTAAGTGTACATTTGAGAAGAGAATAAAAGAGCATATGCTTTTATATATAATAGAATTCAAAAGGAGAAACAATCTGGAATAGATGTAAATAAATCTTCATCATCAGTTACATTTGATCATAATAAATCTTGTCAATATGGATTTAAATTTGATTATAAAAATATGAAAATTATTCAAATTGAACATTGTCATAATAAACGTAAAATAAAAGAGGCTATGTTGATTTCAAGAAATCGTCAAATGTTATGAATCGCTAGTCATAAAATGTTAAGATAACAGAATTGTGGGAAATCTGAATTGAACTATGGGTATTGTTAAAAGTTGTCTCGTTTTGATGATTCAATGTTATATAGTTGATAAAGACTACAAAATGTATAGTCGAAAATACTTCTAAAAATAATATAATTTATGTAAATTGTACTGTATTTTGATATATATATGATAGAGTGGATGACTGAAGGGAAATTGAAAGTTTGGGTTCAAATCCCCAGTATTTAATTATAGTAGAGTAAACCCATTAATTATTTAAAATAACTTTGAGTAAGTTGTTATATTTATTGATTTATCTCTTGCTGACAGTAACAGTTCATAGAGTTTTTGCTGTCTGAGTTAGAATAGAGCATAACAGTTAGTTATATAGGAATGTAGGATTTATGTTGGTGTTTGGATATTCAGATGATAACCCTAGATTGTGGAAAGGTACCATCATTTAAGTCTAGGCACTGCATTGTATTTTATTTTTTATTAAAAATAGTTTGCCAGTATATTAATAATACTATATGGCCACAGCATTGATGATTATTAACATGTTTAGTATCTCAGCAGTATTTTTTTATTACAAGTAATGGGTTAGCACTTAGGTATGTGCATCCAGGGTTTTGTGTTGTGGTTCTGCCTAACCTTGGCAGTGGCTAGATATTTAGCCTGTCTACAATGGACCCCTTTCAAATACAGTCACATAATTGACTAATGATTTTTGACTGTTCTTAGTTTTTTCCTGGATTATTCTGCTGTAATGCCGATATCACACCTTATGGTTTGGTTCATGGTCACATTCTTCTCTTATTCTATATTTTGTATTCCTATTCACTGGATTTCATTTATTCTTATAATGTATTCATTTTATACTTAAATTTTATTCAATTCTCATTGATTACTTATGAGAAGGATGAAAGGTTTTCCATCTCTCCATATGTCTACAGTCATCCTTTTTTATTCTGAACGATATTGTAACCTGATCAAAATGGGATATGAGAGTCCCAGGCCCAATCAAGCTTCAACTTATTTACCAGTGTTCCATGATCTAATACCCTATGAATAATATTCCTGATGCTACATGCAGGTTCTATTTAATCTGTGACCCTTCTCAGAACAGGGAGAAGAATGAGACTGAAAATCTTATTACATATGCAATACATAAATGGGTTAATAAACTACCGATAAGATAAACTTAAATAATAAAAAGCAATATTAATATTCTAATTATGATGCATATTAAAGATATATAATCAATAATTTAATTGGATTGGAATATGGATAAAATGATGATGGAAATAAGGCAAATTAAAATAAGTTTATTATAGTTAATAATAATGAAAATAAAATAAGATAAATTACACTCAATTAGAAATCAATCAGGCATTATAGAATGAAATAAGGTTAATTGAAAGAAATACAGTATCAGGAATTTCATTTATGTGTATCCAATAACTTTTATGCTTAGTGAGTAATTACGACATACAACAATTTAATATGCCAAATAATATTTACTTCTTTATCATGATTTGCCAAATCATGGGGTTATGATGATAACCAGATACATATATTATCTACTACAGCATTAATATTGCTGCTTATTTAAATTAGGTAAATTACAGTTTAAGCATCATCATGGAGCTCAAAGATAATGTAAATCACAACCTATTACACCATCCCTCATGGCAAAATCAAAACTACAGTTTACCAAAAACCTACACATACAGGAAAATACCTAACCTACACATCCAATCACACAAGAAACCCAAAACATGGAGTTATACTTTCACTATGGAACAGAACAAATGAAGTTTGTTCAAAAACCAGCGATTTGGAAAAAGAAAAGATTTATATAAAACAAACTCTTATGAAAAATAGTTATCCATCTACTGTTATTAAGAAAACATTAAATAGATAACAAAAAGAATCATCAAGAGAAAAGACAATTATTGATACTATAATGTATTCATACATTCCAAAATAGCAGACAAATTAAGGAAAATCTGCAATCAGTATAAATTAAAACAGCTTTCCAGAGTAATACCACCCTATGAGGAATTCTAACATCTACAAAGCCTAAACATGAAATGCTGAAAAGAAAAAAACTGCATCTATGATATACCATTCGAATGTGGAAGAACATATATTGGTGAGACCAGTCATCCCATTGAAAAGCACTTGCAAGAACACAAACTGGTGATTAGAAAAGAGAAAACAGATGTGTCTAAGGTAGCAGACCATGTATGTGCCAATGAACATATGTTCAATAGAGAAAATCAAAAATATTGGATACAGAAGAAAAAGTACAAAGAAGAAAATTTAAAGAAGCTGCTCACATGACAATGACAAAAATTCCCATAAGCCAACTTAATATGACTATAGATAATTATGGAAACCACTAATCAACTTTGCTCTTAGAAAAAGTGGAGAAATCATGAGGAACCTCATAGATAATTATATGAAATTACTACAGACTGTTGTCTTTGGCAGAATGGCTCAGTTGGTTAGAGTGTTACCTCAAAATTCAATACTCAAGAATCTAAGGATCCAGGTTTGAATCCCATGTGAGTACTTTCACTGGTCAGGCCAATAACACCTGTAGAAGAGGGGAGAATAATACCTCTCAAAACATTGTGCATATACTAACCTGTTTGATGTACTATTACTAACAGTTAAATGTATTTAGACTATTTAAATAAAGCTAAATTTTTCTAAAGCCATCCAACACACATATTAGCTGATGGAAATAGTCCAATATAAAAATACAACTAGAACACCATCATATCTTATTAAATAATCATAATCTTCTTACACCTTTAAGCAAATAATTTTATTAATATAATAACAGTTTCGACTGTTTCTGGCAGTCTTCTTCAGATCTCAATCTATTGCTCTATTTTTCCCTTTCCACCATTTAATTTTATTTTATTTTGAACACCATCATCACAAACCTTCAGGAAAACACCAATATTCACTTGTTTATGAAAATTCTTTTAGAGTCACTTATTATTTCTTAGTATTTAGTTAATTCCAGTTTCCCATAAAACGTATGTTTCACGCGTTTTATTATTATTATTTATTGTTATAAACATAGGTATTATAATTGAACTTAACATCCAATGTCTTATTTCCACAATATGTTAATAGATGGCGCGCAAAGGTCCTCCTACTTCTTTTCCCGAAAATATTTGCAATGTATTTTGTTATTGAATATATTACTTTTTAACGCTTGAACTTATATTAAAGTAAGTACTATAGTTGATATAAAAAATGAAAGTTATGTTTGATAATACTAACTGTGGGTTGTTTTGGATATAGTACTGTAATTATTCCCCCCCCCCCCCCAATTATAAATTAACATTTCCATCGTTATTTCATTATGTCTGTCACCAATGATTTAATGCTAAAGTAAGGATTCAACAGCGAAGGTTGTCTTTGATCTGCATTGAAATTTCATAAAATTATAGAGTTTATTCAATATAAACCTGTTAGTGTTAATTGCTAATTTTTATTTGCACTATTAACTGACCATTTTAATACTGCCCGCAGTTTTCTTAAAAAGTTTTTAAATGGAGGCCTATGGAAGACAAGAACCAATTTTGGTTAGTGTATTTCCTTATAAAAATGATCAATATTTTAATTATAGTTATTTAATCATCTAGTAGCTTTATTCGAGTACTGGTTCTGTACATGTAGCGTAGTTTTTTTTGAAAGTCAGGTTAGGGCTACGTTTACAAATGAACATTTAGGAAAAAAGCGATCACATAGGTAGTGTTTCTTTAAAAAAAGTTAATGTTTTTCGAAACTTCTTAAAACTCAATAATATTAAAGATATTTGTATATTTAAAAACTGATTTCGTTTTTCTTACTAAAGGTTATTTTATGAGACATGTACCAAGGTTTTATAGGGGAGCGACCGTTTATGTCTTCTAAAAGTCTTTCTAAATTAGCTTTAGAAAATTTTGTTTATTTAAAACTGGATAAATATTTGAATGAAACATCAAGTCTTTATCTTTGAAATGTCATAGTGTATAAAACTATATATGTAAATAAAAGATAACTTGTAAATACGCACGGATTTCTTCACTTTAATAACATTCCTTTTATTGGGAAAAAATATAGAAATTCGCTGGAGAGATCGTCCCAAAATTATAGATTAAATTAGAAATAGAATTCGTATGCAAATAAAGCTAATTGCATATAAGTTAAGTTGTATATATTTATCCCCCATAAATGAAGAAGAGTGAGGAAGCAGTTTAAATGGTTAGATTGGATGAAAGTTAGTGTTGATTTGAAGTGATAACAGATCAGCAGTAAAGAATCGACAATGATATACTGGCAGTGATTAAAGTATAAAATGGAACAGTGGCAAGCAAGAAGCAGTTACTTGTTTGAGTATTGAAAAGGTTATTACCAGCAAAAAGTAATTAACTAAAGCTTAACCAAACCGCAAAAGACAAGTTGGAAACAGAGATGGTTAATATATAATGTATAAATTGTGCATGCTGAAGTAAGCACTGATATTGCGAAATTTAATAGATTTGTTCTATACTTGGAAGTTATATAAGCTTATTTGTGTTTCAAGAGCCAATTGATTTGAATGTGCAAATATAATAACTTGAGATTTTTAACATCAGTTAGTTTTTTTTTTTGTTTTATAAGGTTGGCCACATATGAGAAACTTTTTTTTTTTTTTAATAAGAGTGGCCGGATAGGAGAAATTTTAATCCATTATCAAAATATTTACATGCAAGTTTTTATGTAGCTGTCATTTGTTTGTTTTACTTTTATATGTATAGGATAGATCGTTTTGTATAGTAAATTTATATTTGTACAACTAATTATTATTTATTTTTATTGCTTTATATTTTTAATAGTAGTTCCCTGGTTTTCCAAGTAATAATAACTATTCAGCATCTATTAAATCTTTATCACAGGTCATTCATTAAAAAATATATGATGGAATGAAAATTTGAAATTTAATGTATGAATTGGAACTTGCATAGTTGAAGCAGGATATCTCAAAGATTAGTTATTGAAACTTATACAATTATTAATATATGGAATAAGTGATAAGAATATTTGATATAAATTTAATATCTTTAAAAGAATTATGAAAGTTACTGAATTTAAAATTAATAAAGATTGGATTGATATTGTGAAGAAGTTTGCAAGTGAGTGTTTAACAGTAAAAAGAAGTGAGGTTAAACAATTTAGAAAAAGGGAAAAAGACATAGTGAATGTATAAAAGTTGTTTTAAGGTAAAAGAGAATAAATACTAGAAGTAGATATTTATGGATAAAAGAAATAACTTGATTGAAATTAAGATTGAAATGATATAAACTAACTAAGAAAAGTAATAATATAAAAAGGGAAAAAGTTGTGAAAAATCTAAAACTATATGAAGAGAAATGAGAAAGAAAAGGCTGTTTTATTCTTGATTATAGAGAAAAGAAATGTTAAGATGGAAAATAGTAATAATAATAAAAAAAACCAATAAATTTGTCATAAAATTATTGGCCCAAAAAGTGTAAGAATGTTACTTGTAAAATTGAATAATGAAGTATATTAAAAAAGTGAAAAGCAAATAACATTGATGATGTGGGAGCATAGCATAATGAAGATATCTGAGGACCGGTTTAAAGGAAAGGTTTATGTTATAGATGATAGTAGCATTGCAAGTGATTGAAAGAATGTGAGAATCAGATTTTTATAAAAAGAAAATGAAATATATTGCCTATAGTTTGATCAAGCTAGCAAAAACGAGAAATAACTAATTGATGAAAAGTAAAATTTCTAATGTCCGCATTCTGGAATTGATTGCAACAAATGGATAAATGTATATATAGAACTGGAGAAGTATAATTTGAGATAAGGCACATGGAGGTCAGTTGCTTTGTTTTATTCTTTATATATATTTCTGTACTTATCTATTATATTATGTATATTGAATCTTTTCCCATAGCCACAGTTTTAATAATTGCACTGTCAACAAATTGCATTTTTAAGAGTTTTAAATAAAAAAAGTTAATGTTTAATAAAAAACAAAATTATAATTATTTATTTCACAATGTATTCCATTGCGCTCATCTCAGAATGTCATAAGATAGGATTACTTTTATTATTTTTGAATTTGACATTACTTACACATTACGCATTTTCGCCCATAGTATTCATGAGAAATAATGGATAGGAAGGATTAGAACTTATTTTTACAGTTGTTTTGACAGAGAATGATTTTTTGGCATATGTAATTTTTTAATTGAATTCTGTCATTGGCATGTGCTTACTCTATATATGTTTTTAAAGTGTTTTGTTTGAATTAAAGTACATATGCATTGTATGATATTTAAATACATATATATTGTCAATACTAAACATTGTAATTAGAAGGGACTTGAACTCAGACCTTCAAGCTCCATACCGCTATCTATTCTATCTTGCACAACTGATACATAAAAGATAAATGATCTTCAGTATACCTATTTTGTGCTAAACCAGAACTCATCAGTTGGTCCAGATCATCTCCCATACTCACATATATATATATAACCAGTGCTCAGTTTATATTAAGATAGCAAATCTTCAAACTTTAATAAACAAGCTTCAATCTTCTATACTCTCCACCTCTTCAGCTGCATATCATTGAAAATCCAAGGATGGAATGTTCAAGATCCTTGTTGATGCAAATATTGACTTTAAATCACTTTGACCCTTCACATGTAGGACCTTAATATGTTTATTTAAATATACAGAAGAGGAATTGGCAGAATGCAGGTTGAATATGTAATGTTTAAATAGATGTATATTGTCTATACTAAACTTACTATAATTAGAAAGGACTTGAACTTCGATTTCCAAGCTCTCTATAGATATCCACTTTATCTTATACAACTGATACACATGACCATGCACATGTGTAAAAGATAAATGATTTCCAGCATATGTATTTCGTGTTGAACCAAGCACTCGTCAGTTGGTCCAGATCACTATTTACCACACGTATAAACAGTCAGTGTTTATTTTATATTAAGATAGCAAATCTTCAAACTTTAATGGACAAGCTTCAATCGTCTCCACCCATCCAACACTTCAGCCATTCATATCATTGAAAATCTGAGGGTGTAATCTTCAAAGCCCTTATTGATACTAATATTATTGTCATACCCATATTACCAACTCTTAGGCTACCTATATCATTAAAAATCCAATGATGTAATGCTCAAAGCCCTTATTGATGCTAATATAAGGACTTTGAGCATTCCATCCTCAGATTTTCAATGATATGAATGGGAGAAGATTGAAACTTGTCCATTAAAGTTTAAAGATTTTAAAGATTTGCTATCTTAATATACATTGAACACTGATTGTATATATGTGTGTGGGAGATGGTGATTTGGATGAACTAATGAGTGCTGGTTCAACACAAAAGACATCTATATTGGAGATCATTTATCTTTTTCAGATATATGTGGTCATATGTATTGGTTGTATAACATAGTGGATAACTATAGGGAGTTTGAAAGACAGTTCAAATCCCTTCTATATTGTATAAAATATATATCACAAAACTGTCTACACTATTTAGGTATCTATGTTAAAAATACAGATTTCATGACTATTCTCAATTTTGGTGTTTAGACAAAGATTTGGAACCAAGTTGTATCCATGTAGGGATTACCATGTATGTAGATTGTACTGATCAGACAAAATTCTCTAATAAATTAGTTCACACTATGGCCTCTAGGTGACAAATAGTCAAACAGAAACTACAAGTTTTAAATATGATGCTAAGAGCATTTGTTAATTCAATTGGCTGCTACCAAGTTCTATGAGAACCTGGAGGATTATTTATTCTCATTCAACATAGGCATCTTATCCTCTCTTTCATCTCAAACTACCACCCAGCCACATTATCTGGCATAGATCAGGAACTATATGATTCTCTTTGATCTATATTGAAGTGAAACTGTAATAAAATAATAAGAGGCTGAATTAATTGTATAGAGACTTAATTAGGTGAATGATGCTATGAGCATAAAACATGCTATTATTATTGTAGCATGTGTATGTTTGAAATTGAGATGTCATTTCTCTAGATGCAACTTTTATATCAAATTCACCTAGACTTGATAATGCTTCAAATAATTATTCATAAAGAGTTATCTAAAAGTCTCATCAATTTTATTATACTCATGCTGTCTAACCCACAGATATGTGCAAAGATTGGAATACCTTACAGATAGAATTACAAAAAAGTACATCACATCATTATCAGGACATTTAAACTTAATCATGCAGATACACTAGAAATACCACATCATAGTTGTAGTTAACTATATATTACAAAAAACTTCATAAATGTATGTATATCATATTTATTACTTAGACATATATAAATTTCATGGTACAGAGTGTAGTTATCTGTGCCATGAAATTTAATAAAAGGATTAAAATTATATGAATACATATGGCCATTGGTGAATGAATTTCCCAATCATAATTGTTAATGATTGTATTAATTTATTTTGTCAAAAGAGAGCATGTGAGATGGATGGATGAAGTAAGAAAGTGTGTTGGGGTGAGGAGAAGAAAGGCGAGACCTTCATCCTGGAGTGGATTGGTAATGGTTGAAAATCATGATGATAATGACAAAAGCTTATGAATGAATGCTTGAATTCAATTCCAAATATCTATGGGTTTTCAGTAATATCAAAATTTCACATTATACAGCAGCAACAGTGAAGTATTATTTATTAAGATAAATTCTATTGTTCAATGCTTTCTTTCTCTAACTTTTACCACAATTTTAAATTAGATTGTATTCTAAGCATTTATAAGAAGTTATATATGTTTATAGATCAAATAACTTCATAAATGTATGAATATCATTTTTATTACTTAGACACGTATATAAAATTCATGTTACCAAGTGTACTTAAATGACAAGAAACTGAATAAAAGAAATTAAATCATACCAATGTGTATGGCCACTAATGAATAAATGACGATTATATTAATTTGTATAGACATCTGACATAAATGCATATACAATCTTGAATTGAATTTCTGACATCACTCTATGATTCTTCATTAATATCTGATTTCCACATTTTATAGAAATAGCAATAAAGTATTATTTATTAAAATAAGATCTATTATTTAATGCCTTCTTTTTCCTTAACTTTTCTCACAATATTTAATAAGACAGTATTGTAAGCCTTCATAAGAGGTTATATATGTTAATCAAAATTACCAAATTTATTTATATCTGTTTATTTTCCTTTTTTATTTAAATTACTGTAAATGCTGCAGAAAGTAATGCACAAGCAGGTTGTTAATATGAAATAATCATTTAAAGACAGCATATAATTTATAATAATCTGTTCCAAGATCTTTCTATTTTTATTTTAGTATTAAGCCTTTCTGCCATTAAATTGTTCTGGCAGTGAGCAACATAAATACTTTTTAACCCATCTCTTTCCACTGCCCACATAGTTGAAGATTTTGAAGTGGTTTTAGTGATAAAAGATAAAATAATAAAAATTATTATCTCAATTGCAAATCATAAAATTAAATGTATAAAGTCATTAAATGAAGGCCACGTGAAATAAATTTATATGTAGGCATTTTTAGTCGGTTCTTAAAGATTTTTTTTCCTTTCTAAAATTATTCCATGAAAGCATGATCTTAAGATATATATAAAAAATGAATCTCTGTTTCAGGTAATGTGGCAGTACTTTCAATTACATTATTAAATGTGTTGTTGATATGATCATGATCTTTAGGGGAATTATTGGTCCTTGTAGTTTGGAGATAGTCAGCAGGCATATTATTTCAGCTGATCCAGACAGTCTGAAAGAGAGAAATTGTAAAGTTTTTTTAAATCCATTCATGGTTGAGCAGTCACTGTAGTTAGTGTTGAACATTTACTGGTTTATTTTTTAAACCTCTCTTCCAAACTAGCTGGGAAAGCAACATAGCTTAATGATTTCTTAAAGCTGAGTATGAATCAGTACAAGAATAAGAAGCAAAATTATAAAAAACCATTAATTTTTATAATATTAGGGTATGAGCACAGACTTTCACACGACCCACCACTCTCCACTCCATCTAATAACACTGATACACTTAAACACATATATGTTGAAAAGATAAATAATCACCAATATACGTATTTCATACTAAACCAGCAATCATCAGTTGGTCCAGATTATCATCTCTACACATATATACTATAAGTGCTCAGATATATATTAAGATAGACAATCCTCATACTCTAATGGACAAGAGACACTCCAACTCTTCAACCGTCCATCCAATTGAAATTCTGATGATGGAATGCTCAAAGGCCACCCTGAGGCTGAGATTTATGTCACACCCATGTTGACCTAAGGTCAATCTGAACCCCACATGTACAGGACATAATCCATTAAATACATATGCAAGGATCGGCAGACATCTCTATAATGTAATAACTGAAACACAGGCTTATTTATACCTGTGTCTATATATATGTAATATTAGGGTATGAGCACAGACTTTCACACGACCCACCACTCTCTACTCCATCTAATAACACTGATACACTTAAACACATATATGTTGAAAAGATAAATAATCACCAATATACGTATTTCATGCTAAACCAGCAATCATCAGTTGGTCCAGATTATCATCTCTACACATATATACTATAAGTGCTCAGATATATATTAAGATAGACAATCCTCATACTCTAATGGACAGGCTTCAATCTACCCCACACTCCAACTCTTCAACCGTCCATCCAATTGAAAATTTTGAAGATGGAATGCTCAAAGGCCACCCTGAGGCCGAGATTCATGTCACACCTATGTTGACTTAAGGTCAATCTGAAAGTCTGTGCTCATACCCTAATATTACATATATATAGACACAGGTATAAATAAGCCTGTGTTTCAGTTATTACATTATAGAGATGTCTGCCCATCCTTGCATATGTATTTAATGGATTATGTCCTGTACATGTGGGGTTCAGATTGACCTTAGGTCAACATGGGTGTGACAATAATCTCGGCCTCAGGGTGGCCTTTGAGCATTCCATCATCAGATTTTCAATTGGATGGACGGTTGAAGAGTTGGAGTGTGGAGTGGATTGAAGCCTGTCCATTAAAGTATGAGGTTTGGCTATCTTAATATATATCTGAGCACTTGTAGCATATATGTGTAGAGATGGTAATCTGGACCAACTGATGATTGCTGTTTTAGCATGAAATACGTATATTGGTGATTATTTATCTTTTCAACATATATGTGTTTAAGTGTATCAGTGTTATTAGATGGAGTGGAGAGTGGTGGGTCGTGTGAAAGTCTGTGCTCATACCCTAATATTACATATATATAGACACATGTATAAATAAGCCTGTGTTTCAGTTATTACATTAATTTTTATGTATTTTTTATGAGGTCTTTGTCATTTTAGATGGAATTTCATAAGCAACTGAGAGGTTATTTCTTAATTACACATTCTGATAAGGATTAAATATAATTAAAATAATTATGCTGTTCTCTTAAACAGAAAAACGTTGTTATAAGAGCAAATGATTTGAAAAAAATAAAAAAACCTATTTATCTCCATTATATAAAAAATAACTTGAGTTTAAAATTCGAAATAATTTCATGCTTTCAAAAATATGTCAATTAGTTAATTAATTTTGATTTTAAATCTTTCTTAATTAAATCTGTTTAAGAAGTCAAAAAAAAATTTTAATTATCAGAAAATAATATGTTTTAAATTTTATTTAGAATTTACTTGAATCTGCTATGTTATTTAAGTCATTTGAATTCTTTTTTTTTTTTTAATTTACCCCATACTTACATGTGTACACAAATAAGTGAATGTATCTGTCTTTAAATGTGAAATATCCCCCCCTCCCATAGGTTGAATTTTATTTTATCTTGATGTTTCTAAAATATATTTAAGACCAAAAAATTATACCAACAATCTGTACAACTAATCATGTACTATTCTATCTTTTTCAACTTAATTTTCTTTAATATAAAAGAAGCACTTGTGTCAATATATATATGCAGATGCCAAACTAGGGTAGTTTTAGGTATACAGCAGAAAAGAATTACCTCCAGCATTCATCCATACAATAGTGATTAAAAACATTACCATGTTAGCCAACAACTGTTTTTATTTATATTTTATTATGTAGCTAACTAGGCCAAGTGCATCCATTTGCTGGCTTACTAAATGGGGTCCTCATTTGTGTGAACAATTTTTTTCCAACTAAATTCACCCCAATTGCATTGTTTGGATATATTAATAATTTTATGTGAATTTTTACTTTTTATATGTATTTTAGATCGATATATATTTCACATTCTGTATTTCTCAAGATTTATAATAACTAATTAACAATTAAATATGTTTCATTGTAAAATAAAAAATAATTTATATACAGACATGAAGAAAAAAGTTAAATTAACAATTATTATAATACTAATATTTTTTGGAATATGCAGAATTAAAGGTAATTTTAAAAGATATTAATAGTTATTTTAAATTATGAATAATTTTGAGAAATACTACTTAAAAAATTATTCTGTTTTTAGCACTTCTTATATAATTATTCATATTATTTTTGTTTTATTTAGGTTGGCAATAAATGTCATCTGAAAAACTCCTTTCAAATATGTAAAACTGTTTGTGATTGTATCCATGAAAAGAAACTATCTAAAGTTGATTACCCATATGCACATTTTATTGCCTTATTAAATTGATAGTTAAGAATTGGAAGTTTAATTACAATGATTCTAATACAGATGAAACTTCATTGATCTTATCAAGGACAACTATAATTATATGCGACTTCTGATTTTCCAAAAAAGAACCGCTTACCATAAAATGTAAGTGAATGATTGTTTTTTTGGTTAAGTTGGCTTATAAACTCATCTGAAAACGTTTCATTTCAAAATTTGTTGTTTTGTGTTATTATTATAAATTTTTTTATTGACAATTAGAAACTACTGTATAAATGATCCCTTTGTATAGCATATGTCATCAAGGTTTCCTGTTTTATTGCGTGATACATTTTCTATCAAAGTTTAATTGTTGAACAATATAAGTACAATGATCATTTCAACATGCTTCATTGATATCAAACAATTATTTAATAATCTCATTAACCATAAAACTCCTTTTATATTGAATATGGTGATAAATTGCATTATTGACATGTCAGTATTTTTTCGCAACAGTTTAAAAATTTAAATACATTCATCTGAATTTTAAATTTAGAGAAATATTTAAATGATCAATATTATAACATTTATTTTTAACAAAAATTCTGAAGTTATATGTAGGCATTAATATTTTTTAAAGAAAACTGAAGTCCATCTGAATTAAAATGCAGTAAAGCAACATTGGATGATTATTCTGATGTCAAAATGAGATATGGAAAATTGATTATTAATCAAATGATAATAACCATATAAATTGTTCTGCATTCACTAAAATGTTTTACAAATTTTATAAAAATAATTTTTCTGTACTATCTGACAAATTCAAAATAAATAAACTTTTTGAGAATTTCAGGAAATAAAGTTGATTTTAAATTTTCTGTCTATTTTTACCTAACTTTAAAGTAATCAATATAATAAAATATTAAATCTTAACAAATATTGCAATTCAAAAATGTTAATTTTGATATTAACTTTTACTCATCGAATGATGGGTTTGAAATGAATTTTCATTGAAAAATGCAGATTGAATATATATATATAAGACTGTTTGGCTTACAAACTGTCCTATACAAGTTTCTAGAAAGTGTAAATAAAGGAATACATCTATTAAAATCCACTTAAATAATTGCAAATAAAATGATGCATATGTTTTAATTGTAGAAATAGAATTCACAACAAAAGCACTGATGTTTGTTGTAAAGTTACTTGGTTTCGCAAGCTGTAGTATTTGAAGTATAAATAATTTCATATGAGAGAACTGTCTTTGTAATTAAATATTATGAAAAGACAGCACATGAAAAATCTTTTCATAAATGTGAACTGGGTGGAAAATACTGATAAATTGACTGTTATTAGTGTCTCAAAAAAATATAATTGAGTGTTTACATAAACAAAACTGTAATATCATTTCATTTACTTCACGATAAGTATTATAAATATTAAAGTAAATCACAAAGAAATACTTCTTCCAACAAATTATCATATTATGAATTTGCTCAAAAAAGTAATATAAAATGGCATGAAAGAATTTTCTCAGGAAAAAAACAAACTTCCTTAGAAATTTTTCATTTACCAAAGTTGAGTAAAATGCACCTATGAATTTCTACAGAAGTAAAAGCAGTGTATGTTATGGGATTTCAAAATTGTGGACACCAAGTGTTTAAAAATTAATTAAAAAATAATAAAAAAATATTTTTAAATGTATTTGTGATTATAAGACAAATTTCAAAGAAAATATAAAACTTCATAAAATATATTCATACAGGAAAAAACTTTCCATGTACCTCTAATTATGGAACTTGTGAAGACATATGATGCATGAAAGATAAAGCCTGTGAATTTATTACAAAACTCAGAAAAATCCTCTGAATATTGCTTATGTGGGGCTTCATTCAAAATGCATGAAAGAATTCATACCAGAGAAATATTGCAACTTCTGACAGCAAATCTTATGAGAACATTTCTTTAAAGCTTTATAAAAGAGTTAACACAGAAAAATTTTTCACTTGTGACTTTTATGATCATAAGCTTTTCCAAACCTACCTCATTTAAAATTAGATGTAATACTCATAGCAGAGAATAACCTTTGACTTGTAACTTTTGTAATTTAAGCGAACATGACTATTGGAGAAAAACTCTTAAGGGTAGCTTATGGAATTTGAAAATTTTATGAAAGCAGTTAAATACCATTAAACAATGTATAGTAGAGTAAGCCTATTTTTTTGCAACTCTTGTGATTACAAAACTCCAAAAAAATTTATGCTAAAGCAGCACGAAAGAATTCATACTGGAGAAAAACCATTTAATTGTAGCCTTTGTGATTATAAGAGTAATTGCAAATCTAACTTAAAACACCATGAAAAAACTCATATTGATGAAACACCCTTTAATTGTAGTGAATGTGGTTTTAAACTATGTGTAAAAAGAAGTTAAACATCCATAAAAGAATTCATAGTAGAGAAAAATTATTTTATTGTAACTTATGTGATTATAAAAGTCCTAGGAATTATCATCTAAACCAGCATAAAAGAATTCATACTGGAGAAAAACGTTTTTGTTGTAGTGTTTGTGATTACAAGTGTAATTGGAAATCTGATTTAAATAAACACGAAAAAACTCATACTGATGGAAAACTGTTTATTTGTTGCATATGTGAGTTCAAGACTACTAGTAAAAAGTCATTAAACCTCCATAAAAGAATTCACACTGGAGAAGACCTATTTTATTGCCAGTCATGTGAATATAACACTCCTAAAAAACATCTGCTAAACCAGCATTTAAAAAATCATACTGGTGAATACTTATTTGATTGCAACTTTTGTGATTACAGAACTCCTAAAAAAATGTAGGCTAAAGGAGCATGAAGGCATTCATATAGTGGAAAAACCATTCAATTGTAATGTATGTGATTTCAAGACTAGGTGGAAAAGGGAATTAAATCTCCATGAAAGAATTCATACTGGCATAAACATATTTTATTGTGACTTTTGTGATTACAAGACTCCCAGAAAGTGTTCACTAAGCAAACATAAAAGAATTCATAGTGGAGATAAACCATATGATTGTAACTTTTGTAATTACAAGACAAGCAGACAATCTAATTTAAAACGGCATGAAAAGCTTCATACTGGTGATAACTTATTTTATTGCAATTTCTGTGATTACAAAAGCCCTAAGAAGTATAGCCTAAATGAGCATGAAAGTATTCATACAGGAGAAAAACCATTTAATTGTAGTAGCTGTGATAACAAAACTAACAAAAAATCTAATTTAAAAAAGCATAAAAAAAATCATGATGAAGAGACACCTTTTAATTGTAGTTATTCTATTTACAACACATCTTGGAAAGCTTATTTAAAACTTCATGAGACTAATACAAATGCAAAATCTTTTCATTGTACTTTCTGTAATTATAAAACAGTTTTGAAAGATTGTTTAACAAAACATGAGAGAACTCATACTAGGAAAAAAAATTTTCAATCCAGTCTGGATAAGAAAACTATTTCTCAGATTAATTTAGCATACCATAAAAATATTTATATAAAACATACTTCTTCACTAGTATTGAATGTTAATAAACAGATAGAAACTACAATACTTCTGTATTTAAGTGTCATTTGTGTCATTATGAAGATACAAAGAGAAGTGTTTTGCAAAGTCATGAAAGTAATCATTTCACAAATAATGCGATTATTGAGATTTTCATTCATTTTACTTAAATATTGATAAAACTGGTTAATGAAAATTAGTTACATTTATTTTTTAATAAAAAAATAGAATATTTTTTAAAGACAAACTAAATCAAAAGTAGATTTCAAATTTAAATGAAATCTATGCAAAAGATTTCATGAATTTTGAGAAATAACTATGATTAGTTAGTGATGCTTGTTACAGTATAGAGGAATTCTTTAATGAGAAATTTATGAGCAGATGCATAGGGAATTTCCATGAAGATATGCTAATTATATACCATGCTATCTATACATTCCTTACATGCTGAATTGCAAGATTTTTACCAGCTGCTTTTTTTTTATCCTGCTTAATCCTTCAAAGCATTGGTGAATGTCTGAAATGAAATTTACTGGCTTTATTATATTTTTTGATATGTGTATCATGCCTTTAGAAATTGTTGATAGGCCAAAAGTCAAGTCATTTTGTACACTAATATGTCTGAAAGTCATGTTATTTATAAATCACATTATTAAGATGTAATATTTAGGCTTCTGTACTAATTGTCAATGTCTTTTTAAATTAAAAAAATAATTTAATAATTGATAATTAAACAATGATTGTTTTCAAGTTATATTATGGATAGTAATAAATAATGTCTTATAATGGGATTTTAACATACATATAGATGTATATGTACATATAGATATATATATACTGTATAGTAGAAAATTAAAATTTCGTTTTTATTAATTTCTAATTTTTTGTATAATTTTTTTCTTCCGAATCAAGGATAACTGAAATCATATATAAGGACATCTCAGTAGTGTTAACACTTTATATTGGATTAACTATTGTAGGAGAAAAGATTTTGAAAGACTTATGTGGGAATTGATTTTCTTCATAATTTATTTTTCTATTAGTTGTGAATTGTATTTCGTTCAGCAGTAATCTGAAAATGAAAACAAAAATTAAATTCATAAAATATCTCCTACAATAATTTGTGGATGAGAGTTTTTGTAATCTAAAATTATTGATTCATCTTCACATTAATAAAAAGTATTCACCAGTTGTAAATTATTTCTTAAAGACAATTGTATTAGGACTATTTTGCACCCTTAACAGGGAACATAGTAAATATTCTTTCATCATTTGGTGATATATTTATAAACAGTCTTTTTTTGAATGTCAGTTGGTTTTCAGTCATTGACTGATGACTAAATTGTAATTATATATTTATATTTTATAGTAATGATTGGTAGATTGAAATCAAAAGCCAGAAAAATATTGATGGGAAGTCAACCCCACTGATATCTGAAGAAATATTACTAATCTAATAAATTTTGTGAATCAAATGTTGTGTTGGTATTACCATTCTTAGAGATAAAAATTGATGTCTTCAGTTAGGGTAGAAATAGGGCAATTGAAATATATAATTGTTGAAATGTGTCAGAAGTATACATACATATTGGCTTGAATTCAAAATAAAAACTTAAACAATTAGTTTCAGCTCATGAATATTAAAAGGAATTATTAACAAAATTACAAAACAATTCATAATAAACATGCATAAAAACCTTGCTATATTTTCCAAAAGATGTATTCCCATCATTCCAATGACTTATGGCGTGACACTGAATCATGTGATGTAAGAGTTTATATTAGGCATCTTCATTGTCATATATTTTTTAAATGAGATTAGAGCAGCCATAACATACTCTTGATCTAAATATTATTCTGTACAGTCAGATCACCCCATTCAAGAAGATACCAGTTTGAGAAACATGAGTATGAAATATTCATATGAATCCTCCAATCACCTGATTTATATATTATTGTTTGATCATTCTTGAATAGGTTGTTTTACAATAGCGTGTTGAAACCGCCGGAGGGCGTTATTTCTATGCTAGCACACAGAAGTATGCAGTTTAAGTGGCCTCCGCCGCTATCGAATGTTCGTATTTCTAACGCAAAAGTCTAGAAATAGTCCATTGATACGGGGGAGGGTACCAGCTGACTGTGTTTATTTCTATGCTAATGCACAGAAATGTGACATTTAGCCAATCTTGCCACAGAAGCTATCGTGTCAGCTTACAGCTCAGATTCGGGCTAAGCATTTCGGACTAGCGATCATATTTCACTTTTGTTTACAGTATTGTCTGAGGGTGGCTGGAATTACGATTGTCGAAACTATTTTAATATTCATTAAGATCACCTCCCCCTCTATCTTGCATGTTTTAGGAAGGTCTACTAACAATTATCAGCAGAGTCTCATGCTTCCCTAGCCCCCATTTCCTGCTGAAAAAATGGGCCAAGTGTAGTTAAAAGCGCGATTCCTATCAAATCACGCTCTAAGTCACGTTTCGTGCGACAACAACTGCAAGCTGATTAATCGAATAGCTGAAATAGGACAACTTGTTTTCCAAATGTCAAAGAAAGAACAAGGATTCTTCTCTGACCGCTGGAACTGGCGGTTTACTAAACAAAACACCTTGAAGCTGCATGCCTGCTGTGTTTTTTATTTTTTATTTGCCTGAAGAGCCCAAAAAGTTGCTTTTAATTGCCGTATAGATTGATGTTTTTTGGGGGGAATTACCGTCAAAACTTGGTCAATCTTCGAGTTGTTGGCGTTCCGTTCTGTTAGAAATTGCAAACACCCTTCCCTCCTTCTCCCAAAGTTGGACTTTGGCTTGTAAATGTTACCGTTAAATGGACAATAGATTTATTTATAATTTATCAAAATAAAAACAAAACAAACCGAAAAAAAAGAAGTAGTAGTTGAATCGGCTGATTTTTTGTTTGTTGTACAATACTGAACTGAAAATAGAAAAGGGTTTAATGAGAAGAATCAAAACAAACAAAAAATCGGTTAACTACTTTTTAAAAATCATTGGTTTTAATCGATCCATTTTTTTTTTGGTTTTTTTTTTGTTGTTTGGGGTAGCCAAAATAGATTTGATAGCCGTTTTTGTTTTGGTCGTGATTTGATATTACTTTTATAAATGTGATAAAAAAAAAAAAAAAAACCAAAGCCAACAAAAAACAAAAAAAAAAGAAAAGAAACCCGGCCCCGGCAACATTATATTTATCTTTGTTTACAAACCGAGCCTGCCTTCCAGCGGTTTTAACACGCTATTGTAAAACAACCCTTGAATATATTAAACCATGGTCATATCTCTGAATACTTGGCAAAACACACTACCATACTACAGTTTCTTTTTATATTGAATAGGAATGGTCTTTCACTATAGGATAGATACTTCTACTACTTTACCCATCTGGAAAACCATAATTAGGACCTAATTATTGCAACATTTTGAGTGTGAAGTTCATTCTGAAAAGGCTTTTCAGCATTTGAATCCAATTTTAACGTCTTCTGGTCACATTTAATTATCTCTGCTAATTTATAATTTTATTTTCATTATTTTTTCTTATTAAAGGTTATGTTATGATGAAACATAAACAAGGTTTAGAAGTGAGTGGATTTTCCTAAACTAGCTTTGGAGGGAGTTGTTAAATAAGTATAAGAATTTTTGAAAATTTTTCAGTTGGTTTTTGGAAATAGGATTATAAAGATGTAAGTATTTAGTAATGTAATAAAAAAAGGGAATTTATAATGTAAAAAAGTTAATAGTTAAATATATAATAAAAATAAAGAAAGTTTAGAAGTAATTAAGAAAATATAACTAAAAAGATAATAAAATGATAGATTAAATAGCAGAGTTTAAAGATTAAAGTTGATTTAAAATAATTTAATAATAAAATATTATAAGAAAATAAAAATTAGTTAAGAGTAGAATAATAAAATGGAAATTATTATTTATAATGGTCAGGCTAAGATGTATGTTATTGATTATGTATATAAATATAATGTATTAATTGTATGATTATATATTTGGATATTGTAGCTCTGATGATGACTGCAGGACAGTCGAAACTGTAAGAGTAAAATTTTGGTGTAAAAAATAGTATTGTTGAGTGTATAAGAAAGTTGGAAATGGTATCATATATAAGAAAGGCAGATGGGTGTAAGAATATGGGAAAATGTAGTATTTGGCAATTCAATGTTAATAACAGCAGCAAATTCTCCACACAGTAGCGACACTCGGTGCAAGTCAGAGTAATCAATGGATGCAAGAAGTTTTGTGCATAAAATCTCTATCTAGTACCTACTCATCCAATATCCCAGACTAGTTTCTGGCTTTTGGTTTTCATCAGTGAGGAGCTTTGAATCTGAGAGCACTGCATCTAGATATAGCATCCAATGCTACTGTTATTAACAGCTTGTGTAAACATAGGAAATGGTGATCAAGTGATTCAATGTTATTGAAAAATGAATATATGATTATTGTTGGGATATTAGAAAAAACAAAAATAATATATCGGTGAAGATAAAAACAAGGATTTGAATAGATAATTAGATATTTGATGGAAATATGTGTTTAGATAAGTGTTTGGATTATTACCATGGTTTAATAAAATAATTAAAAATTATGAATTATTTAAAGAGGATAAAATATATTTATTAGAATTCCTGAATAAAATATCACATGAATTAAATTATAATAAATTTCATTATGCGCTAAATTAAAAAAATCAGAAATTTATGACATATATAATTTACATGGAGCTAGACATGAAAAGGATATTTTTATGGAAAGATATAAAGTTTAATGGGGAATATGATTGAAGGTAGGGAATATGAAGGAGAAAAAATATTTTTATGATTAATGACTGAAAGTTTTGATGAGAAAATATTTAAAAGAATGGCTGAGGGTGTGTTCAGATAAATCTTGAGTTTATAAATAATCAAAGTGAATAAACATGATTAAGTGGAGAGTTTGGAGTGGAGGGGGTGGGGGTGGAGAGAATTACATTTGTTAACAATGGTAAAGAACACATTTGAGAGTTAAAGAAATATTACATTTACAGAAATGCAAATAGAAAGGGGGTAAATAGTTGCAATAAACATAAAAAGGAAATGATTATTAATAACAAAGATATTTTAGAAAGAAATTGTAAAGAATGTGTCGATTAGATAAAATTGAGTAAATATAAAAAGATATATTGTATGATCTAATAGTTACTGAAGAATGGAGTAAAAATTTTATAAAGAATACTTACAAAATATTGATGTAGATTATATGAATATTAATAAAATTGATGATATGGGGTCATAGTAATCATGTAGTACCTACTGAAGAACATTTATTGACACTTGGGACAACCACAATTGGAAATACCAAGCAATAAAAGTAAAAAACCATTTGTACAAATGTGAATTTATATGTACAAACCAATATTAATATAAAACTTCTATAATGTTATGGGATCAATAACAACAAAAATATAAATTAATAGTGCAAATATGAATTTATTATGGCAATAAAGGATAGAATTTTTTCCCTCAGATTTCATAAAAATTGTTTAAAGTTTCTTAAAACTGCCTGTGAGAAAACTTACACCCAAAGGAATTATTTTAATTTTATTTCCTTTGCAGACTAGAAAAGTATATTTGTCATATTAAATGCCATTTCTCCAATGAAATATTGATTCAATTGAAGCACAAACAGAAAATTATTGTTTTCTCTTTATATTGGTCAAAAAAATTAATCGTTTTCTTTGGTTATATTGCTTCTCACCCACTGTAATCTCAAGAAACTTGTATGAATCAATTTTTATACTTGTTTGATAGAGTAATCTTTCATAGACTCTAATAATTATGATATATTTTCTCTTCAGAGGATCCAAATTGTGGTTAATATTCTACTTAAATTAATAAGAGACCCACAAGTATGGCCTCAATAAACTCTATTATACCCTTTCTTTTTACTACTATCGCCTTTCCCAATCCACCCCTCACAGCAATCTGAACTGGCTCAACCAATTTCCAAAAGCATCCCCGAGGAAATACGCTATCACTACCCTATGACTAACAACGGCCCAACTTTATTGTTGAGAACCCCTGTCCAAATAAGGATGAACATCAAGGCAATTTAATGAGCTGTATAACACTGCACTCAAATCCTCTACTTTCAGTAATGTTAAATAATTTATATTAATCATTAAATGACTGCATAAGAGTCCTGTATTGCTTACGACCATCGATTATACTGTGACATACATTTTTTCTAGCATAAGTGTCTTGTGTTTACTTATGACCAAAATTTTAACTGACTTTATTCCTCCCTTTTTTGTCTTGCTGTAGGTAAATTTGGTTATGGTGATAGAAATGAGAGAGGATGTAGATTTGTGGAGTTTGCAGAAAAATAAAAATTTTATATTATGAATTATATGTTAAAAGGAAATGTACATGGAAGCATCCAAATGAACATACAGTGGAAATGGATTATAGTTTGATTAACAGCAAATGTATATTTCAAGATTGTAATGTTCTTAATAAATTCAACACAGGACATGATCATTGATTAGTAAGATATGTGTTAATGCAAAACTTGAGAGACAAAAATTACTAAGAAAAAATAACACAGTTGATATCTCTAATCTTCAGAAACATTTTAATGAATTTAAATTAGAATTTGCAAATTGGTTTCAAGTATTAGTAGATTTTAAAAATGATTCAGATTTGAATGAAATTAATAGGAAAATAACTGATACACTTTTAAAACCTGCAATAAAGATAGCTGGTAGAAAAAAGCAGCAATTGACTAATTCTTCTGTGATGAGAATTTATGAAGAAAGTGAATATGAAGATATATAAAAATGATGTAATAAGAAGGATTGAATATCTCGAATTTTGTAAAATTGTGTGAAAAAGAATTGATAATGATATAAGAAAGTATAATTGTGAACTAGCAAAGAAAACTATAGAAGAGAGTAAAAGTCTCAAGAGTGTAAAACAACATTTTGGTATTAGTTGGAAACATATGTGCAATAAGAAAAAAAGATAGAACTATTACTAAAAAGAAAGTTGACATCATGAAATGGGTAGAAGAGTTCTATCAAGAATTATATAATAGTGAAAAACAATTACCTCCTATATCTATTATATCTTCTGAGATTGGCCAGGATTTTAAATGAAAAAGTAAAACATGCAATTAAATGTATGAAGAAGGGAAAAGCTTTAGTTAATGATGGAATTATAATCAATATATTAAAAGAAGTAGGTAAAAAAAAAATTGGCAAAACTGTATACCAAATATTTAAATGCTAAATATGTACCAGATGATTGGAAGAATGCAATATTAATATTTTAAAAAGATGATAAAGAAGATATTAGAAATTACAGACCTATCAGCCTTTTATCAGTTTTATACAAAATTTTTACGAGGATAATTACAACTCACCTATAGAGAACATTGGATTTCAACAAGCCAAAAGAACAAGCTGAATTTAAAAGTGGTTTTAGAACAGTAGATCAAATCCAGGTATTGAGAAAAGTTATAGAAAAGACAAATGAATACGAGTTGCCATTATGCTTTGGATTTGTAGATTATGAGAAGGCATTTGATTCTATAAGCTTTTTCTCAGTGATTAAAGCATTGGATCATCAAGGCATAGACCAAGGATATTGTCATATTCTGAAGAATATTTATACAAATGCAACAGCAACAATTAGCTTACATAATGATACTAGAAAGGTTAACATTGAGAAGGGTTTAAGACAGGGTGATTTCATATTTCCAAAACTTTTTACACAGTACCTCAAGAAGTATGTTATGGATTAAAATAGAAGCTAAAAGAATAAAAATAAATGGAGATTATTTAAGTCATTTAGATTTTGCAGATGACGTAGTTGTTTCTGCAAATAATGCTTTAAAGCTTCAGGAAATGTTGCAAGAATTATCATATGAAAGTAAGAAAGTAGGACTAAAGGTGAATGTTAAAAAGACTAAAGTAATGTTCAATGGATTTTCTCAAAAATTGAAACTAAAGATTGACTATGAATAGTTAGAAGTTAACAACTAGAAATACCTTGGTCAGATTATTACTACAGATGGAAACAATGGATGAAAATAATCATAGAATTAAATTTGGTTGGAGTACTTTTAGTAGAAATAACAATATTAAAAGGAAATATGTGTATGGGTTTGAAAAGGAAGGTTTTTAATAAATGTGTTTCACCAGGTCTTACTTATGGATCTGTCATTTGGATATTTAATAGAAGAGCAATGCAGAAACTTCAGATCACTCAAAGAAGTATGGAGAAATGCATCTTATGATTAATAAGAAAACATCAAAAACGTAATATTGTGAAAAAATAGGTGTCACTGACATCATTGACAGAATTAAAAGATTGAAATAGAGTTGGGCTGAACATATTGCTGAAAGAGATGGATAATTGAAATTTTAAATGGGATTCCAAGAGATTGTAAAAGACTTGGAAAGAGATTACATATGAGATGGATGGATGAAATAAGAATGTGTGTAGGGATGATGTGGAGAAGAGATGCTAAAGGTCAGAGATGATGGATTGAATTTCGAGGGACCATCCTGAATGGATTGATAATGGTTATCAATAATGATGATGATATTGTTAGTTTATTTTTTTAAAATCCTGGAAAAAATGATATCTTTTCATTATTATTTTAATTATAAAGTTATTTAAATTTTGGTTAACAATAATTCCGATCACTAGTAATTTTTTCTCTTGAATATGAAAATAGAACATCACATGATCACCATTACTTATGCTTGCTTATAACTGTTATTAAAACAGGCAAAACTCTCTATACAGTAGTTCCACTAAGTGCAGCCAGAGTAATTAACGGATGCCAGAAGGTTTGTGAATCAAATCCCTATTTAATGCCTACTCATCCAATATCCCCAGATGAATTTCTAGCTTGTGGCTTTTGTCAGTGAGGAGCTTTAGATCTGAGAGCACTGTACCTAGATCTTAGGATCTAATACAACCTCCAATAGTCACCTTTTATCTTTACTTAACTACAAAACTATGAGTGTAAAGTTGAAAACTAATATTTTTAATCTAAGCTCATTATCTTATATAGTCATATAGATCTGAAGTCAGTTCAGTACCCATACATTTTAATGTCTTTTGTTCTTTAATAACTATAGGCAGGATTGGTATTAAACCACTAATAGGCAAAACTCTCATACAGTAGTGCTACTCAATGCAAGCCAGAGTAATCAGTGGATGCCAGAAGGTTTGTGCATAAAATCCCTTTGTAGTGCATACTTAACCAATATCCCCAGATTAGTTTCTAGCTTGTGGCTTTTGTCAGTGAGGAGTTTTGGATTTGAGAGCACTGCACCTAGATCTTAGGATCTAATGCAAATCTCCAGAAGACACCTTTTATCTCAACTACAAAACTATGAGTCTAAAATTGAAAACAATATTTTTTTCAATCCAAACTCATTAGCTTATATAGGTTGGAACTCAGTTCCATACCCATACATTTTGGTGTCATTGGTTCTTTAATAACCATAGCCACCACTATCCTATTAGGCAGGATTAGTATCAACCTGATTACCATTTCTTATGCTTGTTTATAATTGTTATTAAAACAGGCAAAACTCTCCATACAGTAGTGCCACTCTTGACTATATAAGATAATGAGCTTGGAGCTTGGATTGAAAATATTGTGTTTTCAAATTTTAGACTCATAGTTTTGTATTAAGTAGAGATAAAAAGTGGCTGCTGGAGGGTTGCATTAGATCCTAAGATCTAAGTGCAGTGCTTTCAGATCCAAAGCTCCTCACTGACAAAAGCCACAAGTTAAAAACTAATCTGGGGATATTGGATGAGTAGGCACTAGATAGAAATTTTATGCACAAACCTCGCATCCATTGATTGTTCTGGTGTGCACTGAGTGGCACTACTGTGTATTGAGAGTTTTGCCTGTTTTAATATGAAAATAGAATAAATGTTTCTTTAAAATATAGAGATAAGTTAACCAATGATACCACTGTAATATACAATCTTCTGTCTCATCTCAAAGAGCAAAGGGTTCAACAACTTTCCCGACTTAGAAATTTTATTTTTATATGATGTCTTCTACATCTAAATTTTGTTATCATTTCCAGTAATTGATTATGTCCTGTACATGAGAGGGCAGATTGACCTTAGGTCAACATGGGTGTGACAAGAATCTCAGCTTCAGGGTGGCCTTTGAGCATTTCATTATCAGATTTTCAATTGGATGGACGGCTGAAGAGTTGGAGTGTGGAGTAGATTGAAGTCTGTCCGTTAAAGTATGAGGATTGGCTATCTTAATATATATATATCTGACCACTTATAGCATATATGTATAGAGATGGTAATCTGGACCAACCGATGATTGCTGGTTTAGCATGAAATACATATATTGGTGATTATTTATCTTTTCAACATATATGTGTTCAAGTGTATCAGTGTTATGAGATAGTGTGTTAATATAATATTTTCTATTTTAACTATTGGCAAATGTATTTACAAAGTCTAGCAAAAAGTGCATTCATATATAAAATCCTATGGCACATAAAATAATAACAAACATCAAATGTGACCTGCAAACTGTCAGTAAGTCTATAGATTTCCTCTTCAAACTAAACAATATTTGGATTGGAAATTTCTATTCTTCTGCAGCAGTCCATCTTCAGAATTTAAGTGCTTCCTGAAATATTTTTTCCTTTTTATAATAGCAGACTTAATTAGAGTTATTTTATTTCTGCAATACTTGCTACTTTTTTTTACATATTTTTGGTTTCTTTTTTAAAATAAGTTTGAAAAAAATTATGATTGGATAAAGTATATAGATAATCATTCTTGGTCAGTTGGTTTCAGCATTGCCAATTAATTGAACTGAGAAAATTCAATTTTCAATGAGTGCTGAATATCTTTCAATGGTCTTGAAATGCTACCTTTCAGTATTACAAAATCCATATATTCCATGTCCTGCATTCTTACATGAATAAGTTTAAACTATGATATTTCAATTATTATGAGCATTTGTATTTGATGAATAATAGACATAAATGCCAATTTCTACCTCTAAGGAATAAATGAAGGTCTTCATGGTATCATACTTTGCATAACTGACCAACATGACTGGGGATTCAGATCTGATCACAATTATATACTTGTTTCAAGTTGGAAGCAAACTTGGGATATATCTTCTAAATAGTCATCTAAGTGTGGATCAATAAATGAGTATCCAGGTAGATAAGAAACATTGACAATGTTACTGTCTAACTATTTGCGTAGAATACGGAATGCTAAATGTATATCTTCAACATGTAATAGAAACAACTGTCTGCCTACAGTGAAATATATAGAACTTTCTTGATTATAATTGTTGATTTCTGTTATTGTAGTTTTATAGAGATGATGTTAATTTTCCATGATAATACATTTTTTATAACATTTTTTTATATCAATCTAACAAATGCTTTGATTTCTAATATCTCATTTATAGCACTTGTTTTTTTTTTAAATATTTTTTTTCACTTATTACGAACATTCTTTTGAAATTTAGTATCATTGCAGAGTAATGAACGCCGTAATTATTGATTCTTGGATCCTAGTTTTGACACTTATAGATTGTTGTATGAACTTCTTTGCAAGTAACCATTTGGTTGTTTTTCTTATTCTAGCTGTGTAGTGTTGTTGTATGTTTAAAACAAGTACATATTTTCCGGAGTTTTGGTGAAGGGGTGGATGAAGCCTTAATTAATTGCATATTTGAGTCGACTGGAGTATTTTTATTTTAAATAAGACTGTATTCATTTCAACATTTTGATAAGATATTAATTAAGCTTATTTTTCTTTTGTCTCTTTAATTGAAGGTAAATGGAAGACACTTGTTTACGAAAATTATTTCAAAGTTCACTTATTATTACTTAATATTTATTATATTCGGTTTTTCTTTGGGCATATACCTTATCTTTCACGTATATTTTATTTTTATTATATATGTTATAAAATTATGTATTGGAATTGCATTTAGCATTCAATATCTTATTTCCCAAATAGGCCAACAGATGGCGATCAAAGGCTCTCCTATTTGTTTTTTTTTCTAAAACATTTGCTATGCCTTTTGTTACTGAATATATTATTTTTTTACGCTTGAATTTGTATTAAAGTAAGTAACATATTTGATATAAGAATTAAACTTTTATTTGAACATAGTTATTATAGATTATTTATGATAAAATCCGAAATAATTATAAATTGAAATGTCCACTATTACTTCAATATATCTTTGACCAATGATTTGATGCTAAAGTAAGGGAAATGAGTCTAGATAGAAAGTTTCTCTGATCTCCGTCGTGTCATGTGGAGTTTCATAACATTGTAGAGTTTATTTAATTGCTATTTTTTATTCATATTATTAGTTGACCTATTAAAGATTGTTTTCCCGCATATTTTATAAAAAGCTTTTAAAAGAAGTCTTATTGAAAGTGAAGGAAGAAAATTATCTGGAAAAAGTGTAGAGGATATTTCAATTAGCGTTTTGCCTTTAAAAATGATCAATATTTTATTTATAAAGATATTAACCATCTAGTGGATTTATTTTCGAACATTGATTCTGTAAATTCTTGAAAATGAGTTTAAAGCTGGATTCGTTTCGCAATTACTAAAATGTAAAGTCGTTATAATCTTTGTGATCTATGTAAAAAAGGTAATGTTTTGGAGACTTATTAAAAGTCATTAAAACCTATTAAAAAACTTCCATTGTATATTTAAAACTTTATTTGGTTTATGTAACCTATACAAGGATTTATAGGGGAACGCCCATTTATGTCTTCTAAAAGGTTTCCTAAACTAGCATAGAACATTTTGCTTATATAAAACTATGACTATTTAGATGAAGCATCAAATCTCTTTCTTGTAATTCCAAGAAATGATGGATGCGTTGCTTAAGAAATGTCCCATGCCGATCAGTTTATTGAATTGCCGCCTACTAGCTGCTGATATAATGTGTATTTTAGTGCAAAGAATAGTTATGGCTAAAAGAAAGTTGAGAATGATATGTCGGGAAAAGTGATTTATAGAATGATAGAAATGTGTAAAAAAAAAGTAGATGGGTATAAGAATAAGGAAAAATGTATTGGGCCATTCACGGTTAATGGTCTGATAGTATAATTGGGAAAGATAATGTCCGGGTGTTAGAAAAAACTAAAAGTAATGTATTGTTGATGGGAATAAAAATTAGGGTTTGAAGACGATTAGATATTTGAAGTAAGTAAATGCTTAGATAAAAGTGTTTGTATTATTACTAAGGTTTGATAAAATGATTAAATTTGTGAATTGCTTAAAGAGCATAAATTATATTTATTAGAAAATGGGAATAAAATATTTTATGAATTATAATAAATTGTATTATCCACTAAATTAAAGAAGTCAGGGATTATAATTTATATGGAGGTAGAAATGAAGAGGATATTTTTATGGAAAAAGAAAAAATATAAAGGAATATGAATGAGGTTAGAAAAATATTTTTTTTTATAACTGATAACTGAAAATTTTAATAAAAGAATATTTTAAAAAGAATGACTGAGAATATGTTAAAAGAATTTGTCTGAAGATTTGTAATGATGGTATATTGTAAGATATGATATGTTGGACTATTTCCATCATATGAATGTTGAATGAATAGAAAATTTTAAACTTTATTTAAACTTACTAATTACAAACAACTGTTAGTAATAACACACAAATAGACAACACGAATAGTAATTAACACAATATTTTGAGTAGTATTATTCTCCACTCTTCTTCAGGTGTTGCTGGCCTATATGCACAGTGACAATATTCACTTAGAAGTTGAACTCACACCTTTGTATTATTCTTCACTCTTCTTCAGGTGTTGCTGGCCTATATGCACAGTGACAATATTTGCTTAGAAGTTGAACTCACACCTTTAGATTCTTGAATATCAAATTTAAGGCAAATGCTCTACCAACTGAGCTATTCTGTCAAAGGCAATATATAGTAGAAATTTGATATATTTATATATGAGGGTGATTCAAATCCTCCTGAGTCCTTCAATTTTTTTTTTTAACGAGGCTAATTAGTTATTATTTTTAATTTCTTTTTTATTTTTTCCTTAAGAGCAAGATTTAATTAGAGGCTTTCATACATTGTGTATTGCCACAATATAGAATTATTTACCATTGTCATATGAGCAGCTTCCTTGAATTTTCTTCTATGCATTTTTTCCTCTTTATCCAATATCTTTGCATTTTTCCACTTAAGCATATGGTCATTAGTACATACATGATCTGCTATGGTAGGCATATCTGTTTTTTCTCTTTTAACCATTAGTTTGGGCTCTTTCAATTGCTGTTCAACAGGGCGACAGGTCTCATCAATGCATTTCCTTCCACATTCACATAGTATTTCATAGATGCAGTTTTTGTTCCAGTTTAGGCTTAGTAGAAATAAGCATTTCTCAAAGTGTGGTATAGCTTTGGAAAGCAGTTCTAATGTTATATTAACTGCAGATTTTCTTTAGTTTGTCCACTATTCCTGGCATGTATGGATACACTACTGTACCAATAATTGTTTTCTCTTTTGGTGTCTCTTTGTGTTGTCTATTGAAGGTTTCCTGATGACTGCTAATGGATAACCATTCTTCATAAACATTTGTTCTATGTGAATCTTTTCTTTTTCCAAATCACTGGTTTCTGAACAAACCTCCTTTGCTCTGTTCCATAGTAATAGTACAATTCCTTGTTTAGTGCTTTTTGTATGATTGGACATATATGCCAAGTACTTGCCAATGGGTGTTGGCTTTCTATACACTGTTGCTTTTACTTTGCTCCTGAAGGAGTCTTGTCACAAGAACATCCAAGAATGCCAATTTTTGTTCTTGTTCCGATTCCATTATGAATTTAATTGTAGGAGATATATTGCTAATGTGCATCCAGAATGACTGTAATTTTACCTCACCATGTGGCCATACCACAAATGTATCATCTACATATCGAAGCCACACTTTAGGTGGTCATGGAGTAGTATTTATGGCTGTGTATTCAAGTTGAGCAAGAATGACAGTAATGATCCCATAGCCATCCCTTTATTTTGTCGGAAGAATTCTGAGTTATATTGAAAGTATGTTGTTATGCAGAATGTTAATAATTCCATTATACTATCAATAGGTAGAGCTGTTCTACTTTGTAGACTACTATCATCAAATAACCTTTTCCTTACAATAGACAATGCCACATCACATGATACATTTGTAAACAGACTTTCCACATCAAAGCTTACCAATATGTCAGTTCTTTCCATTTTCCCGACTAATTCCACAAAGTGTTTAGAATCCCTGTCGAAAGACTGTGTTCTGTACACCAATGGACTAAGAACTTCGAGAAGAAATCTTGATAAATTTTGACATGGTGAATTTCTAGAACTAACAATAGGTCTTAATGGAACATTGTCCTTATGGATTTTAGGCAATCCGTACAAGTGAGGAATTTACTGAAATACGAAGTTAAAATTTTTTTTTCTGCATCACTGAAATATCTACGATGCTTCCGGAGTAATGCTTGTAGTTTTACCTCTGTATTTGGAATTGGATTTTTTGCTACTTTTTTGTATTGGCCTGCTGTGAGAAGGCTTTATATTTTGTTATCATAATCAGTTTTATCCATTACAATTGTAGTGTTACCTTTGACCATAGTAAGAATGATTATAGATGTATCCTGTTTGAGAGATTTAATAGCTTTCCTCTCCTCATATGAAATGTTTGACTTCTGCTCGATGTCTTTCAATTGTCCTTTTTATTCTCCAGCATAACTCTGCTGCTTCTTCTAGAGGCCAAGTTTTGGGTCATCTCATCAGTGTCTGCCATTATATCCAATAGTGGGACAGTAGATGGGGTACTGGAAAAATTCAAACCTTTTTCAAGAATTGATAATTCACAATTAATAAGGTGTTTATAACTAAAAATTTTTGCTGATGTCAAGGATAGACTAGTTGCAGTATGACTTGACTTGCCCATGTAGATTTATAAGCTTCTTCTATTCTTTTATCCTTCCATGTAACACACAATATGATCAGTTCTGCTTGACAAATTCTTGAGAAATCTTCATCTGTAACCCTATTTTGTAGAAACGATTCCACATTTCTAATAGATCGCAATGTTTGATACTTGGTAAACTGCTGAACCTTTATACTTTCTCTCAATAAGGCTTCATTTGCTCTGAATAATTTTCTCAGCTCTCTTGGAGGAAATAGGAAGTTTTAACTGCAAACCTTTACTGATGATCCCTTCTGATTTAAATAAGAAAATTAAAGGATTTTCTACTTTAGCCAGTTTTAGACAAATTTTTCATAATGTCTAAATTTTAACATAGCATCTTAGTTCTAAACACCTTACTGATTGTGAATTGTCAGTTCTTGAAAAAGGTTTGAATTTCGCCATTACCCCATTTACTGTCCCACTATTGGATATAATAGCAGCCACTGATGAGATGACCCAAAACTTGACTCTGGAAGAAGCAGCAGAATTACACTGGAGAATAAAAAGGACACTTGAAAGATATCAAGTGTGCAAGCAGAAGTCAAACATTTCATGTGATGAGAGGAAAGCTATTAAATCTCTCAAACAGGATACATCTATAATCATTCTTCCTGCGGACAAAGGTAACATTACAGTTGTAATGGATAAAACTGATAATGATAACAAAATACAAGACCTTTTCGCAGGCCAATACAAAAAAGTAGCAAAAAATCCAATTCCAAATACAGAGGAGGAACTACAAGCATTACTCCAGAAGCATCGTAGGTATTTCAATGATGCAGAAAAAAAAATTAACTTCTTATTTCAGTAAGATTCCTCACTTGTACAGATTGCCTAAAATCCATAAAGTCAATGTTCCATTAAGACCTATTGTTAGTTCTAGAAATTTCACCATGTCAAAATTTATCAAGATTTCTTCTCGAAGTTCTTAGTCCATTGGCATATAGGACAAAGTCTTTTGTCAGGATTCTAAGCACTTTGTAGAATTAGTCAGGAACATGAAATGGAAAAAACTGACATATTTGTAAGCTTTGATGTGGAATGTCTGTTTACAAATTTACCATGTGATGAGGCATTGTCTATTGTAAGGAAAAGGTTATATGATGATAATAGTTTACAAACTAGAACAGCTCTACCTATTGATAGAATAATGGAACTATTAATATTTTGCATAACAACATACTTTCAATATAAGTCAGAATTCTTCCAACAAAATCAAGGGATGACCATGGGATCATCACTGTCACCTTTGCTCAGCAACATTTACATGGAAGAACTTGAATCCACAGCCATAAATACTACTCCTTGTCCACTTAAAGTGTGGCTTCAATATGTTGATGATACATTTGTGATATGGCCACATATCACAAATTAATAACATCTCTCCTACAATTAAATTCACAATAGAATTGGAACAAGAACAAAAATTGGCATTCTTGGATGTTCTTGTGACAAGACTCCTCAGGGCAAAGTAAAATCAACAGTGTATAGGAAGCCAACACACACTGGCAAGTAGTTGACATATACATTCAATCATACAAGAAGCACTAAACAAGGAATTGTACTATTGCTATGGAACAGAGCAAAGGAGAGAAACCAGTGATTTGGAAAAAGAAAAGATTCACATATAACAAATGCTTATAAAGAATGGTTAACCATCAGCAGTCATCAACAATACCTTCAATAGACAACACGAAGAGATACCAAATGAGAAAACAATTATTGGTACGGTAGTGTATTCATACATTCCAAGAATGGTGGACAAACTAAAGAAAATCTGCAATCAATATAACATTAGAACTGCTTTCCAAAGCCATACCACCCTTCGAGAAATGCTTATTTCTACTAAGCCTAAAGCGGAAATGCTGAAGAACAAAAACTGCATCTATGAAATACCATGTGAACATGGAAGGAAATACATTGGTGAAACGTGTAGCCCTGTTGAACAGCCATTGAAAGAGTACAAACTAATGAGTAAAAGAGAAAAAATGGCTGTGTCTACCATAGCAGATCATGTATGCACTAATGACCATATGCTTAAGTGGGCAAATACAAAGATATTGGATAAAGAGGAAAAAATGCATAGATGAAAATTCAAGGAAGCTGCTCATATGACAATGGTAAATAATCCTATAAGTCAACCCAGTGTGGCAATACACAATGTATGGAAGCCTCTAATTAATCTTGCTCTTAGTAAAAAATAAAAACTAATTAGCCTCGTTAAAAAAAAAAGGATTTGAACCAACCCACGTATATATCAAATTTCTACTATATGTTGCCTTTAACAGAATAGCTCAGTTGGTAGAGTATTTGCCTTAAATTCGATATTCAAGAAACTAAAGGTGTGAGTTCAACTTTTAAGCGAATATTGTCACTGTGCATATAGGCCAGCAACACCTGAAAAAGAGTGGAGAATAATACTACTTGAAATGTTGTGTAATTACTAACCTGTATTGTCTATTTGTGTGTTATTACTAATAAGTTGTTTGTATTTGGAAAGTTTAAATAAAGTTTAAAATTTTCTATACATTCAACATATCACATTTTATTTTAAAAGAAAACTTGCGTTTATAAATAAGCAAAGTGTAATAAATATGCAAAACTCTTAACAATAGTAGATCCACATTAAAGAGTTGAAAATATACTTTATTTACCGAAATACAACTGGAAGGGGATAAAGAAATGCAGTGAAGATAAAATGTGTATGATTATCAGTAAGAAATATATTTTAAGAAGAAATTGTAAAGAACTTATGGGTTAAATGAAATGAGTAAAGGTATGTTGTAGGATATAATGGCTTCTGAAATGTTGTGGAATAATAATTCAGATTGTATACATAGGGATATAAATAACTTGGAATAAATAATAAAAAAGTATTGTAGGTTATACAAATATTAATAAAATTGATGGTATGGGTTGTAGTAATCATTTGGTGTGGTCTCAAGATTATTTATTGACACTTGGGGGAACCACTGGAAATATGGAGCAGTAAATGGAAAAAACTAATACGAATCAATTGTAGAAATATGAATTTACATGTATAAAATAATATTCATATAAAACTTGTATAATGTTGATGAAACAAGAATAACAAAAATACAAATTAATTGTGCAAATACGAATTTACTATGACATTAAAAGGTATTTTTTTTCAGAATTTATAATTGTCTAATAAAATTTTTAAAAACTGCTTTTAGTATTATTTTGATAAAAGACATACAACGTGATTATTTTAACTTCATTTGTTTGCCAAAAAAAAACTACAACTATTCTCCAATACCTATTTTTTTTTAGGTTCTTTTCCAGAGAAGAAAAGCTTAGTTTTCATTTTAAATTCCACTTTTCCAATGCGATATTCTTTCAATGGAAACACAAACAGAAAAATTGTTTTCCCCTTATTTTGCTCAAAATAATTGTTTTCTTTGATTTTATTGCTTTTCTTCCACTGTAATCTCAAAAAACCTCCATCTACCAATATTTGATAATTGTGTAAGCTTATGAAAAATTAATCAAAAAAAAATCGCTTTGTATATCTCATTTCAAATTTTTTTCTTTTTGTTTATTTGTTTAATTGCATTATACAATTATATTTGTATTTTTTTTGTTCTTATTTATTATCTTTATTTTTTAAAAAAAATTTAGTAAAATAACCAAATTTTATATTAATATTGTTAAAGGGAGGGGATTGATTACTCATTTATTAAAACTAAAATTTTGCTAGGGGGAGCACACCTTTGTTGCTTTTAGTGTCCAAGTTTCAGTTGTCACTGTGTTCACATCCTTTCACCAGATGTGGAAAAATATTTATTTCTAAAACTTCTTTCCATACATTATATATGGATGGTTTTGAAATTCCAACAGTATTAGGTTAAAGTTGGATAAAATTAGAAAAGAATAACACCAAACACGTATATGTAGTCTTTAGAAATGCCCTGACTTAATGTGTTACATAAAATCTTCACTTATAATTTTTTGCAAAACTTCTTAGGGTAAACGTGTATTTTTAAGTTCTATTTCTGAAAGCAGATTATTTATTCCCAAAGAGTAGAAAGTTTGAAAGAATGCAGTAACAAAAAATTTATTTTTTTCCAAAGTAAAAAAAAATGAAATGAAAGATTCAAATCTCTTGAGCTTTTCCCAACCAGGATCAACATTTAATTTAAAGAAATTATTAAAAAAAATTCTATAATCTATATTGACATATTTTAACTAAAATTCTTTGCAAAATTAAGTTCTATTTTTCCACGCATTAAATAAGTCGTCAAAATGCAACATTTTTTTTAAACATATTTCATTGGCCAGAGCAATTTTCTTGATAAATAAATAAATATTGATACATTTTCAAAATCTGTATGTTTTGTTTCTGTGTGATTTTTAAGAACAATTTGTTTGTTTTTTCATAATGAGGGACAGATAGGATAATTTTTTTTTTTTTTTTTATATGGGTAGGAGAAATTTTAGTCCCTTATTAACAGATTTTACATCCAGGATTTTTATTTAACTAAATGATTTGGTTCTACTTCTGTTTCACATATATAGGATGGATTTTGTATAACTAATTACTATTTTGCTTGGTATTCTCATTAGTATCTTCCTGGTTTCTGAAATATTAATATCTGTCCCTCAGCACCTACTAAATGATTATTATGGGTCATTGCTTAAAAATATAAGGAATGAAACATAGAAATTTGATTAATATTTCAGTTGGAACTTGCATAATTGTCAGAATATCTCAAAGATTAGTAATTGAAATATATGCAAAAGTTAATATGGATGAACAGAATAAGGGATAAGAATATTTAAATAAATTTAATATCTTCAAAAGAATTATGAAAGTTCTGAATTTGAAATTAATAAAGATTGAATTGATATCATAAAGAAGCAAGTGAATATTGAACAGGAAAAATAATTGAGGATAAACAGTTTAGAAAATGTTGAGGAAGGTAAAAAGACATATAGTGAATGCCTAAAAAAAAATTCAAGGAAAAAGAGGGTAAAGACTAGAAGTAGGTATTTCTGGATAAAAGAAATAACTTGATCGGAATTAAGATGGAAGTAGTATAAAATTTATAATTAATTAAGAAAATGAACAATTCAAGAAGGGAAACAGTTATGAAAAACTTTAAAACTATATGAATAAAAATAAGAAAGAAAAGGCTGTTTTATTCTTAATTATGAAAAAAGAATGTCAAGATGGAAAATAATTTAAAAAAAAAAACACCCAATAATATTGTCATAAAATTTTTGACTGAAAGGGAATTGTTAAATGAATATGGTTCATCAGAATGCTTAATTCTAGAGATGTGGAAGAATGTTAATGTAAGATTGAATAATAGCTATATTAAAAAGTGAAAAGCAGTAATATTAGATGACATGGGAGTTGAAATAATCAGCATTGTGAAGATATTTGAGGACAAGTTTAAAATAAATCTATTATAAATGATGGTAGCATTCCAAGTGAATATAAGAATCAGATTTTTATAGAAAGAAAATGGAACACAAGTATAATGTCTCCTTGCTTGATCAGGCTAGCAAATAGGAGAGGAATAACTATTTGACAAAAGTAAAATCTCATGGTCTACATTCTTGAATTGGTTGCAATAAATAGATAAATATTCCTTTGTATACATATGTGTGTAGAACTGGGGAGATATTATTTGAAGTAAGGCAAATAGAAATTACTTTTCATACATATTTATGTATTTGCCTGTGTATTTGTTATGAGTTTATGGGTGTTAATTCCCCCCCCCCCCACATCCATAGTTATAATAAGTGCAATTTCAACAAATTACATTTTAAAATGTTTTAAATTAAAAAAAATTGTGTTTAATAAAAAACAAAATTTGAATTTTTTCTTTTATAATGCATCTGATGGCACCATCTCAAAATGTCATAAGATATGATTGTTCTTATTATTTTTGAATTTGACATTACTTGGGAATTATGCAATTTTGTCATAATATTCATAAGAGACCATGGATAGGAAGGATGTAAAAAAGATATTTTTACTGTTTTGAGAAAGAATGATTTTTTGATGTATATAAGTCTTAAATTGATTTCTCTCATTAGCATAATGATAATCTATAGATGTTTTTAGTTTGAATTAAAAACAAATATAATGCATATGTTGTGATGGATGTAATTTTGGAAGCATAAACAAGTATGTGTATTATATATATATATATGTATCATAAAACTGTCTACACTACTTAGGTATCTATGTTAAAAGCATAGTTTTCATGACTATTATCAATTCCAGTATCTAGACAAAGGTTACTACAGCTTATATATATATATATATATATTGTACCCTCCTCCCCCGTCGCCTCTCACGCGTGCACTCCAAAAAAAAACAATAATAATGTTTAAAATATATTCCCGGGTTCTCTCTAGCTCAGTCTTAACAAAATGAATGAAATTAATTTATTGAAAATGATTACTACTAGCTCTAAACTTTAAAATATAAATACAGTTATATTATTAAAAATTTATTATTTTCATGAGACATGGAGCGACGACACGGGGAGCGAGACAGACTACATTGAGATATATCCACATGATACTATCCCAATGGCATAAGAACACTATACTAAATAATCAACTTATGGTATTCTTATGACTTTCCAAGCTCTTTTCATTACGATTAAGATAATAATCATATCTTATTATTCTTTGTAATAATAATCTAGCTCAATTAAATAATTTAAGTACATAAATGAAATAAAATCAAATCAAATAAATCTCAGGTTCATAAATTGCATTTAAACTGATTTAAATTACGGTAGTAAACTATGAGAAGGGAATTTTATGTCATAAATTCACTACGTAATAACTAACGATAATAAATAAGAATAATGATAATAATAGTATAATGTAATCCTATTTCTTCTTAAATGAAATAAATAAATAAATATTACGTTCGTGATAGTATTTAATAATCTGACAATCAAAATACGTGTTGTAATATTAGCATATAATTTATTTTAATATTGTGGCAACCAACTTATGACCAATAAATGATATAATTATAATCCTTTAATTTTATCATACAAATAAATTTTCAAAAATTATTATAACACTTTTATGTTTATCTACTTTGTGCAAAATTATATGTCTGTTGCAATTATGAATGTGTATTGCGATATCATGCATTCTATGTGGAGAAATAATAACTAAGACACGAAGCTTACAAATAAATTTACAACATAGTTTATTAATGATATTAACAAATAACAATATTTACATTATGTACATCGGATATCCTTACTTTCCTGTTACAAAATTACTTTACTAGTTTATCTCTTAACATTAAATTTCTACTTATTTTATTTTTAACTCTTATACAGTATTATTATTATTAGATATCTGATTTTAGTTTAGCTTGTTACAAAATTGTATCTATCAATAATTATCATTAATACTTTATATCTCTATTAATTTAAAATTATATTTTTTTTACAAAATTTTACCTTCGTAGTAAAACTATACAAAATCATAAAATTCTATTTTTATATTATTCGTATGGAATCCTAAAGATTCAAACCCTTCTTGACATTTTGATGTTCCGTTTTGTTATTGACTATACAATAATTATTAATCCAATACTTATCAAAGCCTTTGCTTCGTATGGTAATTACAATCATTAACATACCATGCACAAATATATATGTCTGTTACACATTTTCTTTAATCATTTCTTAACCAATATTCAATCTCTATTTTAACATATCATATAAAATATTAAAATTATATTATTACCTTAAAAACTTTGTTTAGATTTTTCCTTTAAAATCTTATATTCATTTCAGAATTACTTTTTAAAACTATATCATATGATTCTTCATCTCTTTATGACATTTATACTTTCACTTTTAAAATAACAATTCTAACTCATTCTAGTAAATAAACTATTCTTACATAATGACAACCTAGCCTCATTTCTATTTTATGTATCATTTCTATAAAAATATCTTTCTGACGATGTATATTCATGAAACAAGGATAGCGAAAATAGATGCGCAGGATCAAAATAACTAGAATATTATCTGTCATAAAACTTGACAATGATGGCACAGTGAATTTAAAGAACACCATAGAGGAGTGACCTTTATCTGTCTATCCACCTCTACTATAGGAGTGATGCTAAAGCTATTCCTTCAGCTTTATATAACATCAAAAAGTTTCAAAAATACGTAAAAAAAAAAACACTGTCCAAAATATATGTGTTCAGTGATAGGACTTAGTTAGCTATACTGAAATCACACCAAATACTATGATCCAAATATTTGATTTTTCTTATTTCTTGGCAAAAAACATCATCTTGGTTTCCTCTACACCAGTACTACCAAGTCACTATCCGATTTTTATTTCTCTAGATTTATCTATGCAGTACATCGACAAATTTCTGTCTACATTTCTAACAATAATAAAATTCATTTTTAGTTCAAACTATACAGCTATTCTTAAGAAAATCTTTTACTACTTATCTCGTATATTTATAATATACCAACTATTTTAAATCATCTGAATATTTTGCAAACATAAAAGTTCAAAAGAATCACATAATTATTATGATACTTATTATTAATTATATTTTTAAAACAACTTATTGCATGCACATTTAAAATTACTACTATCTCAAATATATGTTTTAATGTTGGATAAAATGTGTACTTATAATTTTAAAACTTTCATACATCATTCTCCATTAATAGATGACCTAAAAAAAATACATTATGCATTATCAATAATATCACAATTACCAAAACGATCTCTATCTTCTTGATCGTATTCTGAAGGCTTCACCATTCCATTACTTCTTGTAGATATTTAAAACTTCCATACATACATTTTATTTTTATAATAATATTTCTATCATTCTATTAAGCTATTATATTTAAATCTCATTATTCTTAAATTCATGTTTATATGTTTCCCTAAGCTAATATAGAATTTTTATATTTTAAATACAATCAAATAAAAATATTAAATTATATTTACGATACTGCTTTGTTGAACTTGCTTGAAAATTGTTCATCGTAAAGCTAAAAAAAAATATACTTTATTTTTTTTTTCAGTCACTTAATGTTCTATAAAAAAATAACTCTGTTTAATAATCTTCATCGACGATGATCCTTAGTTTTCTCAATATTTTATACACTTATTAATTCTTGATATCTCCTTTAACATAATCTGCTAGCTTTTTCCCGCGCGTCTGGTTTCCCCCGATGCATCTTGTAGATATTTTATTTAAATCTTCAATAATTTTCTATTTCCATGGATCCATTTTTATTTAGTCATTTAATCTTAAATTTCTTTGATCAAACATTTTTTTCCATTAAATTCTTTGTAATATTTTCTCATTTCTCTTATATAAAGTTTTTTCGGCTCCTATCAATAAAATACTTAATAGCACTTTTATTATTCTTTAATTTTTTTTTTTTTATTCTAACATTCTGGAATTATAGTTTTAATAATGTTTTCTTTACAAAATAAACATTCTTTCTCCATCGTTATTTTTCTTGATAATAGAATGCATATTAAAATTTTGTTCATAGAGAAGTATAACTTAGTTTCAAGATAGCTCTGTAAATTTATCGTCATAAATTGTTCTTGACGACGAGCAGCTTCTTTTTCAGATTTTCACATATCGTCCCAATTGTATTCCTTTCAGTTATAAGATTAAGTTTCAGGTTGAGCACAACTAAAGTCGTATTAAGATACTTTCCCATTATTTTTCTTTCAGCAATCATTTTAAATATTTTTTCTTGTACTTCCATGTTACTGTAGGCTTTCTGGTTAAATTTGAATAAAATTTCCTGGTAAGATCACTTATAAAATTAGAAATTCATGTCTTTGCAGTCAAAAATATATTATATGTTACAGAATAACTTTTAGAATAATACGAAATTATAGATTTATATTACTTTCAGCTACGATGTTATCAGCTATCAAATGTGTTACTTTCTCTTTCACTTACACATTACTTCTCCCGCTCTGTATAATTCTTAGATTTTGTCTGTTAATTTTACATCCTTTGATTGGTTAATATTTATTTTAGCGCGAACAATTTATTCATTTTATTTTGATAACAGAATGGATGTTTAAAGTTAAGAATTGATGACGTAATGTCTGGAATATTTATACCAATATTTTTAAATTCAATTATAGTTTTATATAAAAAAAATCATCTAAGCTTTAAAATAATTATTAAAACAATATTTAATATTTATAACTTTCATTTTAATGATCGATGGCAATTACATCTAGTTTTAAATTCACACAGTTTATTATTATTTTAACAAGAGCGTGTGTGAAGGCATATAATATACGGTCACGTGTTTACTAACTTTTATCAAATGATTTTTATTTACGTCTCGGTCTAAATTACCAAAACTGATATATTTTATATAAAATTTGGAAAATAATTTATAATGTTAAACTAAATATAACTCTCACCATCCCAAAGTTTATTTTAAAACACAATCTATTAATTTTGATTATTAAATATAATTATACCATTACATTTCATTTATTTAATTTATTAGTTTTAAAATATTATATTCAAATTATTAATCTACTTTTAACTATTTATAGCTGTATTATTTTATATGGCCAGCTTTCACAACCATCAGCAATGATATTTAAGCTTTATTTAACTGTTTTTCTTTTAAAATAATATATTACACTGTTACCTACCAGGTATTTTCAGCTTTAAATTGTATTATAAAATTTACTTATCCCATTATTATTTATATCTCTTACAAATATAACTTAAAATTTAAAATTTTTTAATAATTGACCTTTCTACCCTACCTATGACCTACAGACAAGGGCACAATATATATATATATATAAATTATTAATCAATGTCTGTATTCCAATTATAATAAAATATATATAATTATTCAAAACAATACAATAATTAATACAGTAACAATATTTTAAACAAATATATACCAATTTAATAGAAGTACTTTCAACTATCTATGTAGTCGTTGTCAACTAGACTCAAATTGTATTAGAAAAAACCGTTACAAATGTAAAAAAAAGTAATACGTCATACATCAATTTTCCCACAATTCATTAATTTTTATATTGGCTGCCTGTCTATTTATCAACTGTTGCTTTTCACTTTTTATTAACATAGCTTCTTTAATTTTGCGTTTATTATTATTTCTTTCAATACACAGAATTTTAACTTTATTAAAATCAAAATCAAAACCATAATTACATGTTACATTATGATCAAAAAATACTGATGGTGATACACCATCATTTCTAAATAATTCAAAAAATAGGTGTAGTATTTTAAATCAAAGTTGTGCAATATATAAATGGCTATGTGTTTGTGGAAAGGCATATATTGGGGAATCTCGATGTACATTGGAGAAAAGATCAAGGGAGCATTTGTTATTATATAAACGAGTGCAAAAATCAAGACAAGAGAATGTTAGAAATGATGATGTATCACCATCAGTATTTTTTGATCATAATGTAACATGTAATTATGGTTTTGATTTTGATTTTAATAAAGTTAAAATTCTGTGTATTGAAAGAAATAATAATAAATGCAAAATTAAAGAAGCTATGTTAATAAAAAGTGAAAAGCAACAGTTGATAAATAGACAGGCAGCCAATATAAAAATTAATGAATTGTGGGAAAATTGATGTATGACGTATTACTTTTGTTTACATTTGTAACGGTTTTTTCTAATACAATTTGAGTCTAGTTGACAACGACTACATAGATAGTTGAAAGTACTTCTATTAAATTGGTATATATTTGTTTAAAATATTGTTACTGTATTAATTATTGTATTGTTTTGAATAATTATATATATATATATTGTACCCTTTTATTTAGGTACACCCTATCATAAAGTAAATTGGAAATAAATTTTAAGATGTATAATTCTAAATTTTATAAAGCAATTATATTTATTAAACTAAAAAAAATGAGTAATTTTAGTTGTCAAAGAGTTTGAACTTGGAATAAGTTCATTGAATTAGCATAAATTATATAAATATTGGTTAAAATGCTTATTTTAAAAGATATATAAGAGATAAAATTAATAATATTTGATAATAATCATTTAATAATATTTAAAATTGTAGGAAAGTTCAAATCTAATATTATAAATGAAAATATGCATTATAGAAATTGATAATCATGTCTGTGCATCTTTAATATTATGAAGTAATGATTTAAAAAAAAATAATATTTATGTTATTAATTTTGGAATGAAAAGTTTATAAAATTAATTTAGGATCTAGTCTGTATAAAATAAAGTTAAAATGATATGAATTAGAGTATAGTAAATTGTATTTTTCATTAATGTTAATAAAGTTATTGTTTTATTTTTTTTTGTTGATAAATATTTTAAACAGATATTTGTTTTAAAAGTTAGGCAAGTTAAATTAACTATTAAATATTCAAAACAAGAGGAGTAGAAGTATTAACCAATGGGAGAGCACAATTTGGAAAAAAGCAGATGATGTTTTGGAAGAAAAAAGAATGATGGAAAAAGAAAAAAAAAGATTACAGATCAGATGAAAAGTAATTTGGTTCTGCTCTAAAATTTTGTTTTAAACTATTTTAAATAGCAATAGCAATAGCTTAAAAAATAACTAATGTCAAGTTATTTGCTAATCTCAAAAGTATATAAAGTGTTCTGTTAAAATAATGGAATAAGGAAAGTTAGGTCTCTACTGGTAAAATCAACAGTTTAATAATTTTATGAAATATTCTGGAGTCATTGTATTGAAAAATATTAGAAGAATGGAATGAAAAAGCTGTAAAGTTATGCCAAAGTGCTGTAAAGTAATAAATGAACTCAAGGAAACTACAGTGAATAGTATTTTAATACATGATTAAGTTGTTAAGCAAGCTGAAGTACTTATACATCATGGCTGTCATAGAATTTGTAAAAGATTAAGTTGGAATCAGTGGATGAATAAAAAGAAAATTATTCTTGACAGACCCTTAAGTATACATTTTTAAATATAGTTAAAACTAAATCAGTAAAAAATGATAGTGGAAATATTTACCTATGGAAAAGTGGATTTAATATTAGAAGAGAACATATAAAAATGTATCTGAATGATGATTTTAATGGTATAAAACATATGAACAGATAGTTATGAATTTTAATGCAACTGTCATGTATAATGAACTTTAAGAATAAATTGTATATACTAGATCAGCGGTCTTCAACCCCCGGTCCACAGACCGGCGCTGGGCCACAGAAGGTTTCTGTTGGTCCGCGCTAGACTGGCAGGAAAGTTTGTAATAACAAAATAATAAGATTTTATTTATTTTTTCATTGCATTTTTATTAAACCGATTAAAAAAAAAAAGAAACAGAACGAAAACAAAATCTAATCAATCATACATAAATTAATTTGTTTTTCTATTTGGGGGGGGGGGGTAAATTAAATTTTTTATTTTTCTAAAAAAATTCAAAATTAAAAAAAAAAGTTTTTTATTATACAAACTCCATATATATATAACTTCATCTTGTATATTTAACATTAAATACAGATATTACATTTATCATAATCATTGTCATATAATTACACTAGCTGTGATATTTCCCAACATTCAGATGAATAACATTTTATTCTTGCATGTTTTAACAATGAGATAATAAACATAGAAATGCAAGCACATTAATGAGAATGATTGTTATTGTACTGTTTTCTGTAGCAGTATGACTGCGCAACTCGAGAAAGAGTGTTCAGCATCTGAAGGTAAGCAACACCATTACAATACACAGTAAGTACTGTGCTGTTTTGGTCAATTATAACAATTATGTTCATCTACAACTAAGCAATTTACATCTTTAAGAAAATTTATCTGTAAACTTCTGCCGGTCCATGAAATCTTATCCTTATTTTTGCCGGTCCTCAGGTGTGAAAAGGTTGAAGACCACTGTTCTAGATGAATGATAAAAAAGTTAAAAGGGTGTATGGACATAGTACGAAGCAAAATGTAAAAGAAAAAATTTAAATGATTATAATTACACTTGTAATAAAATCCTAGTGGTCTCCTCTGAAAATGAAAGAATTATTTATCAAAACCATAAAATGGAAAAACAAGATAAGTATAAAAATTTAAATAATTACTGAAGATAAATAACAAAGTATAAATATGTATTGGAGGAGAAAGAGTTGAATAAATTAATGGAATAAACATTATGTTATTGGGAAATATAAAACGTATATTAAGAATAATGTCAATCTACATTTAAAGAGAAGATGTAAAATGCTATATTTGAAAGGATAACATTATCAAAGAATACATAAGGAATAATGCGAAGACTGAAGTATAGTAGTGGACTGGTGAAATTTTGATATTATAATAAACCTGAGAAGTATCTAAATAAAATATAGTATATAAGTTGAGAATAATCTTTGATTGTTAAAAGAAAGAAAAAATAACTGAGAAATTGTCAATAATCTGTTTGCATTGGAATTTTGTAGTTTTGTGACATTATTATGAGAACAAAAGGAGCAGATATGGGGGGAGGGGAGGCTGATGCTTAACTAGGATAATGCTTTTGGAACGATTGGGGTAGCATAAAAATCTAAGCTTTTTAAATATGAACTGGGTAAGAGCTTATGTTTTAAAAGGAAAAAAAAACTTGTAACATAATATTTGTATATTGTTTATTTTTATACTTTAAAATAATCGTTATAAATAGAGGGGGATAAGTAAATGTATAAAATTTAATAATCAATTTGATTTATGTATCTATGTAATTAATTGTTTAAAATTTTTTACTTTATTAAATATTGTTAAATAATTATAATAAATGGGGATAAACAATAAGCCAGGAAAATCTACATCTAAAAGAAAAGACATATATTTATTATAAGAAGATGGAATCTGTATGTGTTCGAATATAATATTGAAACAGTAGATTGTGATATTTAAACTTTGATCTTATATTCAATATAAATAATTTTATATAATTATAAGGGAGTTATATCTAATCCGGATTTGTAATTCTTTATAGGCTTTTATTAATAAGAAATGTATGAAACAAGTATAGATTGGAAGTAGGAAGTTAATAGCTGACTTGTTTAGATAAAATGAAGATAAAGATTTCTTATTTTAGGATGCACCAAAGAGGGTTATATCAACCATTTAGCATAGTCTCATAAATTGTAAATGGAAATTATTTCAGGAGAAGATAAGTTGTCATATTTGAGAATGTATAGTATAAATTTTTCATTTTTTATTTAGTTATAGAGTTTGATAATAAGGACATAGGAAAATTGAGCATGATATCAATAAAAATCAATGATTCCATAATTCCTGAAAGACTTTATCATGTGTTTGTATTCAGTCATTTATAGTTAAAATCTGCAAAGCGCATGTGCACAGCTTAATGCTGTTTAACTATTACAGTTTATAAAACATCGTGCTATATAAAATAATTGACTTATTAGTAAAAGTAAAAAAGAAAGATCAAATGAGAAATGTCATAAGATATAAAAGCATAAATATGTAATATTTCATAATATTACAATAAGATTATTTTATTTAAGAAAGGAAACAATAATACATATTTTTAATCGTCTTATATTTTTGAAGTATAATCTATAAGGGGTAATAAGTACAAAGAAAATCCATAAAAAGGGACTGATTATTTAACAAATACACATGATTTTTTTATATAAGAAATAAAGTTAAATAGAACAATAACACCATATCTTATGAAAAGGGAGTATTTAATTTTAAATATCTGTAATTATAATTAAGGGAGAATATAAATATTTAAATGTTTACATACATTACGTGTTATATTGTTATATAATGTTATTAATATTGTTATTTATTAAGTTACTTAGTAATTTAAAATAATTATTGAAAGATCTTGTAAATAATATTAAATTTAATGTTTTAAAAGTTAAACTAAGTATCTAGAACAACATTTCTTTTGTTAGAGTCATCATCATTACATCATCTTCAAAGAGTCGTAATCATAATGTACACATGAACCAAAGCTTACAGTTTGAGACTTGAATAAGAAATTAATCCAGTACAAGATCATGTATAACAATTATTTAAGAAAACATTTTTTAAGAGATCTTAAATTATTGCAAATTGCCTTGATTACATTAGTCATTAATAAAATATATTGTAAATCTATTTAAGTATGTTTATTTATAGTAAATCAGATTATGAATTAGTTATTATTTGGAGTTATAAATTATGATTATAATTTAGATAATTGTAGCTATTTATTATTAAAATATTAGAAAATATAAAATAATAGTATAATTTTAGTTATAGATTCAGGTGATTAGCCTTTTCTTAATTAATACACTATCTATAAAGTTAAGTAAAATCCCTCTTGATATCTTGTAGGTGGAAGAAATAGCTAATTAAAAATCAATGATAATCCAGAGATTTACTTATTATAATATTATTATTATTATGGTTATTATTAATTATAGTTTTATAAAAGTAATAATAATAAGAAAGAAATATACAATACAAGATGGTATATCTTATTAATTAGGTTAACTTAAGTTTAATAATTATAAATGTTTTCTTATATTTATTTAAGAATTATTATTAGTCATGGGAATATTTAGATACTTAATAAGGATTGTTTTGGCATTCTTATGCCATTGAACAAGTACTTTGGTATTTGTTTAATGTTAAAGGGCATGTAATCTTGTTAATAGGATCATTGGGTTTTATAATTGCTACTATTAATTAAACATAGTTTAGAAATAGTGAAGAGTATAAAATGGTACCTAGATAAAATAAAAGTATATCCTAATTTGGGACTTGTCATGTTTTCTAGGGGTCATCATCCTATTGGCAGGGTACTATATATATATTCTAAATGTTCATTTCTCTTTTTATCAAATAATGTAATTCTTATAAATTCATTATAATCATGTTGTTACCTTTTTATAATACTCGATTATAATGAGTTTATAAGAAATATATATATTTTTTAATGATCAGACAAAAATTCCCTTTAATAAATTCTGACTATGGCCACTATCTGACATTCATAGTCTAAGAGAGAGAGGCTATAAGTTTTAAATATGTTGTTAAGAGCATTTATTATTAATTGTTATTATACAATATGTATTGTATTGTTAGATCCAATAATGTCATGAGCACAAGATAGTTGCTGTTATCATTGTAGTGTGTTTATGTTTGAGTTTAAGATGTCTTACCTCTGGAAGCAACTTTTATACCCAATTTTCCCAGGCTTGATAATACCTCAAAAATATTATTCTTAAGAATTATCTAAAACTCTCACCAATTTTATTGATATAATCATACTGTACAACACGATGATATCTGCTGAGGTTGGAATACCTTACAGATAGAATTAACAAACAGAGAATTACAAGAAATTCCTGCTATCACATCATTAGCAAGGCATTTTAAAGATAATCATGAATATACTCATGAAAATACAAGATCAAGTTCTTAGTCATAAAATCAGATGTACAATAACAAAAAAACAACAACTTAAATTTGGGATGTATGTATAACAGGCATAGTTCCCTACATTCATCAAATAACTTCGTAAATATATGAATACCATATTATTTAGATACATTAATAGAGTTTATCTTTTTTTGTTTTATTTTTTATTTAAATTACTGTTAATATTGGGGAAAGTAATTAACTTTCACAAGGATTTTGTTAATATGAAATAACATATTTAAAGACTTAGCATATAATTTATAATAATCTGTTCCAAGATCTTTTCATTCTTATTTTATTAGTAACCATTCTGGTGCTAAATTATTAAGACATGAGCAGCATAGTTACTTACTTTTGATTACTCCCCCCCCATGCATGTATTGAAGATCTTGCAATGGTTTTAGTCATAAAACAATGAAAAATAAAATTATTATCTCAATTGGAGAGTATAAAATTAAATAAAGTCTTTAAATGAAGATCATGTAAAATAAATTTAAGTGTAGCTATTTTTAATCAGGTTTTAGGACTTTTTTTTTCTTTCTAAAATTATTCCATGAAATTTGCATGATTTCAAGATATATATATATAGGAAAATAATTTTTTTTGCCAGGAAATATGGAGTACTCTGAATTGTATTGTTGATGAAGTTGTGATCCTTGCTCATAGTAGGCTATTTATGAATGTCTTTCAAAATTTATTGGTTATTATAGTTTAGAGATTATTCATGGGTGGCAGACGTAGGAAGTCATATCTGGATGAGAGAAATTCTAAGGTTCTTTTTGTATTCATTCATGACTGAGAAGTCACTGATTCGCATTAAATGTTTACTTTTTTTTTCAAAGTTCTTTTCAAAATATATGTGGCAGGAGATAAAACTGGAAAACCAGCATAGTTTAATGACTTTTCAAAGCTGAGGAAGAATTAGAGCAAGAAAAAAATAAATAAATAATATTTAACTTCATATAACTTTTATAATTGGCCTGTGTTTATCACATTAGATGGAATTTTGTAAGCAAGCAGAGGTTATTAATTAAGTACACATTCTGATAAGTTTTAAGTATTAATTATTCTGTTCTGTCAAACAAAAAAAAAACAGTGTCGATGATAAATGTTTGAAAAATAAAATCTCTAATTTTCATTTTGTAACAAAAAAAAACTGAATTTACATTTAGAAATAATTATGTTTTCAAAAATATATCAATTAGTTTTGATTTTAAATTTTCCTTAATTAAATATGTTTAACAAGAAAGGGAAAAAACATTTAATTGTAAGACCATGTATATATATATATTTAAAGTTTGGAAATTATTTAAGTCAGTATGTGAATTCTTTATTTATTAAACAAAAGTAATAATAAAATCATTGATCATTATGAGCAATCAATCACAAAAATCACAGTCTTGTGACTGGATTTGAAAGCAGTCCTTTGCAAACAGGATAATTATCCAGCTACTAGAAATACAACACAATTATGTTAATTCACATACATAAGTGCTAATCAGTCAGAACATTAAAAAATGAAATAATGCTGAGATACTGAAACATGTGCATCATCAGTGCCCTGGCCATATAATAACATTAATTCACTGGCCAACTATAAACAGTTTCTAATAAAAAAAAAGTAGTTCATGGACTTTAAAGATGATATCTTTGCGTAATCCAGGATTACTATGTGAATGTCCAAAACACCAACATAAACCCAACACTCCATATTACTAACTTACGTTCTAATCTAGTCCAGGAAGCAAGAATTCAGAATTGTTATTGTGAGCAAGAGGTAAATAAATAAATATAACAGCTTATTCTCAATAATTTTAAATCATTTATAGGTTTAATCTATAATAATTAAAAATATTTATTAGGATAATTTTTAAACCCTAAACTTTAAACTGTTTTGAAATCAAGTCGCACACTGCCAATTCATGTAACAGATAGCTGGAAGCATAAAGATATTAACTAGAATATTTTTTAACACAATTATTTAATCAATTTGTTTTTCAGGCCAGAAGGCAAGAAATTGAATTGTATTTTTCGCAGTCTTGAGAAATTTTGTGAACCTTTTTTTTTTCAAACAAATTCACATTTTTTCTAATCTTTTAATTTCAAAAAATTCTTAAGATATCAGGACAATTGAATAAGTAGGAATTTCAAAGTAATCATAAACTCTACACTGATGAGTGCTCATTGTATTCTTGGTAATCTTGAATGGTGCAATATTACTTTGAGAAAATATTGCGATGGTCTAAAAATTTGATTTTTTGGAAAATTTATGCTTATTTTCATATAGTAATTGTATGATAATTATTGGAAATCAAATATATATATATATTATATATTTATTTTTTACAGAAATGTTTTATTTTTAAATATAAAAAATATTTTTCCGATTTAACGTTACTATGGAAATTACAGTTGTGGGAAATACAACTGTCTAAAATGTGTCACTCAATTAGTTAGAATGATTGCCTTGAAATTTGATATCCAAGAATCTAAAAGTGTAAGTTCAATTCCAATGCAATCTGTTACAACATTTAGCAATATCATAAAAATTACTAAAAAAAAATTTTAAATTTTTAAAGCATAAGTTGATAGATTTAATAGATGTTAATAATTATTCATTCATACTTTTAAAACAAACATTTCATTTCGCAAATTGAATCTGCTCCACTCCAAATTTGATGATGAAACAATTCTTTGTTTTGATTAAAATCTATGTTTTAAAACAATTCTAAAAATCAAATGAGATTTTTTAAAATTTATATAATTTCTAAACAAAAATATCTATGAAATAAGATAAATATTAACAATTTAATATTAAAGTGAAAGTTAAAAGCTTAAAGTGAAAACAAAAGAAATCTATCAATATAGGAAGGTTAATAATAATTAATTGATGAACAATAATTTCATGTTTGAAAAGTAAACATACATTTTATCAAAAAAATGCAGTTTCCTAAAAATTATAATTAACCAGTTGATTTCTATTCATTAAATTAATTAACTTTTAATTCATTAAATTATTTCTTTAAATAACAAAAGGACGGAACAAGAAAAAACTTCAATCAGAGATAAGAAGTTAACTTTTCTTAATCCAATAAACATCAAATGATTATCATTTCCTATGCTTGCTTATAACTGTTATTAAAACAGGCAAAACTCTATACGTATTGCCACTCAATGCAAGCCAGAGTAATCAATGGATGCCAGGAGGCTTGTGCATAAAATTCCCATCTAGTGCCTACTCATCAAATATCCCCAGACTAGTTTCTGGCTTGTGGCTATGGTTATTAAAAAACCAAAGTCACCAAAATGTATAGGTATTGAACTAAGTTCTGACCTATATGACTATATAAGCTAATAAACTTGGATTGAAAATATTACAGTGTTTTCAATTTAAGACTCATAGTTTTCTAGTTAAGTAGAGATAAAAGGTGGCTGCTGGAGGGTTGCATTAGATCCTAAGATCTAGGTTTAATGCTCTCAGATCCAAAGCTCCCCACTGACAAAGGCCACAAGCCAGAAACTAGTCTAGGGATATTTGATGAGTAGGCACTAGATGGGGATTTTATGCACAAGCCTTCTGGCATCCATTGATTACTCTGGCTTGCATTGAGTGGCAATATGTATAGAGAGTTTTATGTTTTTTTCTTAACCGTTTATACATTTTTTTGTGTGTATATGTGTGAGGGGTGTGTGTGATAAATGAATGAAAAAAATGTTTGAGAAGAAAATTTTAAATTCATAAAAATTAAATGGATTAAAAAAAAAACATTTTCACAAAAAATATTAAATTAATAAAATTATTCAAAATTATCAATTCTTTTATAAAATTTTTACTTTTATATATAATTTTTTTAAACTATAACTGAAAATACAATGTGCACATAAAAATATCTTTAACCATGGTTTTAAATTTCTTTGATGTTCTTTGCAGTTATAACTTTCCTAGTTTTCCTATTGATTTTCTTTTTGAAAGCTTCTATACCATGTACATGATTAATTTGTCCTTTCTTGGTATGCAGTATTTTCAGGTTAACGAATAGCAAGAATTAATTAATTTTATTGCTTATAAATTTTCCAAGTCAATTACACAAAGGCACTCATGTTCTTGGCTCGAGACAGTTGCGGATTACTTCAGAGGTAACTTGATATTTTCTAGATAGGCAGGCTACATGGAGAAAGAAGGTGTCTAGCTTTTAGCTAACTTATCACATGGTTTTCATTGTAGAAACAATTTTTATAAATAAACTTATAGTGTGTTTGTTTAAAACTTCTGTTGATCTTTGCAGCAGCTTGGTTAAGACTTCTGTTTCTTTTCTTCTTTAGCAGCTAAGTCACGATCTTCTTTTCTCCTACTGACTTCTTCTGCAGTTGGTTCAATATTTGACTGTATTCTTTAACAGCTAGGTCAGGAACTTCTGTTATTGTCTTTTTCAGCAGTTGGATCAAGAGTGAATGCTTCTCATAAAACACTTAGGTCTTCTGTCTATCCCACCTCTTTAATTTTTTTGGAACAACGATCACTTCAAGCCAATCACAATCTGTCTCCAACATGATACAATTAATAATAACCAATCAGATCAATTTTTACAAACAATTATTCAGCTATTTTTCTCCTTCAACATTGACATTCATAAACAAGTGCAAACTTTAAATTAGAATCATAAAATTTTTGACATTTTTTTGTAATTGAAAATTTCTTGCAAAAATGACAAGATAATCAGCCAATTACACCGATTTGACAACCACTGCTTATTGTATTGAAGAGAGATAAAGAGGAAAGAAGAAAAAAAACCAACTCTAATTGGTTTAAAACATCATTCAACAAAATTTTGAACCTTTATTTTTTGTTTTAAAACTTTATTTATTTATTTCTCTTAAAGTTAGAATTAAAATTTATAAAGTAATGTACAAAAAAGAAAAATTTCTTTTAATACATTTTCAAAGTTAAAAATTAAAATTAGTAATTACTTATAATTATTGAAGGGAGAGAACAAAAGAAATTGTTTATTTGATTTTATTCTTTCTCTTTTACAAACATTTATACTATATATTTTTAAAAAATGTTTGCAAATTATTTAAAGAAAATTGTCTAGAATCTTCATATCATGTGGGAAGAAAAGTAAAACATTTAATTCAATGAAGATCCAGTGTTATTGCTAATGTTTAATACAGCAGTGTAGCCAAATGGCTATAATAGATTTCAAAATCAATACTTTTCAATGAATAATTAACAAAATGTCTAATTGTAAAATAAAAAGTTACTTACGTATTAGAGCTGCTACATCTTTTCACATCAATGTCATTTCTCCCATAAATTTCTAAACTTGCAATCTCATCACATAAATCCTGTGATCTCATCAAATAACATGAACACCAGAACTTCTGACATTTGTACACAAAAATAATAAAAACATTATTATAATACTAAATAAAAACAGTAGTTGTGAGTTTTTGTTTCATCTTGGCAGTTACTGTGCTAAACAAAAACAAGTCAATGCCACCCCCAAACCCTCCTTGCACAAGATACAGCATACTGCATTTGCAATAATGACCAGCAATTAACACATTTTACTGAAAAATTAAAAAAATACTACATAAATTAACTCTGGCAGAGAAATAACAAATTGGTCACAAAGAAGATGACACTATGTTTGCATTCTGGACTACATTAAAAAAATCAGTTGACCTCATTGATTCCATTTTAATAAAAGTTGAATAATTTTTGCTTCCTTTTGATAAAAGTTGAATAATTTTTTTTTTAACAAAATAAATGTATTTAGACATTTTTTGATCAAAATCCCATGCAGCTTTTTTTTGTATTTGCTTTATGTCCATTTTGTAGTGAAAAATTCTTATTATTTTTGTACTTAATATAATTATTTAAGTGATAGAGTAGATGTATTTTTATTTTGCTTTTGTAGTTTTATTTTTTGGTAATTTCACTTTAGGACCTGTTTTGTAATTTCATGTGAGAGTTAATATATATAGTATTTTTTTAATTTTAAGTAAAATTGTGAGAATTGCTAGCCATGTGTGCAATGACAGGATGCTGTACCTTGTGTGGGGAGAGGTGGATGACTTTGATTGCAAGAATTGTTTTTATTTTGTATAATATATTTTATTATTTCTGTGTACAAATTTATATTTTTTTGTATTGTTAAAAATGTACTTTTCCAGGTTTAGTCTGGTGCGATTACTGTTCCATATTAGAGCTGCTAAATCTTATGAAATGTCATGAAATAACTTGTACCCATGGGCTGTTTTGACAAATTTATCATGGAAGTTCTGGTAACAATGTTATTTGATGACATCATCAGATTGGAAAGTTATCAGCAGACTTATATGGATGTGAAAAGACATAACCGGTCTAATACATAAGTACCAATAAAAATATGACATTAGAAGACCTAGTATTATCTTGTGAAATTATGAATAATTTTGATAAATACTATTTAAAAAAATTATTCCATTTTTAGGACTTTTATAATTATTCATGTTATTGTTTTCGTTTTATTTAGGTTGGCAACACATCTCATCTGAAACTCTCTTAAAATGTGTAAAGCTGTTTGTGTCCATGAAAAGAAACTAAAATATTCAAAGTTGATCACACACATGTACATTTTATTGCTTTATTAAAATGGTAGTCACCAACTAAAGCTTAATTACAGTGATTCTAATAAAGATGAAACTAATTGCATATACCATCTTCTCTTCTCAAAAACAACTGCTTAAAGTAACATGTGGGTGAATAACCATTTAAATTAATTGTTCAATTGACTTGAAAACTCATCTGAAAATCTTCCACTCAAAAAGTCATTGTTTTGTATGATTGTTACATGAAGCACCCCTTTATGTAGCATTTGTCATCAAATATTCCCTTTGTATTGCATGATAGATATATATTCTGTCAATGTTTAATTGTTGAATAATATAAGTGCAGATGATGATATGTTATTGATGCCAAGCAATTATTTAATAATCTCATTAACCATAAAATTTCTTTTATGTTGAATATGATAATAAATTGCATTATTAACATATCAATGGTTTTTTGCAAGAGTTTATAAATTAAAACACATTCATCTGAATTTTCAATTTAGGAAAATATTTAAATAATCAATTTCATAACATTTATTTTTAAAAAAATCTGAAGTTGTATATAGGCATTAATATTTTTTAAAGAAAACTATGAAACCTCTAACTTATAATGCCGTAAAGGAACATTATGTCACTCGTTTTTAAGTCAAAATGAGATGGATAGTTGATTAATACCTTAATCTGATGATAATAATCATATAAATTGTTCTGTTATTCACAAAGTGTTTTAGAAATTATATATATAAATTATTTGCTATAACAAATTTAAAGCAAATAAAACTTTTTGGCTAATTTCCCTCATTAGGAAATAGTTATTTTTAAATTTTCTGATTAATTTTTACACTAATTTTAAAATGATCTAATGTTTTAATATATAAGAAATATTCAATTTTAATAAATACTGCAATTCAAAAATGTTACCTTTACTATTAGCTTTTAGTCATCAAATGATAAGTTTCTAAAGCATTTTCATTGAAGAATGCAGATCGAATAAATATATAAAATTGTTTGGCTTACAATTTCTTTTGTATAAGTTTACAGAAACAGGGAAAGGTCTCAAACAGAAATACTTCTATTTAAATCCATTTACATAACTGCAAAAAATGAGATGTATGCTTAGATTGTAGAAAGAGAATCCATAACAAAAGCATTGGCTGTTGTATCTTTACTTCTTTTCACAAGCTGCAGTGATCAAAGTATGAATAGTTTCATATGAGAAAAAAGTTTTTTTAATTCAATAGTTTGAAAAGATATCAAAAAATCTTTTAATATAAAAATGTCAACTCATGGGGGATGCAGATAATTTGACTGATTTTCTGATTAGTGTTTCAAACAAGTATAATGCAGTATATACATAAACAAACTGAAATCCTATTTGAGTTACATCAATATAAGAGAGTACTTTATATTACACAACATAAATCACAAATTTTTTTTTCAAAGAAGTAATTTAAAAATACCTGAAAGAATTTTCTCAAAGTAGAAGAAACTTTTTTATACCTTCTGCATTTACAAAAATGAATGAGAAGTAATTTGAGCCTATGCATTTCTCCAAAAGTGAAAACACTTCATATTATCAAGTTACCAAATCGTAGCCACCAAATATTTCAAAATTCATTAAGAAATAATAAAAATGATTTACATATACTTTGTGTGATTATAAGACAAATTTCAAAGAAAATATAAATCATCATTAATATAATACAGCAGAAAACCTTTCCATGCACCTGTAATTATGAGACGATTTATATGATGAACGAAATATCTTCTTCATTTAAAATGTCTGTAATTTTAGCTTATATGATTACATAACCTAAAAAGCTTAGACAAATCCTTTGAATTTTGCTTGTGTGATCAAACTATTAGAAAGGTTTTATTTAAAAAGCATGAAAGAATTCATACCAGAGAAACATTCTCTGGTTGCAACTTTTGAAAGCAAATCAAATGAGAACATTTCTTTAAAACTTTATAAAAGAATTAATGAAAAGAAAAATGTTCAGTTATATAGTTCTTGTGTTTACAAGATTTTCCAAACTGACCTCATTGAAAATTGGATGAAAATAAACCTTTTACTTATGACTTTTGTGATGTTGAAACTAAAAGGAAAGCTTATTTAGTGACATGAAAGAATTCACAAGGGAGACACTTTAATTGTAGCTGAGTTAACATTTTGTTGCAATTCCTGTGATTAGAATACTATTAAAAATATTTTCTAAACCAGTTTGAAAGAATTCATGTTTTGAAAAATCTTTAACTGATTACAAGAGTAATTGAAAACAATTAAAATGTCATACTGATGTAAAAACTATTTCCTTGTACATTATGTGATTGCCTGACTATGTCTAAAAGAAAATTAAACCACCATGACAGAATTCTCATTGGAGAAAATCTATTTTATTGCAACTCTTGTGGTTACTAGACAGCTAATAAATATCCTCTAAAGAAGCATGAAGGTGTTCATACTGGAGATAAACCTTTTAATTGGTGTACATGTGATTTCTAGACTAGGAGAATGAAATTAAACCTCCCCAAAAGAATTCATACTGGAGAAAATCTATTTCATTGCAATTTAATTCCTGTGATTACAAGACACCTAAAAAATTTACACTAAAGGAGCATGAAGGAATTCATACCGGAGAACAACCATTTAATTGTAGGATCTGCGATTTAGTATAAACCAAGATGTAAGTGGTCATAATGGAAAAAAAGCCTTTTAATTGTACCTTTTGTGAATATAAGACAAGTGATAAATCTCATTTAAAACGGCATAAATTAATTCACACTAATGTAAAACCTTTTTCTTTGTAGTATATGTGATTTCAAGACTAAGTGGAAAAGTGGTTTAAACGCTCATGAAAAATTTCATACAGGTGAAAACCTATTTTATTGCAATTCCTGTGATTACAAAACCTCTAGAAAAGATAAGCTAAATGAGCACAAAACTATTCATACTGGTGAAAAACCATTTAATTGTAGCTACTGTGATTACAAGACTAACACAAAATCCAATCTAAAGCAGCATAAAAAAAATCATCTTGATGAAAAGCCTTTTAATTGTAGTTTTTGTTCTTACAAGACAACTTGGAAAGCTTCCATTAAACTTCATGAAAGTAATCATACAGATCTAAAACCGTTTCAGTGTACTTTTTGTAATTATAAGACAGCTGTAAAATATCGTTTAACAAAACATGAAAGAACTCATCTGGTCTGAATTGTAAAAGTATTTTTCAAAGTATTTATAAAAAACATACTTCTTCACTTCTATCAAGTCTTTATAAACAAAGAAAAAATGCTCATACTTCTGTATTTAAGTGTCCTTTGTGTGATTATGAAGCTACAAAGAAAAGTGTTTTACAAAGTCATGAAACTCATCATTTCACTGATAATGAGACTATTGAGATTCTCATTCATTTGACTTAAACATCATTGATAAAACTGGTTAATGGAAATTTGTTACATTTATTTTTTAATAATAAAATAGAACATTTTTAAAATAAAGTAAAAAAAAAAGATTTTAATCATTAAATTAATGAAATTTATGTAAAGACTCAGCAATTTTAAAAAACAACTACGGTATATTAATGATAGGTCCTACAGTGTAGGGGAATTCGGTAATGAAATATATATATAAGTAATGTATAGAGAATTTCAGTGCACATGTTTTTTTACATATATGATATTAAAACATTAAACATCACATAATTGCCACAAGCTGTTACTATAGAGACAAGCTGGAAACTAGGCTGGGAATATTATATTAGTTGATGTAGGTTTAAGATGGGGATTTTATGCACAAACCATCTTGCATCCAATCTGGCTTGCAGTGAGTGGTGCTATATATGGAGACTGGGTACACATATAAGGAGAAGTATACATGTACAAGAAGAATTCACAATGCATCACATCACATATATGATGCTATCTTATGAATTTGTTTCATCCTGAATAGCAAAATTTTTATCATTTGCAGTTTTTTTGTTATCCTTTATAAGGATCTTGCAAAACTTTGATTTTGCAATCTGTATTATATCTCTTGATATGCGTGGAATGTCTTTAGAAGTTGCAGACATGACAAAAGTCATGTAATTTTGTACACAAATATGTGTGAAAGTCTTTGTTTTTAAGTTGATCATGATATGTTATTTTAAATGTTCTTTATAAACTACATTTTTAAAGTGTATTACTTAAGCTTATGTATAATTTTCAGTGATATTTCAAATTGAATATTGATTGTGAGTGTGTAAATAATAAAAAACCAACTGAATTTTTCATAATTAAACAGTAGTTCTCTTATCTTTGTAACATTTGGTTCCAAGTTGTATTGTGGATAGTAACTAAGGTCTTATAATGGGATTTTATCACACACATAGGTTTATGTATATACTACTATATTATTAAAAGAATCAAGTCATATATAGTTTGACTTAATTTAATAAGCTAGCAGCTTGAAACTGGTCTGGCTATAGGGATATTCAGAAAAACTTGTTAAGAGCTATTAGCACGCTCTGTAGTACAAGCTTAGTAAATTAAATCATGTGATATTTGCCTTTATTCTCTTACTATTATAGTTTTGCTCATGAAGTTTTGGAAATGTTATTAATATATGGTGTATCTGAACTTAATTCAGTCCCATATGGCTATTTAAGTTAACTGGATTTGAAGACCTAGATGCCTGAAAATTTCAGATTTTCTACTTAATAATTAATTATTAGATAAATGCTAGGCTTGAGCTGATATTTTTAAATCTAACATCTGAATATTCTAATATCTCATTGAGAATAGCCAGCAACTTGAAACCAGTCTGGTGATAGGGATATTCAAAAAGTTTATTAAGAGCTATTAGCACGCTCATTGTATAACATTTGTAGTAAAAGCTTATTAAATTAAGTTACATGATGTATGACTTGATCTTTTTACTATTATAGTTTTGCTCTTGAGGCTTTGGCAATGTTATATTGCTAAACTGTTAATATATGGTATATCTGAACTTAGTTCAATCCCATATAACTATTTAAGTTAGATAGCTGAATTTGAAAACATATCTGAAAATTTCAGATTTTCTAATTAATAGTTAACTATTAGATAAATGCTGGGCATGAGCTGATATTTTTAGATCTAATGTCTGAATATCCTAGCATCTCACTGATGACAGCCAGCAGCTTGAAACTGGTCTGAGGATAGGGATATTCAGAAAATCTTGTTGAGAACTAACTATTAGCACACTCACTATATACTACTATATATACTATGTAGAGAAAATTATAATTCAGTTTTTGTTAATTTCCAATTTTTCATACAATTTGTTTTTCCCCTATAAAGGACAATTGAAATCATAATTGTGATTAGTAGTGTAACATTTTACATTGAATTAACTATTCTAGAATAAGAAGAAAGGATTTTGAAAGGCTTATATGAGAACTGATTTTTTTTCTAACAATTTACTTTTTTATTCGTTATAAACTTGATTTTATTGAGCAATTATTTGGAAATGAAAACTTTATTAAATTTATTAAACTTTACAAAATATCTCTCTGCTACACCAATCTGTGGATAAGAGTTTTTGAGATCTAAAATTGTGGATTTATGTTCCTGTTATTAAGCAATATTGAATGGCAATAGATTGTATACTTAAAAACAATGGGAGTTTCTGAATTTACTGATGATCCCAACCCTATTTTATGGACTTAATAAGGAGCATCTTAAATATTGTTTCACCACTTTATAGTACATTTATAAAAAGTCTTTCTCTCTCTGAGTGCCAAGTGGTTATCAATCATTGACTGATGATTAAATTGTAATTAATTTTTATTATTTTGTGGTCAATATTGATAGATTGCTAGATTACAGCTTATTACAGTTCACAATTTATCTTTGTTGAAATATCATTTGTAGAAAATTTACAGGTATCCAATGGCAAACTATAATTTCAAATAGCTTTTAGTAATGGGTCCTCATTACAATAAAAAAAAACCTTCAAGTGCTGATGCAAATTAAATTACAGTAATGTCTGGTAATCACTTATAGTATAAAAAGGAGAAATGCTCTATTTAATATAATAAATACTGTGAGTCAAATGTGTTGGCATTAACATTCTTAGAGATAGAAAAATCATGTTTGCATTTAGAATAGAAATGAAGCTACTGAAATATGGGTTCAGAATTTTTTTTTTTAATTTCAAGGTAAAAACTTAATAATAAAAGAGTTAACCATGAGTGCTAATTCATAAATATTACATATAATTATTAACAAAATTACAATACAAAACAATTCATGGCAAACATGCATAAACTCTTCAACTTTGCTATTTTTTCAAAGATTTATTCTCATCATTGCAGTGACTTGTGATAACAAAGCATGTCTTTAAGTATTTATGTCATGCATGTACTAAAAGAAACTTTTTACCCAGCTATTTTCATTGTATAAATGTGATAAGAACAGTCATATACTCTTGATTCAATTATTTTATGTATATAGATTGTAACTGCTGACTTAAACCCTATTCAAGCAGATATCCATTTCAGAAACACGCAAGAAAGATTTTTATGTATCCTCATTTGTATATTATTCATGTGTTGGGCATTCTTGGATATATTAGGCCATGATTATATTTATAAGTACTTAGGAAAAAGCACTACAGCACAACAATTTCTTTTTATTTAGAATATTAGTGATCTTTCACTATAGGATAGATGCTTCTATTACTTCAGATCACCTGTAAGCCTGCAGTTAAGGTCCACTTAGTGTACCGTTCTGGGGATAAAGTTTTGAAAAATCTTTTATTCATTTGAATCTAATTTTATTTTTCTGCATACATTTTGCTGGACTAACCTTCAGATCACAATTAATTATCTCTGCCAATTTATAACATCATTGTTATCGTTTTTCAAAAATATTTTTCAAAAATTGTTTTTCTATTAATGAGCTATCTACTGTGAAATTTACCTTCTATCTCTTGATTAATCAATCTTTTGTTACATTTTCTTATTCTCTTCTTTCTTCTTTTGTTAAGCAAACAAATATTTTTATTCCATTTCTTCTCAAACAACTACAACCAAAAAAAAAAACAAGAAAGGAAGAAAAAATATATTTTTAAAATTTTGAATGTGTTTGGAATAAAATATACTTTTTAATGCAATTACAATTTTAATCTTGGACTGCAATAATCTATGATTTAACCAGCAATCCACTTTTATAAGTGCTCACATAATATGGACTCTTGTATTTTGACTCCTAAGAATAATTTATACTATTAAATGCCAATGTTTTCAGCTTGGATCTATCAAGTCTTTTTTTTTGAAAAGCAAATCAGCCAGTGAAAGATGAATGTTTAATGTTGCATTTATTGTAAAATCTAATGGTGTTAAAACTTGCTTTACTCAATAGTATTCTTACTCATTATATTAGTGCCTATGGCCCAATCTTAAGTCCAAAGAATTCAGACAAACAAAGTTTTATTCCTTGCTGGAAAGCATTATTATAGTAATACTATTTCTTCTTGGAAAGATTTAATACATATACTGGTGCATATAGTAGACTTTGGTCAGAAATTGTTGGAAATAATAGCATTGATGCTATAACTCAAATGATCTGTTGTTATTGAATGTTTTTACAACACAATAATTAACTTACAAACACTATGTTTAATTCAGTATAAAAAAAATTAGATCTTTCTTTTTTTATGATATGTTTTTGAAATATAATATATAAAAACAACTATATATTGTAATGGTACATTTGAGATTCCTAATAAAATATATAATAAAATTATGTTTTCTTTTTTTTTTTGGAAAAGGCAGAAAAGTTGAAATTTTGAAATAAGCTGCTTTTTAAAAATTTTGTATCTCCACCATCATTCAAGTAATTTTATACAGAATTCAATGATGTATTACATGATTACATGGCTTGAATAATATTTTGGCAAATTTGAATAGAAATTTTTGATTGGAGAACTTCAAAAAGGAGGAGGAGCAACTAAGATGATGCAATCATTTGATCTAATTAAAAATAATTTATCCTAAAAATTGAACCATAAAGACTGACTAATATTACTATTATAATGATTAATAACATAGAAATTTATATATCTGTAATATTATGGAAGGAAAAATGCACATATGCTAGAATTGTCATGCATTCCATTCTCTACCATCAATAGTTTTAAAACTTTAATGAAAGAGAATGCACGTGAATTCTAGTGCATATTAAGTATAGTTTCTTCAGCAATATTATAATGATGATAAAATATAAAAATATTTAGATTATTAAAATTTCTTCAAAAATATTTTCGAATTTTTTTCCAAAGTTTTACTATTTTTAATTAAAGTTGAAAAATGTTAGATCTTGAAGTTAACAAACATGTTAAATTTTTTATAAACTTCTCAATTTTTATTCATGAAAGAAGACAAAAATATTATGAAAGATAATTTAATACAGAATTGAATGATATTTAATACTCATTCTTTTAAAACATTTAATGTTGTGGAGTGTTGTCTATACTACATGAATAGAAAGGTAGTTTTTTTCAAAAACATTTTAGAATTTTTTTCCAAAGTTGTACTATTTTTAATTAAAGTTGAAAAATGTTAGATCTTGAAGTAAACAAGCATTTAAAACTTTTTATCAACATCTCAATTTTTTGTATAATTTTTATGTAAAGTTAAAAAAAATAAATCTTGAAGTAAACAAAAGATTTTAAAATTTTCATAAACTTATCAATTTTTATCCATTAAACAAAATAAAAATTTATGAAAGATAATTTAACATGGTAATCAAAGTTAAAGGATTACAAACAATGGTGGTTAATAGCTGATAGAGAGTTAACATCAAAAAACAAGTCTCTTCATGGTAGAAGCTATATAAGCCAAAACATGATAATGTCCAGCACCATGCTATTGCAAGTTCATTTGCACAAGTAGCTTCCATGAGCAAATAGTCCTTGGTTTTTGTTTAGACCATGGGCTTACTTTTTTAAATGATCTTTAGAATTCCTTTTCTAATTTGGTTGATTATTCAGATCCTGCTGACATTTTCTAATATTATTTATTAACTCTAGTTGCATCTGGAATAATTAAAATCTCACTTTTAATTGTTATTTCTTAATTAGTTTTTTGACAGAATTTTATTCTCATCTTTTTCACTTTTTAAGAATTCAATTAAGATTGTTTCCTGGTTTTACAATTAATCTTTTAGTCAAAGTGCAACTCTTATCTACTGATTCGACAAGTTTTACTTTTTTTTAAAAATTTAATAATTATTTTTATAACTTTAAATATATATGTATTTCTACATACATGCATATATATATAACACAATTTTTTACATACACATATAAATATAACAGTTCTTGTTTGGAATAATTTTATATTTTGGGCCTTTTTTATAATAAACTAATAATAAATTTATAATTATTCTTATTAGTGGGTAAAATATATGATAATTATTTTTGGTCAGTTGGTTTCTGTATTTCCAATTAGCTGAATTGAGAAACTTCAATTTTCATAAGTACTGAAGATCTTTTTTTTCCATATGTCAAAGTATCGGCCAGGAAGCGAACCCACGACTACCGTCTGCATGCAACTGCTTGCTTACAAGGCGGCTGTGCTGACCTCTTGGTACTGATGCCTGACAGAAGATCTTTGAATGGACATCAAATGCTACCTTTTGGTATTATGGAATTGATATATGTCATACCCGGCACTGTTATATCAATAAGTTTAAACTATGACATTTTTTAAGTATTGTGGGAATTTGTGTTGGATGAGTAATAGAGATAACTGCCAGATTTTACCTGTGTGGATTAGATGGTCTTCATGTTGTAAGAATTTGTTTAACTGCCTTACATGACTGGCATTTCAGATGATCATATTTAAATATTTGTTTTACTTTGCAAGTAAACTGAAAATTTATCTTCCAGATAGTCATCATTAAGTCTTCCACATTCGGATCAATAAATGTGTATCCAGTAAGATAAGAAACATTGACAATATTTGCTGAAGAAATGATATTTTACTGTGGGCTATATCTACAATACTTTCACATGTAATAGAAACAATTTTTTGTCTACAGTGGAATGTTTTAGAAATGATAATTGATTGGCAATTGATATTTATTGTTGTGGTTTTATAGAGGTGAGATTAATTTTCCACAATAATACATTTTTTTTATAAAGGTCTAACAAATACTTTAATTCTAATATCAGAAAGCTTGTGCATAAAATCCCCATCTACTGCTTACTCATCCAATATCCACAGACTAGTTTCTGGCTTATGGCCTTCATCAGTGAGGAGCCTTGGATCTGAGAGCACTGCATCTTAGCATAAAATCCCCATCTAGTGCCTATTCATCCAATATCCCCAGACTAGTTTTTGGCTTATGGCCTTCATCAGTGAGGAGCCTTAGATCTGAGAGCAGATCTAAGGCTCCTCACCGACGAAGGCCATAAGCCAGAAACTAGTCTGGGGATATTGGATGAGTAGGCACTAGATGGGGATTTTATGCACAAGCTTACTGGCAACCATTGATTACTCTAGCTTGCTGTGTGTGGCAATATATATAGTGAGTTTTGCCTGTTTTAACAACAGTTATACACAAGCATAAGAGGAGATGGTCATGTGATGTTTACTGGCTTAATTCTAATATCACATTTACAGTAGTTTTTTTTTTTTTTGGGGGGGGGGGGTGTTTTTATTTTAAATTATTAAAGGTATTCTTTGTGAAGTTTATCCGTATAGAATAGTGGTGTACACAGTTAACGACACTTGGATTCTATTTCTATCACTTCTAGAGTATCACATGAACTTCTTTGCAAGTAATCAGTTGATTATTTTTCTTATTCCAGCTGGGTTTTGTAATTTACGTATGTCTAAAACAACTTTATTTAAGAATACTGTATTTTGGACAGGATGGTGAAGACCTAATTAATAGACTACTTAAATGTTTTGATTTTAATTAAGATAATTTTTGTTTTTTTCATTGAAGGTTAATGAAAGATTAGCCAATATTCGCTTATTTACGAAAATTCTTTCTAGAAAGATCACTTCCTTATTGTTTAGTATTGAGTTAATTCCATTTTCCTTTGGGCGTAGAACTTACCTTTCACCCATATTTTTAGTATAATTATTTATGGTATAAAATTATATATACAGTATAGCATACTGTAATTTCATTTAATATCCAATGTCTTATTTTCATAATACAATAACAGATGGCGCTCAAATGCTCTCGTACTTGTTCTTTTCCTGAAAACATTTACAACGCCTTATGTTATTGACTATACAGTATACTTTTTTTTTTTTTACGCTTGGATTTATATTAAAGTAAGTAGTATATTTGATATAAGAAATTAAAGTTTTGTTTGAAGATCCTTAATAGGGATTATTTTCGATAAAATTATTATTATCCAAAATTATGAATTGAAATTTCCACCATTACTTCAATATATCTATCGTCAGTGATTGTAATGAGTTGAGAAAATTTTCTTTCATCTTCATCCTGTGATGTGGAATTTTATAAAATTGTAGAGTTTATTCTGTATAAATCTATCAGGGTTAATTGTTAACTTTTATTCATATTATTAAGTGACCATTTTAATATTGTCTTACCGCATTTATAAAAAGCTGTTAAACGAAGGCTCACTGAAAGACGTCAAGAAAGAGAATCATTTGGAGAAAAGGTAGAGGAGATTTTAATTACTGTATTTATTTTTAAAATGATCAATATTTTAATTTGAAGTCATTTAATTATCTAGTGATTTTACATTGGAATATTGATCCTGTACATGCTAGCGTTGTTTCTCTTGAAAGCCCGGTTAAGACTACGTTTACAAATGAAGCATTCCTAAATAATATACAGTAATACAAAAAGTGATCACATATTTGGGATTTATCTAATGTTCATTTCAAAAGTTAGCTCTTAATAATATTAAAGATTTGGTTGTGTATTTAAACATTCATGGTTTTCTTAGAAATAGGGTAACGACTTTGTTTTCTACAAGTTTTAACTTCAGAAAATTTGCTTATTAGAAATTGGATAAATGTTTGGATGAAACATCAAATGTTCTAAATCCAAGACTGATGTATTCATGGTTTATAAAATATGTCATGTCGATAACGTTATTGAATCGCGGTCTTCTAAGCTGGTTTATTTTACAATTTATGTTTGTATTAGTGTAAAGAATAACTATGAGAAAAAGAAATTTAAGGGTAATATCATTGTCGGATAGAACAGTAGATGAGTGTAAAAATATGATAAAATGTATTGTGCGACGCAATGTTAATAGAGTAGGAAAATATAATCGTTGGGAAAGATTTTGTCTGGGTGTTAGAAAAAACTAAAATGATATATTGTTGGTGGGAATAAAAACGATGGGTTGAAGACATGATTGGATATATGAAGAAAATAAATGCCTACATAGGAATGTTTGGATTATTACCAAGATTTGATAAAATGATTAAAAATAGTAATTTTCTTAAAATAGCCAAATTATATTTATTAGAAAATAGGAATTAGAATAAATTTTATTATGCACTAAAAGCAATCCGAGAAAATGAGGATATTTTTATGGAAAGGGAAATATGAAAAGGTAGAGAAAATGGTGGAGAAAATATTTCTTTGTAATTGATAACTGACAATTTTGATAAAAATATTTAAATGAACGACTGAGAGTGAATTAAGATAAAACTAATTGTAAGTAAGCAATCCACTACAGGATGAAGGTCTCTCCAAGTTCAGTCCATCTTTTCCGATCTTTAGCTTCTCTTCTCCACATCACCCCTGCACACTTTCTTATTTCATCCATCCATCTCACATGTGGTTTCTTTCTGGGTCTTTTACAATCTCTTGGAATCCAGTTTAAAATTTCAATTGTCCATCTATTATCTCTTCTAGCAATATGTCCAGCCCAACTCCATTTCAGTCTTTTAATTTTTTCAAGGAGATCAGTAACACCTGTTTGTTCTCTTACCCATACATTGCGTTTTTGATCTCTTCTTGTTACTCCCAACATGCATCTCTCCATACTTCTTTGAGTGGTTTGAAGTCTCTGTATTGCTCTTCTATTAAGTGTCCAAGTCTCAGATCCATAAGTAAGAACTGGCAAAACACATTTATTAAAAAACCTTCCTTTTCAAACACATAGGCATATTTCCTTTTAGTATCAAGTTATTTCTACCAAAAGCAAAATGAATAAATATGATTAAATGGAGATTTGGGGTCAGGGGGTTATATTTGTTAAGAATAGTAGAGCCATATTTGAGAGTTGAAAAAATGCCATATTTACAGAAATGCAAATGGAAGAGGTAAGTAGATATAATGAAGATAGTGAAGAAATAAATGATTATCAGTAAGAATGATATTTTAGAAAGAAATTTTAAAAAATATCAGTTAAATGAAATTGAGAAATGATAAAAGGTGTGTTGTGTGATATAATAGTTATTGAAAATTTGTTATATGAAATAGTGGATTAAGAATTCAGGTTGTATAGATAAAGATATAAATGACTTTACAAAGAATAATTACAGAATATTGTTTGCAGTTTGTTTTAATAGCAATAAAGTTGATGGTATGGGTCATAATAATCATTTAGTACATGCTCAAAAGACCACTTCTGGAAATACCAAGCAATAAATGGAAAAAGAAATACAAGTCAAATATGAATTTATGTATACAAAACAATATTAATATAAAACATATATTGTTAATGAAACAGGAATAACAAAAATACAAATTAAGTGTGCAAATATGAATATGCTATGTGTGTTATGGGGTAACATTTTCTTTTTCAGATTTCATAAAAGTTATCTAAAGTTTTTTAAAATGTATTTTAATATTATTTTGAGAAAATACAAAATAATTATTTTAACTTCATTTGTTTGCACAAAAATTAGATCTAATCCTTGATACATATTTTTCGTTAGATTCCTTTGTAGACAAAAACCTACTTTTCACTTTAAATGCCACTTTTAAATTTCATATTTTTTCAATTGAAACACAAATAGATAATAGTTTCCCTTGATTTTGGTCAAAAAAATTGTTTTCTTTAGTTTTATTGCTTTTCCCACTGCAATCTCAAAAACTTTCTTGTATCAATTTTTGATATTCATGTGAACTTGCAAAGAATTTACCAGATGTTTGTTTTTATCAGAAAATAACGGCGATAAATTCTGCATTATTCTTCTATTTTTTTTTTTGTAAAAAATTAGTTTGTTCAACTTATTTCATACCTTTGTTTACGTGTGTAATTACTTTGTACAACTCAGTTTGTATTTTTTTTCTTTTTGTTTATAATCTTTATTTTTTTTAAAAAAAATTGTAAACTATGTAAGTTTTATATTAATATTGTTAAAGGGTGGGGAATCTTATTCATTAGAACTTTAAAATATTATAATAATACTGGGGAGCAGGGAGTACATATCCTGTTGCCTTCTGTGCCCATCTCCTGAGGGTTCCTCCATTCGTCCACACACTTTCAGTGGATGTTATGGAAAAATATTTATTTCTAAAACTTCTTTCCATACAATATATATAGAATGTTTTTAAAATTCCAATAATATTACATTAAAGTTGGATCAAATTAGAAAAGAATGATGCCAAACACATATATGTAGTATTTAAAATTTTCCTGATATAACATGTTACATACAATTTTCATTTATGTTTTTTTGCAAAATTTCTTAGACTAAATGTGTATTTCTGACTTCTATTTCTAAAAGCAGATTATTAATTACTAAAGAAAACAAAGATTGGAAGAATGCAATAAATCAATATATATTAATAATTTTTATGTCATTCATTATATTAGAAATTATCCAATAATGAGTCATATTCCTGCAGTGTAATTTTAACCCACTAAGCATCACATGATCAGCATTCTTTATGCTTACACATACTGTTAACTCGGGTAAAACTCTTTATGTTTGCACCACTCAGTGCAAACCAGAGTAATCAATGGATACAAAGTTTGTGCATTAAATCTATCCAGTGTCTGTTCTAATAGCTTGGGTATGCATAATGAATGGTGATCATGTGATACTTAGTGGTTTAATATCAATCCTGCCCAATTGGACTATGGTGACTGGTGATTAAAGAACCAAAGACCCCAAAAATTTTTATATAGATACTGAACTGAATTCATATCTATATGATTATAAAAGCAAATGAGCTTGAATTGAAAATGTTTTTATTTTGGACTCGTAAGCTTTATAGTTAACTAAAAAGATAAAAGGTGGCTGATAGAGGGTTTCATTAGATCCTAAGATCTACATATAGTGCTCTCAGATCCAAGGTTTCTCATTGATGAAAACCACAAGCTAGAAACTAGTCGGGAGATATTGGATGAGTAGGTACTAAATAGGGTATTTATGCACAAACCTTTTTGCATCCATTGATTACTCTGGCTTGCACTGAGTGGTGCTAATGGATGGAGAGTTTTGCCTCTGTATTAACAGCTTGTTCAAGCATAAAGAATGGTGATCATGTGATGTTTGGTGGTTTAATACCAATCCTGCCACAGATTTTAGTGACTGTGGTTATTAAAGAATCAAAGATACCAAAATGTATAGATACTAAACTGTGTTTATATGACTATACAGGCAAATGATCTTGAATTTGAATTGTACTAAGTGATAATAATGAATGGAGAATTTTGCCTCTGTTAGTGTAATTTTCACTTCATTACGCAAGTTAGGGACTGGTTTCTATCTGCTTCTAATATCGTGTGAAGTAATCATAAACATATGACCAAAAATGTGAATAAGATCTATGACCCCCAAGATGCAAATTTCATGCTGAATCAGCACTGATCAATTAGCCCAGATCACAATTTCTTGCACATATCTTTATCATTATTCAGTATATTTGTAGATAGCAAATTATTACCCTCTATTTGATAAGTGTCATACATGCTGCCCTCACAACTTAGACAGATTACTTAAAAGAAAATATATTAATAATTTTTATTAGTATTTCATTAGACTAGAGATTATCCAATAATAATATTTCTATATTTTAATTTTCAGTACACTATTCTCATGCAAATTAGGGATTGGTTTCTATCTGCTTTTAACACCTTGTGGAGGGATGTAATCATAAACATGACAAAGGACATGTGAAAGAGATCTATGATTCCCAAGATGCACATTTTGTGATGAACCAGCACTCATCAGTTGACCCAGCCCACAATTTGTGTCAATATTGTGAGGGAGCACATTTAATACTTATCAAATAAACTGCAGTAATTTACTATCTATATGTATGCTGAGCAATGATAAAGATATGTGTAAGAGATTGTAGTCTGGTTTAATTGATGAGTACTGTTTTAGAATGTAATGTGCATCTTGGGGATTATAGATTTTTTTCACATGTCTTTGGTTATATGTTTATGATAACATCCTTCCCCAAGGTGTTAAAAGCAGCTAGAAATCAGTCTCTAAGAGTGGTGAAGTGAAAATTACACTATAAAAATATTATTCATTATTGGATAATCTCTATTCTAATGAAAGACTAATAAAAATTATTAATATACTTTCATTAAGTGATTTATGTCAAAGTTGTGAGGGCAGCACATTTCACCCATCAAATAAACTATAGTTATTTGCTATACTGAATAATGATGAAGATATGCTAAGAGATTGTGGTCTGGGCCAACTGATGAGTGCTTGTTTAGCACAAAATGTCCGTCTTGTGAATCAGATCTTTTTTATATGTCTTTGGTCATATGTTTATGATTACAATTCGTCCACAAGTTCTTTTAAAAGTGGATAGAAACTAGTTCCTATCTTGCATGAGAATAGGGTAGTGAAAATTACACTACAGAAATATCTATTATCAATGCTTTCAAATTATTTTTTTCTCAAGCCAAAAAAAATTCTGTGTTTACATATTTTAACAAAAAGTATAAATTGTTTATAAAATTAAGTTCTGTTTTTTCCAGCATTAAATAATTCTGCAAAATGCAACATTATTTTTTTTTACTTATTTTTTTCCTTAGCGTATATTTCATTAACTAGAGCAAGTTTATTGTTAAATAAATATTTATATATTTTCAGAATCTGTATTTTTTATTACAGATGCTTTGTTTCTGTAAGATTTTTAACAACAGTTTTTTTTTTTTTTTTTATAAAGGTGGCCAGAAAAGAGAAATTTTTGTATTTTTTTACATGAGTAGTCAGATAAGAGAAATTTTAATCTTTTCTTAACAGATTTATATCCAGGATTTTTATCTATTTATGTCATTTGGTTTTACTTCAGTTTCACTAATGATTTTATATATGTAGTGTGGATTGTTTGTACAAATTAATTCATTTTTGTACAAATTAATTCATATTTGTACAAGTATTTCCTATTTTTTTTTCTTTTTTTTTGCTTGGTATTCTCACTAGTATTTCTCTAATTTCTGACATACCAATAACTGTCCCTCAGCACCCTATCAAATCATTATACTACATCTTTGATAAAAAAGTATAAGATAAAATGAAAATTAGCAATTTGATTAATATATGAGTTGGAGTTTGCATAGTTGAAGCAGGATATCTCAAAGATTAGTAATTGAAACTTAATATGAATGATTCGAATAAGTGATAAGGATATTAAAATAAGTGTAATGTCTTTAAAAGGACTGTAAAAATACTTGAATTTAAAATTAAACAATATTGGACTTATATGATGAAGCATGCAAGTGAGTGTTTAAAAGGAAAATTAATTGAGGATAAACAATTTAGAAGATTGAGGAACGAAAAAAGATGTGTAGTAAATATATAGAAGATGTTTAATGAAAAAGAGAGAATAAAGACTAGAAGTTTCTATTTATGGATAAAAGAAATAACTTAATTGGAGTTAAGATTGAAATATTATAAAGTTTTTATATTATCTAAGAAAATTAATAATACAAGAAAGGAAAAAATTGTGGAAAACTAAACAGTGTATACCATAAAAAATTTAATAATTTCATGCTTGGTGGCCTAGTGGTTAGCATAGCTGCCTTCCAAGCAGCTGATCCGGGTTTACTTCCTGGTCAACACAATTGACAAGAAAAAAAAAAACTACATGTAGAAGAGAAGCGAGACAGAAAAGACTTTTATTCTTAATTATGAAGAATAGAAATATTAGCATAGAATACTCAGTAAATTTGTCATAAAATTTTCGGCCGAAAGGGAGTTGTTAGATATGATTCTTCAGAGATTTTAATTCAAAAAATAGTGGGAAAATGTTCAATTGAATAATAGACACATTACAAAAATGAAAGTCAAAAGATTAAATGATGTGACACCTGAAATAATTATAACATTCTGAAAATATGGGAGTACTAGTTTAAAAGAAATCCCAATGTTATAGGTGATGGTAGCACTCCAAGTGAATGAAAGAATATGAGAATGGAATGCTAATACAATGTATTGTCTACTTCCTTGATCAAGATAACAAAGGCCAGAGAAATAACTAATTGGCAAAAAGTAAATCTCTATGTATTATTCATTTTTGAATTGATTGCAACAAATGGATAAATATAATTTGAGATAAGGCAAATGGATGACTTTGATTTTACTGTTTATACATATTCTTGTATTTGCCTGTCTAATTTCACACACCCTCCACATCCATAGTTTTAATAAATGCAATTTCAACAAATTGCATTTTAAAAGTTCTAAATAAAGTTATTAAAAGCAAAATTTGATTATTTTATTTTACAATGCATCTCATGGCTCTCATCACAAAATGCCATAAGATGTGATTGGTATTATTTTTGAATTTCATGTCACTTAGGTGTTATGCATTTTTTCTAAAATATTCATTAAAGATCATGGATGAGAAGAAATGAAAAGAACTTATTTATACCATTGTTATGAAAGAGAATGATTTTTTGATAAAGTTGTAATGGAGGCAATTTTGGAAGCGTAAATAAATATATATGTGTTGTATAATATATATATATATCATAAAACTACCTTATTTAGTTGTCTATGTGAAAAACAAAGCATTCATGACTAATCAATTTTGGTGTCTAGAAAAAGGTTTGGAACCACATAATGTCCATTTAGGAAGTACTGTGTATACATTTATTATAATGGTCAGACAAAAATTTTCTTTAATAAATTAGTTCTTAGTATGACCACTAGGTGACCTATATAGTCGAAGGGAAATTGACTACGAGTGTTTAATATGATGTTAAAAGTATTTATTATTAATTCAGTTAGATGCTGGAAGATGATTTATTCTTCTTCAGTACTACCACATAAACTCACAATTAAATAGTCACCTTTGAAGAAGTAATCTTATTCTTTCTTTTATCTCTAAATACCATCCAACCACATTATGCCTGGTATTGATCAGGTATTTGATTTTCTCTAATCTATGTTGAAAGGAAACTAATAAAAGGATAAATAGGATATAGCATAACTTTATTGATCCATAATACCACTTACAAAATCATCCTTCATCAATAACTTAATATTGGACATTCATATTTCTTTATATATTGATGTGAGCTAAGCCTATGTTATTATACAATAGATATTGTTAGATCCAATTAATTAGGTGAATGATGTCGTGAACTCAAAACACATGCTATTATAATCATAGGAAACAACTTTTATATCAAATTTTCCCAGGCTTCATAATATCTATATATAAAAAATGTTTTTATGGAATTATCTAAAATCCTCATGCATTTTATTGATATTCTTATGCTTCATAACACATTGATATGTACTGAGGTTGGAATACCCTACAGGTCAAATTAAGAGACAGATTTACGAGACAGCCCTGCCATTATATCATTATCAAAACTTCTTATATACATATAATAACCTCATAAATGTATGAATATCATTTTTTATTTAGATATGTGTAAGAAGTTAATGGTCCAGGGTATTGTTAACTTATGAAATTTAATAAAAAAAATTTAAATCACAACAATGTGTATGACCATTAATCAGTAAATTTCCCAACTGTAAATAATGATTCTATTAATTTGTATTAGCATATGACATAAACACCTATGCAACCTTGAATTCATTTTCTAATGTCAATCTATGGGTATTAAAGAATATTCAATTTCTATATTATACAGAACTAATTTATTAAAATAAATTATATTCAATGCTTTCTCTAACTTTTATCACAATTTTATATAAAGTGGTATTTTGAGCAGTTATAGGAAGTTATATATGTTTAACAAAATTACCAAATTTATTTACTTCCAAAGTATATCATCAGATATCTAAACATATTTGATTAACGTTTATACCACCACATATACATGTGTATTCATATATATGTATGAAATTAAATTAATTATTTGTAATCAAATCTGAAATAAATTGCTTTTTGTTTTTTTATGTATAGAAAGCTGTTTTTACACCAGATATATATATACACCAGATACACTCGGCCTTCTGAAGGCCCATGGTTTTTTTTTAATAGATTGATGTAAGAATTTTTTTTTAAAGATTTGATGTGAATTAAAAAAAAAAGATTTTAAATGTGAGAATTGTACATCTCCCTGAAAGACTGTTGTTATACAAAAACTCCTGGCTTTCAGCCTTGGGTTTTGTAATAATTTGTTGCTTTAACAGTTTTTTTAAAGATTTAATGTAAATTAAACAAAACATTTTAATATATAAATAAATTAAAATGTACATTTTAAAATATATCTGATAATGTGGGTGTATTCTGAGTTGCATTATTAAATGTATTGTTGATACCGATATGATCCTTTTGTCAGGTATAGCATTTATAAATATTGTTGTTAGATGTGTTTTTCCAAAATTGATTGGTCCTTGTAATTTGGAGGTAAATCATGGTTTGCAGGCATAAGAAATCCTATTACTTGGTTGATCCAGGCTGTATGAAAAAGAAAAATTCTAAGTGTTTTTTTTATTTATTCATTCATAGCTGAGCAGTCACTGTAGTTAGCATTAAATGATTACAGGTTTTTTTTCCTCCAAAATTCTATTCCATTCTATCCATGGCCGGAGTTGCTGGAAAAACAGCATAGCTTTAATGACTTCTTAAAGTTGAGTATGAATCAATATAAGAATAAGAAGCAAAATGATAAAAACCATTAATTTTCACTTTCATGTATTTTTTATAAGAGGTTTTTGTCATCTTAGATGGAATTTCATAAGCAAACAGAGGTTATTTCTTAATTACACATTTTTATAAGGATTAAATATAATTAAAATAATTATGCTGTTCTCTTAAACAGAAAAAACACAGTTATAATGGTAAATGATTTGAAAAAGAAATAAAAAACCTATTTATCTCCATTATATAAAAAATAACTTGTTTAAAATTCGAAATAATTTTATGCTTCCAAAAATATGTCAATTAGTTAATTAATTTTGATTTTAAATTTTTCTTAATTAAATCTGTAAAATTAAGAACCGGTCTGGGGATAGGGACAATCCAAGATAAAAATGATTTGAATGTCTTCTCTTGTAGTAGCATTTATCATAAATAAAAAAAAAAAAGCTTGTTTAGAGCTATTAGCACGCACTTAATTTTACATATTTGTAAGTGCAAGCTATATATAAGTCATGTGACATCTGACTTGTTATTATTACTATTAATTAAATCTGTTTAACAAGAAAAAAAAAAGTAATTAAAAGAAAATAATTTATTTTAAATTGTATTTGGAATTTACATGACCTTTCTATAATATATAAGTCAGTATTTGAATTGTTTTTTAACTTATATACACACTAACATGAGTATGCTAATAAACAAATGTCTTTGTTTCTATAAATACATACTACCTCCCATAGATTGAATATTAAATTATTTTGATGTATCTTAAGTTATATTTAAGACCAAAATCAGTTATTCTAATGATCTCTGACTGTATTATTCCATCTTTCAACATGACCTTGGCCACTTGCTATTAATATTAAAGTAGCACTTGCTTCAATACACAGCAAACTGGGGCAGCTTTAGGTAGTCATCAGTATAGTATCACCTCCAGCATTCCTCCTTGGAATAATGGTTATAAACATTACTATGTTGCTATTTTGTGTTGTTTTATTACATCACTAGGACTTGTGCACCCACCTGCTGGACTACTAAAAGGGAGGGAGCCTCATCTACCTGAACAATTTTTTTTTCTTACTAGATTCTTACCCTAATTGTAAGGTGACAATGCACTAACAATTTTACATGAAATCTTACTTTTTATAACATGTTTATTTTAAATGAATACATATTTCAAATTCAGTATTTCTCAAGATTTATAATAACTATTTATGTTTTATTGTAAAATAAAAATAATTGATTAAGGAAATAAACCAAAGTTCATGATTTTTATAATTGTGATATTCTTTTGGTTATGCAAAATTAAAAATATATTAAAAGTTTTAATATTACTTTGAAACTATGAATAATTTTGAGAAATACTATTTTAAAAATTCTGTTTTTAGCATAATTATATTATTATTTTTGTTTTATTTAGGTTGGCAATAAATGTCATCTGAAATGTATTTATGATTGCATCCATAAATAGAAATTATCTAAAGTTGATCGCCCATTTGTATGTTATATTGCTTCATTTATAGTCACCATTGATAGTTTAATTGCAATGATTCTAATAAAAATAAAACTTCAAGGAATTCTATAATTGTGATTTGATTTTCCAAAATAAATCAGCTTAAAGTAATATGAAGGTGAATGATGATTTTAATTAGTAAATTAAAATTTGGTTAAGTTGATCTGTAAGCTCATCTGAAAACCTTTCATTCTGAAGTTTGTTGTTTGATGTGATGGTTGTATGAAATTCTCTTCACAATTAGTAGCTGCTATATAAATGGCTTATTTGCATAGATTATGTCATCAATTTTCTTGTATTGAATACATTTTTTATCCAAGTTTAATTGTTGACTTCATTGCTGTCAAACAATTTTTTAATAAACTAATTAATCATAAAACTTTTCATGGTGACACATTACAGTATTGACACATCAGCATAATTTTTGGAAGAGTTTAAAACATTCGTCAGAGTTTTAAATTTAGAGAAATATTTAAACGACTAATTTCATAACATTTATGTGTAAAAAATTACAGGTATATATAGACATTAATATTTTTTTTAAAGAAAACTGTAAAACCTGCCTAATTTAAAATGCAGTAAAACAACATTGTAGTATTGTTCTGATGTCAAAATGAGATCTGGAAAATTAATTAATGCATTCATAAAATGATTTACAAATTAGATTAAAATATTTTTATTTGCTGTCTGACAAATTTCAAAATAAATAAACTTTTTGACAATTTCTTTAATTAGGAAATGAAATTGTTTTTAAATTTTATGATTTTTTTTAAAACTAAATTTAAAATAATCTAATGCTTTAATATAAAGAAATATATTTTAACAAACACTGCAATTTAAAAATGTCACTTTTGCTATTAACTTTTACTCATCAAATGATAACTTTCTAAAGCATTTTCATTGAAGAATGCAGATTGAATATATATAAGATTGCTTTGCTTACAAACTTTCCTGTACAAGTTTATAAAAACAATGGAAAGGAGTCAAACAGGAATACTTCTATTTAAATCCATTTATATAATTGCAAATAATGACAAATCAGCTTTAATTGTGGAAATAGATTCGATAAAAAAAGCACTGGCTGTTGTAAAGCTACTTGGTTTCACAAGCTGCAAGATATAAATCATTTCAGGAAAGGGAAAAATCTGTAATTCAGTATTTTGAAAATTGTCATGAAAAATATTTTACTATATAAATGTGAACTGGGAAAAATATGCACATAATTTGATTGTTTTTTTTTCATTAGTGTTTCAGAAATATATAAGACTGTAAATACATAAGTGAAACTGAAACCCCATTTAGGTTACTTCAAGATGAATACATACTGTAAATTACATTTTATAAATCACAAAATATTTTTTCCTAGAAATCATCAGGTAATGCATTTTCCCGAATAAGTAATTTAAAAATCCATGAGAGAATTATCTCAGGAAAGCATAAATTTTGTTATAATTTGTGCAATCACAAAACTTGAATACAAAGTAATTTAAGAATGTGTTTATGAAATTCTACAGAAAAAAAGCCTGCCTTTTGTGGGGTTACAAAATTATAGACACCAATTGTTAAAAAATTAATTAAGAAACAATAATAAATTTTTTAACATACTTTGTGAGATCATAGATCAAATTCCAAAGAAAATATTAAACTTGTAAACATAATCATACAGGAGAAAACATTTCAGTGCACCTCTAATTCTAAGACTTGTCTCAATTTATAGGATGCATGAAAGTTGTTGTACAGGGAAAAAGGCTGTAGTTTTAGCTTCTGAGTTACAAAGCTTAAATACTCAGAAAATTCTTCTGAATATTGCTTTAGTTATAAGGACTTCATTCAAAAAGCATCATAGAATTTATAACAGAGGAACATTCTTTGATTGGAACTTGTGACAGCAAATCTAATGAGAACATTTTTTTTTACATATTTATTATAAGAAATATTAGACAGAAAAACTCTTCAGTTGTAGCTTTTGTGGTTATTATGCTTTCCAAACATGTCTCATTTAAAATTTGATGAAGGAACTCGTAGTGGATAATAGCTTTTCACTTATAACAGTTGTGATTTCACGACAGGAAACATGAAAGATCTCAATAGTAAAAAAACTTTAATTATATCTTGTGATTTCAAGATGAGTTATAAAAATAATTTAAAACACTATGAAACAATGCATACTAGAGTAGAGACTTATTTTCTTGCAAGTTCTGTGATTACAAGAGTCCTTAAAAATGTATACTGAAACAGAATGAAAGAATTCATATTAGGAAAAAGCTTTAATAAGTGTAGCTATTGTAATTACATGAGTAATTAGAAATCTAATTTAAAACAACATTATAGCAAATGTAGTTTTGAGACCAAGTATAAATGGAAGATAAACCTCCATTAAAGAATGCATACTGACGAAAAACTATTTTATTGCAACTCCTGTGATTACAAGACTCGTACAAAAGGGAGGCTAATCCAGCATGTAACCATTCATACTGACGAAAAACCATTTAATTGTACCATCTGTGATTACAAGACTAAACGGAAATATGAATTAATTTTACATGAAAGAACTCATACTGGAGAAAACCTATTTTACTGCAATTCTTGTGATTACAAGACTCCTAAAAAAGCCCACCTAAAACAGCATATAAACATTCATACAAGAGAAAAAACATTTAATTGTAAATTATGTGAGTACAAAACTATGGGGAAATTAAAATTTAATCTCCATGAAAGAATTCATACTGGAGAAAAAAACCTGCATAGTGATTACAAGACCAGAAGGAATAATGAATTAAATCTACATGAAAGAACTCATAGTGGAGAAAAATTATTTTCTCGTGATTATAAGACTTCTACAAAATACATGCTAAAACAGCATGAAAGAATTCATAGAGAAAAACCTTACAGGTGTGGCTTTTGTGATTATACCAGTAAATGGAAGTCTAATTTAAAAAACCATGAAAAATCTCATGTTGATGTAAAATGTTATAATTGTAAAGAATGTAGTTTCAAGACAACATCCCAGTGGAAATTAAATCTTCATGAAAGAACTCATTCTGGAGAAAAACTATTTTATTGCAACAACTGTGATTACAAGACTCATAGAAAAGAAAGTTTAAACCAGCATATAAGCATTCATACTGGAGAAAAACCATTTAATTGCAGCTTCTGTGATTATAAGAGTAGATGGAAAAATGAATTAAAATTCCATGAAAGAACTCATACTGGAGAAAATCTATTTTATTGTAAATCATGTGATTATAAGACCCCTAAAAAATATTACCTAAAGCAGCATATAAACATTCATACTGGAGAAAAACCATTTAATTGTAACTTATGTGATTACAAGACTAACTGGAAATGGGAATTAAATCTTCATGAAAGAATTCATACTGGGAAAAAGCTATTTAATTGCAATTCCTGTGATTACAAGACTCCAAGGAAAGATAAGCTTAATGAGCATGAAAGAATCCATACTGGAGAAAAACCATTTAATTGTAGCTTCTGTGATTTCAAGACTACAAGAAAATTTTATTTAAAACAGCATAAAAGAAAGCATCTTGAAGCAAAATCTTTTAATTGTAAATTTTGTTCTTACAAGACATCTTCGAAAGTTTCTTTGAAACTTCATGAAAGTAATCATGCAAATGCCAAACTTTTTAATGTTTGTTTAACAAAACATGAAAGAATTCATACTAGCAAAAAAGTTTTCCAATCCAATTTGAATAGTAAAAGTACTTCTGAAGTTAATTTAGCACATCATAAAAATAATACTTCTTCCATACTATCGAATCTTTATAAACAAAGAAAAAACACAAAAGAGCACTATGCTGATACTGGTGTATTTAAATGTCATTTGTGTGATTATGAAGATGTAAAGAAAAGTGTTCTGCAAAGTCATGAAACTAATCATTTCACTGATAATGAGATTATTGAGATTCTCATTCATTTGACTTAAACACCATTGATAAAACCCATTAATGAAAATTTGTTTCATTTATTTTTTAATAATAAAATAGAACATTTTTAAAGATAAATTAAAACAAATATATATTATTTCAAAACTTAAAATAATGAAATTTATGTAAAGGATTTCATCAATTTTGATAAACAATTATGGTCAATTAGTGATACCTGTTACAGTATAGAAAAATACTGTAATGAGAAACTTACACAGAGATTTTCTGTGCAGATATACTTCATACATAAATTATACTATGCATTTGTTTTATGAATTCCATGATCACAAGCCTTCTGGCATCCATTGTTTGCTCTTGTTAGCACAAGATGGCACTACTATATGGAGAGTTTTGCTTTGTTTTGAAAGAAAAATGTTCTTGCTAATCTAATAAATTTTGTGAACCAAGTGTTGTATTGGTATTAACATTCTTAGAGACAAAAAATTGATGTCTACAGTTAGAGTAGATATTACTTTACTGAAATATATAATTATTGAAGTGTATCAGATCTTTATGTACATATTGACTTTGGTTTCAAAACCTTTGTTTTAATTTCAAGATAAAACATTAATAATAAAAGGGCTAAACATGATGGCAACTCATGAATATAGCAAGGAATTATTAACAAAATTACAATATAAACGATTTATGACAAACATGCATAAACTCTTGAACTTTGCTGTTTTTCAAAGGATTTATTCTAATAGAAATGCGTCATCCAGCTATCTTTATTGTATAAATGTGATTGAAGCAGCCATATTATACTCTTGATCTAGTTATTATTCTGCACCAATAAATCATAATTGTTGACTTAAACCTCATTCAAGAAGATAAAAAAAATATGAGTACGAGATATTTAGTGTTGGTCATTCTTGAATATGTTAATCCATGAGTTCTTAATATAAAGTAATACAAAACTACAGTTTCTTTTTATATAGAAATGTTAATAGTCTTCTACCATAACATCGATCCTTCTATTACTTTACCTTCCTGTAAAACTGCAATCAAGATTCACTTTGTGCATTATTCTGAGGATAATGTTGAGTTCAATTATCATTTTTTGCATTCACTTTGCTGGATTAACATGTTCTGGTCACAATTAATTATCTCTTCCAATTTATAACTCTATTGTTTTTCAAAAATACTTGTCAAAAAATATGTTTTTTTTAATTAGTTGTCTTCTGTAGAAATTACCTTACCTCTCTCAATTAATCAATCTTTTGTTATATTTTCTCTTCTTCTCTTTTTTAACAGTTATTGTTAATCTTTTTTTTTCACAAATAACCAAGTAAAAAAAAAACCTTTAAAATTTTGTATGTATTTGGAATAAGATCTACTTTTTCATACAATTGTGATTTTAATGTTAAACTGTAATAATCTATGATTTATCCAGCAATTTGCCTTTATAAGTGCTCACGTAATACAAACTCTTGTATTTTGACTTTTAACAATAATGTATATTATTAAATGCCATTCTTTTGTGTAGGGATACATCAAGGCTTTTTTTGTTGAAAAAACAGATCAATCAATGATAAAAGAATATTAGATGTCAGGGGTGTTGTAAAGTCTAATAATGTTAGTACTTATTTTATTAGTGCTGACATTCCGTCCCAAGAATTCGGAGAAACAAACTTTTATTCCTTGGTGAAGAGCATTATTACAGTAATAGTATTTTTTCTTGGAAATATTTGATGTATATATTTTTGTATTTTGTGGACTTTAGTCAAAAAGCATTGATGCTGTAAATCCCAATGTTCTGTTGTTGTTGAATGTTTTTTCAATACAAAGGTTAACTCACAAACACTATGCTTAGACAGAAAATTTATTGTAAATAAAAGTTAGAGCTGTCTATTTTCTGACATATTTATGAAATATAATATTTAAAAATTGAATTATATATCAACAGTGCATTTGATAATCATAGTAAAGTATAAAAATACTGTACACCATTAAAATTCTTTTATTTCAAAAGCATTTTGATTGTTTTTTAAAAAATTGTAATTTTTTTTGTGGAAAAAAAAGAGAAAGTTTTGAGTAAGCTGCTTTTTAAAAATTTTGTATCCATGCTATGTTTGAAGTAATTTTATACAGAATTCAATGATGTATTATATGATTTCATGGCTTGAATAATTTTCTGATATATTTGAGTAGGAATTTTTGATTTGATAACTTCCAAAATGAAAAACAGCTGTTAAGGTGATGCAAGCATTTGACCTAATTAAAAATAATTTATCCTAAAAACCTATTTAAATAGAAAGTAGGTTGAAGTAAAGAAGGGTTCCCCTCTTTTCTTCCAATGAGTAAACTTGTGGTTTTAAGACGAGGTCCCTACTATCGCATTTTATATGCATGTGCTTGAGGCTACAGCCTTAATGAATATTATTATAATGATAATAAAATTTAAAAGTATTTAGATTATTAAAATTCTTTCAAGAACATCTTAGCATTTTTTCCCGAAGCAGTAAGATTTTTAATTAAAGTTGAAAAAAATAGATTTTGAAGTAAAGAAGCATTTTCAAATTTTCGTAAACTGTTCAATGTTTATGCTATTAAAAAGTCAAACATATGAAAGATAATTTAATGCAGAATTGAGTGCTATTTAACGGGTTTATTTTCTCTGATCTCTTGCTTTAAGAACGTGGAGTAATTAAGGCTCATTAATATTGAATAGTACTAGCTTCCATCTGCAGAAAGTAATGATTTTTTGAGTGGCAATCCTATGATCAATTCCTCCCATCTCTACTGGACAACTTCTGCCATAACTGACATCAAGCTGGAGATTAGTTAACTCTATATCAGGAAAAGTAATGCAATTTCTATTTAAGCATTATTATTACTTTAATTTGATATTAAAGCTTGAATGTAATTTTAATAATAATTTAACTAAAAACTCATTTATATTAGCTTAATGTTAATAAACAAAGTAGTTATTTACATATTTAAATATTATTTGAAAGCAAGATTATTAATCAAATAAAAATTAATTAGGAACTTTTTTATTGACTCACAAATTATGTTTTAATTAATTTAAGTTCCAATAGTGATTAATTATTAGTATCAAATGTTTGTTATGATCATGTTTAAATAATAATCCTTTGCTATGTTTAATCATATACCAACTAGTTGTCACGTACCTGATCATGTCCATTATGACAAACGTGCATATAGATTGATCGGTCCCCCCCCCCCCAAAAAAAAAAATCATAAACTTCTCTAGATAGTTCTACTTAATTTAATGTTGTTCCATATTAAATTTCTTACAAAATTCTGTATTTTTGTTTTAAAAACATTTACAACATTCTAATTTTTAATAATTATTTTTATTGATGTCTTAGTATAAGTGATTTTGAAATTAAATTGAACATTGTTATATACATATTCCACTCGTGTTATGAATAGTTAGGGTTCTGTGTCAATAAGTTGTTTAAAGGAATGGGAAATCACTCGTTCTTAAAGCTTTTAAGTAAATCAGCATTCATTGATAGTTCTGGAAATAAAGTATGATTCTTATTTAAAAGCTAGATTTTTAAAAGTTTGAATTATATATCCCTGGGCAAAGAAAGCATTCCATTTGTTAACTCTGCAATATATGGCTCTTATTAAATGTTTTGCTCCATTTCCAACACTGGGAATGAATGCTGGTTTACTTAAAAGCAACATAAGAATGAATGGCCACCCATTCTTTTAAAAGATTTGATGATGTGGCATATTGATTATTTATAGTGCATGAATAAAAGGGTAATTACCTCCCATATAAATTGCATGTATATTTAAAACTGGATAATGTTGAAAACATTTGCACAATACAGATGCAGTGCTCACTAGTATCTCATGGTATTTTTGCAAAGATTTAAAATCAAATGATGTGGACATTGGACATATATTGTAATGAATAATTCCTGATTCATTTTAGTGTCAGCCATGTGGTCTTTCACATGGTTGAGAGATGATTTTTCAGACTTGTGAGAGTTCTGATAAATATAGCAGTCAAAACATTGAAAATATTTTTTATTATACAATGTATTAGTAATAGGCAATATGCAAATATAAGTTTGTTAAAAATAGCTCTTATCAAAGAATGTATTTCAAAACAATTCAAGAATAAGTCTGTTTTCATATGAGATTTTTTAAAAAATCAAGCAATTTAATAATTAAAGCATTTTGCATGTTCGATCAATTAAGGTGTTTTTGAAAATTTTATAATTAAAACAAAAAGGTGTTAAAAACAAGGTTAAAAAAAGGCAGTGAAACACAAAGTCAAACTGTGCTAAAACAAAATTCAAGATATTCAAAAGCCAAACTAAAACTTACATAGGGTCAGTTTTTTTGAAGGCAAGCAATCTGGATTCTCTTTATTCAAGCAATTTTGGACCTTCATTTCTGAATAGAACAGAGGGAAAATGTCAATTGCTGATATCTAGCCTCGACATCTGGAATTTGACAAACTATTTTCAAACAAATTTCTATTTGAAATGAAGCAACAATGCTTATTTCAAAACTGAAAATTGTTCAAGTACATTATGGCCACTTATGAATTGATTAATATTTGCAGTCATAAAGAAAATGAATTACGGCTATATAAATTTGCTTCGTAAGTTAAAAAAAACCCAACTATTCTTTATCTTAACTATTTTAAGTTTATTTTAGTATATTAATCCTAACAAACTTCCAAGTTATTATTTAATTCATTGGAGATAATGTTTTATAAGAAAAAAATACAGCATATGTAGATAAACTTTTATAAATATTCTTGCTGTGTTTTAAAATCAAAATTTGCTTTATTTTTTCTAATATATACAAGTTAAGTAAAGTTCTTTTGTAAGAAAAAAAGTTTTTTTTTCATATTTTTAGAAATTGTCAGTTGGGAAATAAACTAATATTGATTTTAAATATAAAGTTTCCACTCTATTAAAAAACAGGTAAAGTTAAATGTCCAAGAGGTATATAATTAGAGTAATAATTATTAGTAATTTTTAAGATTTATTTGGATCAATTAAGTTCATTTGCATGTATTTTAGCTCTCCTTTATGATAAATGCTTTGAATTAGATTTAGCATATATGATTTATATGCAGTTGATTATTTACTGTCAAATATTGAAAATATTTCTCTATCTATGACAGAATTTTTTCGATCAGTTTCAAAGGGATCATCTCTATAGTTAAGTTGTACTTTTATTAAATTTGAATTCAGACATGAAATTGCCACACCCTACAGTTATCATTGTAAGAAAGGTATAATGGTTATAATTATCCACATTCAAGAGAAATTAATAGATCTATGCCAATTTGTGAGTTAAATATATCTTATTTTTATAAGATTGACCATAGATAGAATTGTATTTGGAGTATATTAAAGGCCAGAGGTTTATGCTACAGCAAATGTTCTTGATTATAAAACTATTAGTAGTATAAAATGTAATGGAAGATTAATGCTTGAAATTAATCAGAGATCTTGACAGCTTGTAATAAGAATGAAGAAATGATTTATTTTGACTGACAATTATATTTTATAAATAAACGTTGTTATAATGTGCTTCTACATGATCTAGCCCAGTATTGCTTTTAGGGTTGTGTATTGGTCATCAGCATCCTATTAAATTATTGTTCAAGTATATACACATGCCAATCTACTTCCTGATGTTTAATGTCAGATGGTGCCAAAAGACATTCAAATAATTTAAAAATATGTCAGCTGACCATGTGTGTGTGTGTGTGTATATCTGAATACAAAAGTAGAGAAGTCTTAAATAATTGATAATTAAAAAAATATTTTGCAACATTCCATAGATGGACAGTGGTATAAAGATATTTTCAGGTGGGGGATGAAAGTTTATTTATTTTACTTCATTTTTTTTTTTTTTTTTGCTTTTTGAGCAAGAATATCAATATACATCCTTGTCTTTTTGGCATATATGCATATATTATGTGTTTTATTATATTTTAAATTCAGTTTTGCTCAAGGTGGATGTTGATTAACAGATAGTCCAGGCTTTTAATTACTTCTACAGATAGTTTATGGTTATTAATTTAATTTATATTCATAATATGCGTTAGTATATATATGTGGTAGTATGAATAATTTTGAGAAATATAAAAACTTTTTGTATAATTACTGATTTTATTATAATGTTTATTTAGATTGGCAATAAATTTGATCTTCCATAAACATAAATTATTTTTATGCCTGTGCAATTTATTGACTTGCAAATGATATACTAATTGTTTATTTACATGATTTTGAGAAAGAGATGAGACCATCTTCCTCACTGATGTTTTCAAGGAATCATATCTGATACAACATGAAAAGATTATTTTAAAATATGTGATATTCTGAATTTTCAAAAGGAAATAAAGACATGTTTAATTAATCACTAATTTTTTAACAAAATATCTGTTAATAATTAGAAGCTTTTGTATAAAAGGCTAAATTATATGATTTATACCATAGACATTTTACAATCAAATGTATATGTTTTTAATTGTTGATGAACATATTGCTAACGATCATCTAAATATGATAATAAAATCTATATTAACTAATCAGTTTAATTGGGACTATTTAAAAGCTAAAAATTTAGTTTCACAATATCTTTTCTTACATATATATATATATATAAAACATTTATATTCCAATATTGCTTCATGTTATGATAGTAATGCAGAAATTTAAGAAATGGTAGTCAAAATCAATATTGCATTGGAAGCTACTCAGGGTAGTCTTGGGAACTACATGCAACACACAAGCCAGCTCTCCTATTATTGCCATATTATACTTGAGGTATCAGATTTACATTCCAATAATTAGTAAATTTTGAATGAAAAATTTAACATTTGTTTTAAGTGCTGTGTTCCTGAATATTTCAGTAAAATTACTTCTATCATGCAGTATATATGTTTAAATGAGAACAAGTTTATATAGACATAAATCAGAATGCATTAATTGAAAACATTTTTATGCTTAACATTACACTAGATTACATGACACTATTAAAATATGGAGAAACCACTGAAGAAGCAAACTTAGTAAGAGAACTAGGTGTTCATACCCAGTCTATCCTTGCTAAAGTTGTAAAGCAATTATATACTGCAAGAATAGCAAAATGATAGACTGTGGGTTACATGTGGCATGTGATGTACATTTTTGCAACTTTTAAAAAAAAATATGAATCATGGGAGCATTAAAAAGACTTGCAAACTATAACAAAAAAATAAAATGAACATAAGATCAATCGGACACCGTGCGCAAATGCCACATAAAGGCTAATCAAATTGAACAAATGTGTAATATATTGCAGTGCTATACTCTGTTGTAGCATTATCAGACTGGAAAAATGGAAGATTTTGAATGGAAGTCAAGGAATCATGCTTACCAAAAGTAAACTGCCATCCGTTGACTTTCCTAAGTCTTCAAGCTGTTCCTGCTCAAGTAAAGATTGATGCATGACAGACCATGTAATAGTTATGTCTGGGGGGAATATTGCAGAAGTTCTCTTGGGCAGATATAGCAGAAAGTTTTTTTTCTCTTGTAATTTTAAGCAGAACATTCAAATCACTTTTTTCTATCAGTGCAGTTGCTTTCACTTTGGTCTTTACCACTGCGCTGTTTGTTTTTCAAAATAGAAAATATTTTGTCAAAAATCTAAGTATTTAAAGTTCATTCACTAAATCATTAAGTATTAAAGAATTATTTAAATTTAGAAATTTTATTGTCAGTAACTTTTAGTTCAAAAAATGTTGCTGTCAAAACCAACAGAGAAAAGAGAGATGGATGTGGACTGAAGAAAATTTCAACAAAGATGTGAACTAAATTATTTCTGCATAGAAATGAAAAATAAATTGTGTGTATTATATGTGATGAAATGATTAGTGTTGCCAAAGATTGTAATATTAAACAGAAGAAATCACATAGAATAATTTTTTGTGTGTCAAATGTAAAATAAGAGAAAAGAAATTGAAAACTTTAAAGAATTTTAAAATTAGCAATAAGTGTTTTCAAAATTTACGAAAAACAATAAACAGATCCAGTTTCAAAGTTAGTTATTTACTAATAAAAAAAATATTAAAAACAATCCCAAAAAGTTCATTGGTCAATGAATATATGATAAAGGCTGTGGAATTTCCTAAAATAGTGCAGTTGTTCCTCAATATATCTCTAGAAATAGTGTGATAAATAGAATAATTGTGGTGGCAGTCCAGTCTGAGTGATGTATTGATATACAAGATGTTTAAGTTGATTGTTCTTTCGAGTTGGAATGAAAACAAAAATAAAGGAATTTTTTTTGCAAATAATACACTGATGAAGATATTTCTGATGTGATTTGAAGCACTTTGGAGAAGTTCAATATTTCTTTGGACAGACTCATTGCTGTTACAACTTATGTTGTCAAAATAAAGATAAGGGGCTCATACCAAGATTGGCAGCAAAGTTAAAGGAGATCTGCCTGAATAAAAGTCATTCCATTGCAGTATTCCCCAAACATGGTATGTGTTCCAAATTATTAAAAATGGACTAAGTGATTAAAATTAACTAAAATCCAGGTAATTTAATTACTATCAATTTGGGCATTTCTTAAGGATTCAGAATCTGAATTCGATAGATCTCTTTATTAAAAAGGAATTAATTTGTTATTCTGTACCCTTATGAAGGGCATCTACTTGCTTATAGAAGATTGGAAATCAAGATTTATAAATTTTTAATGAATCAGCAGAAATTCAAAGTTTGGTATTTTTAGCTGATATTGCCAACTGTGATAGGAAAGAGATAAATTAATAAAAAACATATGATATAATGGTGAGTTTTGTATGGAAATTGCCTGATGGGGAATCATCCGAAAACTGGTATTTGAATCTTATATTACTATGTATGAACTGTTCATAACACAAAATCACAATTATACTTTTTTTCAAGATTGCAATAAAATTAAACAGATTAAAGATGAATTTAACAAGTGCTTCAAAGTTGTCAAGGACAAAAAAGTTTTTTTTTCCACAGGAATTTACTTGTCAAAATCAAAAAAGCTCCTGTTTCCTAACAAATGGAAATTATTGATCTGCAGAACAACTTAAAAGAAAAATATAGAAAAATTGAAATTCCAGAAATATATTCTTATGTTAAAACAAAAGTACCCTGGGATTAAGAAGTTTGTTGCACAAATTCTGTACATTTCAGAAGTACATACTTATGGGAACAATTGTTTTTATGCATGAAATTTTATACAATAGCTTATAGGTCAAGACTAACTTATGAAAATATTTCTGCCATAATAAAGATTATATGCTCTCATATTTCACCTTGTTCAAATAATGGGCATCCAGATTCCATTTTATTTCATTTATTGCCATGAATCTATGCTGATACAAATAGATAATGCATAGCCAATGACAAGAATGGGCCAATAGGTGGTAATCCTTATTGAAGCTGAATATTTCCATTAATTATGGGAATCTTAGCAATAAATAGCTTTCTTTTAATAAGGAGGGTTAGAAAACTACTGTCACAAAGCTAAAAGACAAAATTCACATTCTCCATACATGTACTCGGAGAACAACTCGCAAAGCTGAAAGACAGAATGCATATTCTCCAAATGATAGCAGTTAAGCTAAACAGTCGACACAGTGAGGCAAGACTATGTTCAGGAAAGGAAGCTGCTAGATCCAAACTGGCATGAGGTAATCTATTATAAATGAAGCTTACAATAAGTAGTACTAGGGTAGAAGGAACTGTGTTCCTGCTAATCTTGTAAACAATGAGAGTCAACTAATTTGTTGGTATTAACATTTTTAGACATGGGAAATTGTTTAGAGTTGAATAAAAAATGAAGTTACGAAAAGATATAGTTATCTTTATAATAATTAAAATTACAACTCTCCATGATTTATCCCACAATGTACTATATTATTATTACTACTGAAACTACTTTAAGAACATGTTTATAAATTAGGTTTCAGAAAATGCCATTTCCATATGACCATTTCAACTCCAAATTAAAAAGACAATACAAAACACTACTATACTGGAGAAGAGATCTGTGATGATTATACAAACCATATTTATTTTATAGAACTTTTTCATGTATTATTCTATTTACTTGATATTTTGTTATGCAGTCTGTTGACTTCTACAAAAAACTTTTCTTTCTAAAATGCTTCAATCATTCTCTAATTTTAGATCTCCAATATATTCTCTTCCCCACATCTTCCCAATTAAAACAATGCACATTGTACTTCTTTAGCATGTCAAAAACAATCTTTATCATTCTCTTTTTGGAAAATCATGCAACATAAGATACCCTTTTAGGAAGTTTATCTTATTCATTCGTTTCACTGGTCTAACCAACAAAGATGTTATTTTATAATATCTTTAAATGAAATTTTTCTAATTCCTCTGTTACATTGATAGGGTATCCAAATATTACTTCCATATAATAAAGTAAGGAACATAGTAGTTCTATATACAACTAATTAGTTATAGTAGTTATTTCACTGTGATGAAATACTTTATTTCTTAACTTTCCTCATTCTTCAAAACTGCTGTGTGCCACCAATTCTCTTTACCCCCACAATATATTTATAACATCATATATTTACAGCTGTATTATTTAAAAATCTTTAATTTGTATTGCTTTATATGTGAACTGCTGACATTATAAAGATAAAAGATTATCTATTTATTTTATTGAACTGAGGCTCATGTGATCTCCAATACTCCTGTTGCAAATTCCATTTTATTAATTGAACTGTGAAGTTGTTTTATTCAGCTGAAAATCGATTCTGAAACCTTTAGCTCTGATGTAATCATTCTAGCATTGAGCTAGATCACACAGGGTGTGCACTTGCTGAGGAGATTTGTAATCTTGAAGCACTCACCCAGTAGGTTTAGACCATTAATTCAGTTCCTATAGATGCATTGAGGGGTGCAACTGAGAATGGATTCTGGAATATTTACATCTGGCTTCATTATTTTTTAAGTGAATGTACACCACATAGTGTTGGGTGTTTGCTGAGAAGACCTCTAAACATCCATGTTGCATAAAAAATATATAACACTTAATTTTAAAAAGTAGCAAACTTTTCTTACTGTAGTGCCACCCAGTGCAAATCTTAGTAATCAATGAATGCAAGAAAGTTTGTGCATAAAATCCCTATTGCCTACTCATCCAATATTCCTGGACTAATTTCTAGCTTACTGTTTTCATCACTGAGGAGACATGTATCCTAAGAACTAATGCAATACTCTAACAGCCACCTTTTACTGACTTAGTTAATTATAAAGTTATGAGACCAAGATAAACACAATAATATAGTCAATCCAAGCTCGTTAACTTGTATAGCCAGATCTGAACCCAATACAGTAACTGTACATTTTGTTGTCTTTGGTTTTTTTTTATAAACCAAATTCACCACCATTTTATAGGTAAGATTGGTATAAAACTAATAAAACATCACATGATCATCATTTCCTGTGCTTACATGGGCTGTTGTAACATTAGAAAATCTCTATGCAGTAGTATCTTCCAGGGTAAGTCTCAGTAATGATTGAATACAAAAGGTTTGAACAAAATCCCTATCCAGTGCCTACTCATCTAATATCTCTAGTATCTGAGAGTATTGCAAATGGTAGCTGTTGAAAAGTTGTATCAGATCCGAAGAGCTAAGTGCAATGCTCTCAGATCTAAAGCTCCTCACTGATGAAAGCCACAAAGTACAAACCAGTCTGGAAATAGTGGATGAACAGGCACTAGATAGGGATTTTATGCACAAGCCTTGCTTCCATTGATTAGTAATTCTTGCATCTTGTAGTGCGTAAGCGTAGGAAATAATGATCATGGGTTGTCTTAATGGTTTAATATTTATTTGATTAATTTTTTTTTTTTTCTGACTGAAGAATTGATGAGTAATGAAAAATTAGATAAACCAAATAAACTAGATTATAAATTTATTTTGGAAATAATAGAAATGAAGGAAATACAAAGTATACTGTTAGTAAATAAATAAATTTGTGAAAAAAGCTTTATAAAATCAAAATCTCATATTGGAAGCAGTGATTCTATGTTGAAGTAAGAGAATGATGGATTAATACTAGAAATAGGAAGTAATCATAGCTTTTTTGACACACATAATTTAATGCACATATGGAACAATAATAATGTCAGATGGAAAAATAAAATATGGATGAGTAAAAATCATGATAAGTTGGAAATTAATTTTCAAGATTGAATAAGATAATGAATGCTTGTATAGTTTTTACTCTTATTATCAAATCATTATTGTTTGCTGAAACATAATTACAAAGAAATACATGATTTTAATTAGCATTTTGCTGACATTATTGTAAAGTAGAAAATGACATTTCTTAACGTTAGCTTCTATATAAAACTTAGAAATAGTACTTTATAAATAAAATACCATTTTTTAAAATTCTGTCTTATGATGAATTGCTCAAGGAAGGGGAAAAGTTCGAGAAACATTCAAAAACTGATCAATTCAATCAAGAATTTTTAGAAAAATGTAATGATATATTTGTATGACATTTTTTTCTTTAGTAAAAACTCACTTTTCTTCTCAGCTTATTTCAGAACAAATCAATAGATTCAATCCATCAGTGCACCTAACATATTCAACACAAATTCAATTGGATTGAAATGTATATGACTTAAAATCGACTAATGTAAGTAGTTTTATTAACTTACAAACTATTTTTAATGCACAATGAAACAGATATTTAAAGTTTATTTTCATTGCAAATTTATTTAAAAGAACTTATTATTTTTTAAATTATTCATTTTTAAGTATATAATATATGATATTAAACACATGGTCATGGTTTCTGTTTGTACAATTAAATAAGTTTAGAATGATCAAATTTTTGTAGCTAAATTCATGGATCTGTTAAATGCTATTTTCTGAAATTATATGGCTGAGGAAGATTAATCAATAGCTAGAATGAATAATTCTTTATACAATTCTTTTCTTGTTTTGAGTTATTTTATATTTTTAGTTTAGTTTTTACAATAAGCTTTAATCATAAATTTATAAATATATTATTATTACTGAATAAAGTATATAGATAATTCTTCATCAGTTGATTTCTGCATTGCCAATTAGTTGAATTGACAAAGTTCAGATTTCCAAAAATATGGAAGATTTTTAAATGGTCTTGAAATGCTACCATTCAGTATTGTGGAATCCATATATCTTATATCCAGCACTGAAAGATCAATAAGTTTAAACAATGGCATTTCAAATATTGTGTGTCCTTGTGTTTAATGAGTAATGAATAAGACTGCCAGATTTTACCTTTGTGGAATAGATGAACAGCTTCATGGTGTAATAGTTTGCATAATTGCCTTACATGACTAGGATTCAAATCTAATTCTGCTTAAATATTTGTTTTAAGTTGCAAGTAAACTTGTAATTTGCCTTCCAGATAGTTCATCATTTAGTCATCTAAGTGTTGGTCAATAAATGGGTATCCAGTTAGATTAAGAATCATTGATTGTATTAATGTGTAGCTATTTGCATAGAATATCTAATGTAGAAATCATTATTCTACTGCAAGGCACATGGTCAATGCCCTCACATGTAATAGAAACAACATTTTGTCTAAAGTGAAATATTTAGAACTTTTTTGACGATAGTAGTCGATTGATAGTTGATTTCTGTTGTTGTGGTCTTATAGAGATAATGTTAATTTTTCATGCTAATATATATTTTTTTAATATCAGTCTAACAAATACTTTGATTTCTAACATCACATTTACAATAGTTATTTCTTTTTGGATATGTTTGTTTCTTTTCAATTATTCCATGTGTTCGTTGTGCAGTTTAGGATACTTTTAAAATAATGAACTTCACAGTTAACAATTCTTGGATCATTAATTTCCTATGAACTTCTTTCCAAATAATCATGTATTTATTTTGCTTATTCCAGTTGATTTTTTTTTTTTTCTGTTGCATTTTGAAAGCAAGTATGTATTTTCCAGAGCTTTATTTAGCAATACCGTGCTTAGGGAAAGCTGGGTGAAAACCTAATTAATTATACATTGGAATCTACTGGAGTGTTTTTTTTTAAATTTTCAATTAAGGCTGTACTATTTTCAAAATAAGTTGGCTTGTTTTTGTTGTTGTTTTTCTTAATTGAACGCAAATTAAAGATTAGTCAATTTTCATTTGTTTACGAAAATTCTTTGAAAGAAGGCCACTTATTGTTGCGTAGTATTTAGTTATTTCCATTTTCCTGTGGGCAAGGAACCTATCTTTCTAGTATCTTTTTTTATAATTGTTTGTGCTATAAAATTGTGTAATGAAATTACATTTAACATCCAATGTTCTAATTTCGTAATACGCTAATAGATGGCGGTAAAGGCTCTCAGATGTGTTTTTCCCGTCAACATTTATAATGCATTTCCTCACTGAGTACATATTACTTTTTTAACGCTTGAATTTATATTAAAGTAAGTAGTGTTTTGCTAAAAGAATTAAAGGTTTGGTTGGAAGATCTTTAGTATGGGTTATTTTTAAAAAATATATTTTTATCCAAAAAAATTATAAATTTAAATTTCCGCCATTATTTTAATATGTCTGTGTCACCAGTGATTTAAAAAAACACACAAAAAACGCATATTCCCGTATTGCTCGGGAGTTCATAAAACGTTCGAGTGCCAAATTTATGAGCACTAGAATCGATTGTTCAGGAGTTCATAATAAGTTCGAGCGCCAGAATCGATCCTTGGACCTCCCGATCCAACTATTCCAAATCCCGGGTGATCTGAGGCTGAAGTAAGAAAATTAGTAAAGTGAGAAAGTTGGCATGTGGAATTTCATGAAATTGTAGAGTCTAGTCAATATAAGCCTGTTAGTATTATTTGCCAACTTCTATTTATATTATTCGCTGACTAATTTAATATTGTCTTATCGCAATTTTTATAAAAAGCTTTTAAACGAATTCTTATTAATAGAAAGGGAAGAAGGAAGAGAATCATTTGGGGAAAATGTAAAGCAAAATTTTCATTCTTCAACTTTTATCGCAATTTCAATTCGGATGGTATTCTGAGCATTTATAAAAAGTTACATATGTTTATCAAAATTACCAAATTTATATATCTCTAATCTAAAGTATGTACCTCTAGATATCTAAACATCTTTGATTTAACATATATTCCCCCACCCGTGTGCATTCGTGTATGCCTATGAAATTAAATTTATTATTGGTAATCAATTAAATTTGAAATACATTGCTTTTTTTTTTTTTTATATACAACAAGTTCATTCCACTTTTACACTCGATACATAAATATATTTATTTAAATTTATCTTTATTTTTTATTTAAGTTACTGTTAATGGAGTAATTAACTTTCACATGCAGGTTGTTAATAGGAAATAACATATTTAAAAACTTAACATATAATTTATAATGCTCTGATCCCAGATGTTTCTGTTCTTATTTTATTATTAGCCTATTCTGTTATTAAATTATTATGATAGCAAATAGCACAATCACTCAATTTTGATTTCTTCTCATGCATATATTTGAAGATATTGCAATAGTTTTAGTCATTAAGTAACAAAATATAAAGTAATAATAAAAATGATTTCAATTAAAAGGCATAAAATTAAATATATAATTCTTTAAATAAAGGCCATATAAATTTACATGTGGACATCTTTAGTTAGCTTTTAAAGATTTTTTTTTTCACTTTAAAATAATTAATTCTATGAAAGTCTGCATGACCTTAAGATATATGTAAAAAATGAGTTTCTTCCAGGTAATGTGAGCTTAATCTGAGTTGCATTATTAAATATTGTGATCCTTGCGCAAGGTAGGGTATTTATAAATGTCCTAATTAGGTATATTTTTCTAAAGTTGATCACTCCTTTAACACTTTAAGCAAATATTTTTTATTTATTTATAAGTTTCGACTGTCCTAGCAGTCTTCTTCAGATCTACAACAAAAAAAATTATACAATTTTTACATCAATACAACCAAAATTCTTTATATTTTCACATAGTCAACTTTATAAAATTATAATAAACAAAATAATGTAAAGCATAAACAACTCAATCTAAAATTGTTAAAGAAAAATTTTTTTAACCTTTCGAAATCCAAAATATTAAATTTTCCTTTAAAAATATTTTTAAATTACAACCATAATAAATGTATGAAATTCAAATTTTTAACACCAAACCATTAAACATTAATCTAAAAATACCAAAAATTAACATTTTTACATAATTAAAATTACATAAATAAAACCAAAAAAAAAAAAAATTAAATCATTCTTTCCCTCTTTACACATCCATTTATGCTTTACTTATTTTCCTTTATATTTCCATAATTCCCTTAGTCATTTATCCTTTACTACTCCCTATCATTTTTACTTATTTAACTACCCTTCTATAACATTTAATATCCATACAAACTTAACTATTCTTACCATAAAACTTTTACACTACCTTCATTTTTCTTTTTCAGTAACCACCCTCCAACTTTCTCCATCAATTAGCTCCCTTTATTAACCACTCCTATTACCTAATTATCTTAAATTTTAACCCTTTCACCTATAATTTTTACATTCCCCTTTCTTTAATCATTTAAACCTTGCTACTTTTAATTTTACACTACCAAGGTCCTTATCCCTCCTTCTCTATTAATATTATGTCTTATTTTCTTAATCAACAATGCTTCTCTTATATTCCTGTTCCTTCTACTATTTGCATAACTAATCATTTTTATATTTTCCTTCTCCAACTCATGCCCTGTCTCCATTATATGCACAAATACCAGCAAACTTTTATCATATCTATGCTGCCTCAGTCTTATATATATCTAGTTCTTTGTTTCACCCACATATCTGTTTCTAACCTCCCTATCTCTACACTTTTTACACTCTGTCATATAAATCCCATTAACATAATTCCTCTCTTTATCTCTATATTTATTATCCAAAACCTTCATTATATTTTTTCTCTTCTTATTCATTATTCTATATTTCACCCCATTTTTATATTTTACATTAAGCTTTTTATACTATTAATCTTCCTAACTATCCTATAATCACCTACTCTTATTCCTATATATTTATTCTTCCTATCCCTTTCAATTACCCTTCTTCCTTTCTATATTTTTCTTCTACACTCTCAATACTCCTCTTTATTATCCTGTCTGGAAATCCACTATCCCTAAACTCCTTAAATGTTGTATTTATTTCCATTTTATAATTTTCCCTATCTCTCCAAAAAAAAAAATTTGCTTAAAGTGTTAAAGGACTGTTAATGAAGTTTATATTGAAATATGAAAAAAGCAAAATATTGAGGGAGGAAGAAGAAATAGATAAGAACTATATATCCTTGTAGTATGGAGATAATTTGTGGTCAGCATGCATGAGATTTCATATTACTTTGGCTGATCCAAGCTGTCTGAAAGAGAAATCTGAAGGATTTTTTAATTCATTCATGGTGGAGCATTCATTGTGGTTAGCATTAAATATTTACTGTTTTTTTTTTCAAAATTCTCTTCCAAACTCTCTGTTCCAGGAGAGAAAGCTGGAAAACCAACATTGCTTACTTACTGCCTTTGTAAAACTGAGTAAGAACCAGTACAAGAATAAAAGAAGAATCAAAAAATAATTATTATTTTTGACTTCATATAACTTTTATAAGTGGTATGTGTTTGTCACTTCAGATAGAATTTTATAAACAAGGAAAGATTATTAAGCATACACGCTGATAACTATACTGTAATTAAAATAATTATATTGTCCTCATAAACCGAAAAACATAGTTAGAAAAAAAAATAGATATTTTGAAAAAAAATCTCTAATCGACATTATATATAAAGAACAGTTTAAATTTATAGAAATAATTATATGTTTTCAAAAACATTTCAATTAGTTAATTAAATCTGTTTAACAAAAAAGAAAAAAATAATTAATTAGAAAAAAATAATATATTTTAAAGTTTATTTAGAATTTTTAATTTATATGAACCTTCTATATTATTTAAGTCAGTATTTGACTTCTTTTTTAAACTTACAGACACACTAACATGTTTCCACCAGTAAATGAATATGTCTGGGCCTATGAAGTTATTCTGATGTTTCTAAGTTATATTTAAGACCAAAATAAATTATAACAATGATCTCTTTGATTAATCATGTATTTATTTTTTTCAACTTGATCTTGGCTAATTATCATTAATATAAAATTAATATATATGTGCACACACCAAACTAGGGCAGCTATAAGTAGTCAAAGTAAGACATAGGTAAAAACATCACCATGTTAGACAACAACTGTTTTGTGTTTTTATTTTTGTTTTATTATGTAGTTAGGACTAGTGCACCCATTTGCTGGATTTCTTAATGGGAACCTCATCTACTTGAAAAATTTTTTTCCAATTAGATTCTTACTCCAATTGTAATGCGTGGATATGCTAACAATTTTACATGAAATCTTAATTTTTATAGTAAGCATATTTTAGATAGACATATATTTCAAATTCAGAATTTCACCAGATTTATAATAACTAATTAACAATTAAAATCTTTCATTGTAAAATAATTGACATACAGAAATAAAAATTAAGTTGATTATTATAATACTAGTATCTTTTGGAATATGCAAAGTTAAAGATATAATGTTTGAAGATTTTAATAGTAATTTCAAATTATGAACAATTTTGAGAAATACTATTTAAAAAAATTATTCTGTTTTTAGCACTTTTTGTATAATTATTCAAGTTATTATTTTTGTTTTATTTAGGTTGGCAATAAATGTAATCTGAAAAGCCCTTTAAAGTGTGTAAAGCTGTTTGTGATTGTATTCGTGAAAAGAAACCACCCATTTTTTCTTTTTATTGATTTATTAAATTGAAAATCACCAGTTGAAGTTTAACTACAGTGATTCTCATAAAGATGAAACTTCATTGATATCATCAAGGAATCCTATTTTATTGCTTTATTAAATTTATAATCACTAGTTGAAGTTTAATTACAGTGATTCTAATAAATGTGAAACATTTGATCTTGTCAAGGAATCCCATAATTGTATGTGACTTCTAATTTTCCAATAAAGATCAACTTAAAATGATATGTAGGTGAATGATCATCTTAATTAGTTAATAAAAATTTGGTTAAGTTGATCTGTAAACCTATCTGAAAACTGTTCATTGCAAAATGTATTGTTTTGTGTGATGGTTATTCAAAGTTCTATTTACAATTAGTAGTTGCTATAGAAATGGTCCTTTTATATAGCATGTTGTCAAGTTTTCCTGTTATATTGCACGATACATTTTCTCTCAAGCTGTAATTGTTGAACAATATGTATAGATGATTATTTCAACATTTTTTGTTGATATTAAACAATTTCTTAATAATCTCATTAACCATAAAATTTCACTTATGTTGAATAATTACATTATTGACATGTCAGCATTTTTTGTGAGTTTAAATATTAAACTACATTCATCTGAATTTCGTGTTTAGGAAAATATTTAAATGATCAATTTCATAACATCTATTTTGAAAAAAAAAATTGAAGTTATGTGCTCTTCTAATTTAGAATGGAGTAAAGCAACTTTACATGACTCCTTGTTCTGAGGTCAAAATGAGATATGGAAAATCAGATGATAATATCTATAAATTGTTTTGCATTTGCAAACTGTTTTACAAATTATATAAAAATATTAAATATTAATTTTTGTTTGCTATCTGCCAAATTTCAAAATAAATAAATGTTTTAACAATTTCTTTAATATTAGGAAAGTTATTTTTTTAATTTTTTGGGTTTTTTACTCTAACTTTTAAATGTTCTACTATTTTAATATAGAGAAATATTAAATTTTAACAAATATTGCAATTCAAAAATGCTATCTTTGCTATTAACTTTGATTCATCAAATGATAAGGTTTCTAAAGCATTTTCATTGAAGAATGCGATCCAATAAATATATAAGATTGTTTGGCTTCCAAACTTTTCTGTACAAGTTTATAGAAACAGTGGAAAGGACTCAAACAGGAATACTTCTTTTAAATCCATATCTACAATTGCAAAAAGTGATACATATGCTTTAATTGTAGAAATAGATTGAATTCATACAAAAATATTGGCTGTTGTTGTAAAGTTACTTCTTTTCCTAAGCTGTAATATTCAAAGTGTACATAATTTCATATTAAAGAAAAGTTTTTGCAATTAAAATATTTTGAAAAAGTATCATGAACTGGGGGGAAAATGCAGATAATTTGATTGTTTTTTTCAATAGTATTTCAAAAATATATAATACAATATATACATAAGCAAGAATGAAGTCCTATTTGAGTTACTCTAAGATAAATACTTTAAATTATTAAAAAAATTCACAAAAAATTGATTCTTTCAACAAATCATCAGATTATGAGTTTTGTCAAAACAATAATTTAAAAATAGATGAAAGAATTTTCTCAAGAAAAAACAAATTTCATTATACCTTGTGCATTTACAAAGCTTGAGTAAAAGATATTTAAGAGTGCCCCTATGAATCTTTACAGAAGAAAAAGCACTGAATTTTGTAGGGTTTCAAAATTGTAGCTATCACATGTTTAAAAGTTAATTAAGAAATAATAAAAACATATTTTAAATGTACTTTATGTGATTATAGGAGAAATTTCGAAGAAAATATAAATTTTCAATGTACTCATACAGCAGGAGAAAACTTTTCCATGCACCTCCAATTATGAGGATTGTGGCAACTTATTTTATGCATGAAGAATGTGATTAAAAAGCTCAGAAATATTCTCAGAATATTGTTTTTGTGGCAAGATTCTTATAAAGGCTCAATTCAAAAGCATGAAAGAATTAATATTTCTTTAAATCTTTGTAAAAGAATTAATGCAATGAAAATACCTTTACTTGTAGTTTTTATGATTATGAGGCTTTCCAAACTTTATCTCATTTAAAATTGGATGGAAGAACTCATAATGAAGAATAATCTTCAACTTGTAACTTTTGTGATTTCAAAACTAAGAGAAAACTTTCAAGACCAGGTCTAAAACAAAACTAAACCTTCATAAAAGAATTCACACAGGAAAAAAATCTTTTTTAATGTGACTCCTGTGATTACTACTCTTAAAAAATATTTTCTATACCAGCATATAAAAATTCATATGGGTGTAAATTTATTTTGTTGTAACTCCTGTGATTACAAGACTCCTAAAAAAATATTGTCTAATGGAACATGACAGCATTTGTAGTGAATTAAAACCATTTAAGTGTAATATATGTGATTTCAAGACTAGTCAGAAAAGGGAATTTAATCTTCATGAAAGAATTCATAATGAAAAACGTTTTAATTGTAACTTATGTGATTACAAAACTACAAACAAATATAAAATTAATTTACATGCAAGAATTCATACTGGAGAAAAGCTATTTGATTGCATTTCCTGTGATTACAAGACTCCTAATAGACATAATCTAAATCAACATGTAAGAAGTCATACAGGAGAAAGGCCTTTTAAATGTAGCTTTTGTGATTACAATTCAAGTAGCAAATCTAATTTAAAACGGCATAAAAGTACTCACACTAATGTAAAACCATTTCATTGTAGCATATGTGATTTCAAGACTAGGAGGAAAAATGATTTAAATCTTCATGAAGGAATCCATACTGGACTAAAGTTATTTTATTGCAATTCATGCGAGTATAAAACTCCTAAAAGATATAGACTCAATGAGCATGAAAGACTTCATACTGGAGAAACTCCTTATAGTTGTAGCTTTTGTGAATACAAAACCACACGAAAATATAATATTAAAGTACATGCAAGAATTCATACTGGAGAAATGCTATTTAATTGCAACTCCTGCGATTACAAGACTCCTCATAGACATACTCTAAATCATCATTTAAGAAGTCATACTGGAGAGAAGCCTTTTAAATGTAGCTTTTGTGAGTACAGTTCAAGTAGCAAATCTAATTTAAAACAGCATGAAAGCACTCACACTAATATTAAACCCTTTCATTGTAGTTTATGTGATTTCAAGGGTAGGAGGAAAAATGACTTGATTCTCCATGAAAGTAGTCACACTGGTAACAATCTATTTTATTGCAATTCCTGCAATTACAAGACTCCTAGAAAATATAAGCTAAATGAGCACAAAAGAATTCATACTGGAGAAAAACCATTTAATTGCACATTCTGTGATTACAAGACTAACCAAAAATCTAATTTAAAACAGCATAAAAAAAAACATCTTGAAAAAAAATCTTTTAATTGTACTTTTTGTTCTTACAAGACATCTTGGAAAGCTTATTTAAAACTTCATGAAAGAAATCATACTGATATAAAACCTTTTCAGTGTAATTTTTGTAATTGTAAAACAGCTGTAAAAAATCATTTAACAAAACATGAAAGAACTCATACTAGCAACAAATATTTTCAGGGGAATCTGAATTGTAAAAATCTTTCTCAAATTAATTTAGCACACCCTAACAATAATATTTATATAAAACACACTTCTTCACTACTATTGAATCTTAATAAACAGAGAAAAAATACTAAAGAGTATTATGCTAATACTGCGTCTTTAAGTGTCATTTGTGTGATTATGAAGATACAAAGAAAAGTGTTTTGCAAAGCCATGAAACTAATCATTTTAATGATATTGAGATTTTTGAGATTCTCGTTCACTTGACTTAAACATCATTGATAAAGCTGGTTAAAAAAAATTTCTTACATTTATTTTTTAATGATAAAATAGATTTCAAAAATTATATTAATGAAATCTATATAAAGGATTTCATCAATTTTAAAAAATAACTATTGTCAATTAGTGATACTTGCTACAGTATAGAGGAATTCTATAATAATATATAAGCAAGTACATAAAGAATTTCTGTTCAGATATGTTACATAGATCATGCTATGCATTTGAATTGCAAGGTTTTCACCATCTGCAGATATTTTGTTATCCTGTGTGAGTAAAGATTTTGCAAAGCTTTGACGAATATCTGATATGAAATTTTGCAGTCTTTATTACATTTCATGATATATGTATCATGGCTTTAGAAGTTGTTGTCAGGCCAAATCTCATGTAATTTTGTGCACTAATATGTCTGCTAGACTTTGCTTTTAAATTGATCGTGATGTTTTTTATAGACTACGACCTTCTGTATTAATTTTCAGTGATTTTTCAAATTGGCTATTAAATGCAATTGTGTAAGTAATAAAACACCAACTTAATTTTAATCCTCTTACATTTGTAACATTTGCTTCCAATGTATGCTTAATAACAAATATTGTATAATGTGATTTTAATGCACATAGATGTATAAATATACTACTATATATATATACTGCATTAGAAAATTAAAATTTTAATTTTATTAATTTCCAATGTTTTGTAAATTTTTTTTTTCTGAATCAAGGATAATTGAAATCATGGATAGGAATGTCGCGGTCAGTACTGTTTAGCATTTTACATTGGATTAACTATTCAGTTATAAGATGGTCATATGTTGTAAGTTAGTAAAAAATGTTTTGAAAGTTTATATGGGTATCCTATTGGCTGTGAATTTTATTTAGTTGAGCAATTATTTGGAAAAAAATATATAATTTATTAAATGTATTAAACTTCATAAAATATCTCTCATTGCTATAATAATCTGTGGATGAGAGATTTTGTGATATAAAATTGTTGATTTATGTTCACATTAATAAACAATATTGAATGGCAATAGATTTTCTTCTTAAACACAATGGGAGTTTCTGAATTTACTGATGATTCCAGTACTATTTTATGAAGTTAACAAAGCACATATTAAATATTCTTTCATAAATTTATAATACGTTTATAATCAATCTTTTTTTTCCTCAATGCCAAATGGATTTCAATCATTGGTTGATAACTAAATGATAATTACATTTTATTATTTTATAGTAATGATTGATTCATTACAGCTTATTAAAATTTCTCAATTTATCTTTGTTAAAATGTCAGTAGTAGAAATGAACAGGTGGCCAATAGCAAATTAAATAGCTTTTACTAATGGGTCCTTGTTAAAATCAAAAGTCAGAAAAGTATTGCTAGGAAGTAAATTATAATATCAGGAAGTCACTTACAGTATACTATAATAAGAAGAAATGCTTTATTTAATCGAATAAAGTTTGTGAATGAAATGTGTTGCCTATTAACATTCTTAGAGACAGAAAAATAATGTTTACATTTAGGGTAGAAATGAGATGACTGAATTATATATGATTATTGATGTGTGTGTGGGATCTATACATACATATTAGCTTGATTAAATAATCAATCAAGCAAGATTGAAGTAAACAACTATTAATAATTATATTTAAATAGTTATCAAACTGGCTTTCATCTCCATTGAGACCTTCTCAAGATATATGAAGGTCTCAATGGAGATGAAAGCCGGTTTGATAACTATTTAAATATAATTATTAATAGTTGTTTATTTCAATCTTGTTTGATTGATTATTTATTTATGTGGTTGTGACAACATTATGGACAAATAAGTTACATTGGATATTTGACCATCATAGTGATATTGGCTAGAGTTCAATTTTTTTTTTTAAATTTCAACATATGGGTCATAACTCATTAATATATAATTACAATAGTCTGTATTTTTGTTTTAAAAACACAATATTATAATTTTTAATAATTATTATTATTGCTGTCTTGGTGTAAGTAATTTTGAACTTAAATTATACATTGGTATATACATGTTCCAATCATGCTATGAATATAATCAGCATTCCATGTCAACAAATCTATTAAAAGAAAGAGCAGGTATCATTCTTAAAGCTTTTAAGTAAACTAACATCTATTGATAGTGCTGGCAATAGACTGCGATCCTTATTTAAAAGTTAGATTTTTACATCAGCTTATTATTTGCAAACATTTGAATTATATGTCCCAGTGCAGAGATTTTAACAACATGTGATATTTAACTACATTAGTTTATATAAATGTAAATAATTAATAACAGTATTTTAGTTTTATATGGCTCTTAAATAAGATTGCACTGTCATTAATTAAATACAGATTGAGGGCCACCCATTCTTTTAAAACATTCAATGATGTGGAGTGTTGTCTAATTATCATACATAAGTAGAAGCATACTTTTCTTCCATATAAATTCATCATCATCATCAACCATTATCAATCCATTGCAGGATGAAGGTCTCTCCAAGTTTAATCCATCTCTGATCTTTAGCTTCTCTTCTCCACATCACCCCTGCACACTTTCTTATTTCATCCATCCATCTCAAAGGTGATCTCTTTCTGGGTCTTTTACAATCTCTTGGAATCCAGTTTAAAATTTCAATTGTCCATCTATTATCATCTCTTCTAGCAATATGTCCAGCCCAACTCCACTTCAATCTTTTAATTTTTTCAATGAGGTCAGTAACACCTGTTTGTTCTCTTACCCATACATTGCGTTTTCGATCTCTTCTTGTTACTTACATGTATATTTAAAACACTATAATGTTAAAACTCTTGATACAATATGGTTGTATGTGAAAAATATTTATAGCGCTCCTTATTAAGTTATAATATTTTTGGAAAGAATTAAAATCAAATTATGTGGATATTGGTGACAATTAAACAGGTTTATTTATACAAAATTTAGTATTTTTGTAAAAACTTAAAATATGGACATTGGAGACTCCTATATTGTAATGGTAGGAAAATATTGGGATCAAATTGGGAGTAATATGGAGAGATTGTGAAACCATCCTCCATATTTAATATATCAATTATCATGATAAATAATCATGAGCATGAAAAGAATTAACAAGGAATGTATAAGGAGCATGAAAGACTAAATCATCAATAAATAAAAATGCATAAACATATACACATGTACAAATGAGAGCATAACTAACCTATAAGTAGTTAGAACAATTAATAAACTGCATTACCAGTATTAGGCAAGATAATAAATTCAACAATCGACAATCAACATTGTGACGATTTAAAAAATCTTATAAACAGGCTACTTATTGAACCAGGATAGAAAATATAATTTGGATGTGCATTCTTAAGTGCTAATCCATTACTTGTAATAAAATAATAGTGCTGAGATACTGAAACACTGATCATCATCAATGCTCTGACTATATAATCCTATTAGTGCACAGGTCAATTATAATCTTAATTTGTAATAAAAATAGGTAGTAAATGGACTTTAAAAGTGATAACTCTGAATGTCCTAATACCAACAAACCCCTACATCCATAAAACAAACCATTTGCTCTAAATTAGCCCAGGAAGCAAGAGCTCTAGGATAACAACTTAGTCTAAATAATTTACAAGTTTAATTAATTATAACTAAATAGCTTTACTGGAATAATTTAAAAAATACAAGCTATAATGAAATCAAGTCACAACCACTCAGTCTTTCCTCACTTTTAACTAACTGATTTTATATTTCCTAATTGATAAGTATAGTAATTGTTTTTGTACAATACCTTAATAAAATCCACTAAAACTTCATTCATTCCTAAATTTACTAAACTTACCATATTTTATTTCTATTTACTCTCATGCCTTCTCTATATGCATATTCCTACTCATATCTATAAGTTATGTGACTACAAATAAATTAGCTCCTATATGCCTATCTGATTGAAAACCACATTGCATTTCTACCACTATATTATTTTCTTTTATCCATTTTACCACCCTTCCAGCCAATATGTATGCAAAGACTTTATATAACACTGACGTTACTGCTTGTTTAACTTTCTATGATCTTTTCTTTAAATAGTAGCCTTATTCTTGTATTATTCCATCTATCTGGAAATTCTTCTGTCCTATCTTATTAAAATATGATAATAGATTTAATTTTGTCCTATTTCCTAAATTCATCACTATCTCTGCTGTCCATCCATCTTAACCTCTTGCCTTTTCAATTTCTTCCTTGCCCCATTCAATTCATTTTTTGTAAACCTAATATTTTCATTATTACATGCATTTATGTTATCCCTTCACATTTAACATCTTTTCTATATCCATTAAATATTTATTTAGGATTGTCTCTAATTCTCCTCTAGAGCTACACTTTTTCCTCATCATCTAATAATACTATTTCTCTCCCCTACATTCCTTTTAATATTTCCAAAATTTTTTACTCCCATCTCTTCCACTTTTATTAATATTCTCCAATAATTTACTATTTAATTTTATTCTCTATAATTATCTATTTTAGCAAACTTTTTTTAAAAATATTTTCTCCATTTAATATTAACATTTTCACTTTCTTTGTTTTTAATAGCACATTTATATTCTCTACATGTTTTTTCTCTTTTACATTTTGACTAATTTGCACTTTTCTATTACTTTCATTCTTCTGAATATTCTCACCTACAACCCTATTTGCACTTTTTTTACTTCACTACACCGTTGCTTATACTCATCCCCAACCAACTCTTCCATGATTTCTTCTACTTTTATATTCTTCTAACTTATTTTTAACATTCATTCTCGATCCACATTTTTCACTATCTTTTCTACTTTTATTACTATTTCCCATCACATTACTAACCATTTTTATTATAAAGAAATTTTGATCACTATTACATACTCTCTTCATTATCAAACACTTCAATTTTCCATACTTTATTCATTTCCTCTTTCTCTACTAATACATATTCTAATGTGTGAAATATATTATTTCTAGACCATGTGTATTGTCCCTCATATTTTCAATGCTCTCTGACAAATTTTTTTTAGAAGCTATTCATTCTTGTTACCCACATGCCAATTCATATACCCTATAACCATTATTTTCTTCCCCATTTTTTTAAAAATCTCTAATATTTTTAACTATGCATTCATATATGCTACTATTCCATTCCATCTACTGGACATTATTTACATTAAATTACTCTTTTTTAAAACATACTACAATCAAATAAATAAATTTAACATATTTTACATCTTACATATATATACAATTTATAATATTCAATTAAATTTAAAAAATTTTTAACAAATTTTTTTTCCCCAAAATTAATACATATTTTACATCTTTTTAAAAATGTTATTTACATATTTACAATCATTTCCTGCATTTTCCAACTATTTAATAAAGCCCTTTTTCTTCCTAATTTTGCTTGATCTTTACTATATTTACACATTTGTCCCAAGTTTTCTTGAATATACAATCTTTCATAATATATTCTTACACTTTATAACACTTATATTTTCTTCACATTTCATTTTATGATCTGTATTCAAATAATGCAAATATGTTCCTGACCTCATTTTTTGATTAATGGCTTGATTATGTTCCTTATCTCTCTCAATTGCTGTTCTTCCTGTCTATTCTATATATAGTTTAGTGAATTTTCTAGCTAATTTTATAAACTAGCCTCACTGTACTATTAACATCATTTAACTTTTGTATTATTTAACCATTTACCTAAAACATTTTCCCAAGCTATTTTTATATTATTTGGCAATAATAAAATAAAGATCAAATATGAAAAGCAAAATGTCATCAAGTCTATAGATTCACTTTTCAGACTAGGCAATTTCTGAGTTGGAAATTTGTCTTTTTCTACAAAGTCTATCTTCACAATCAAGTGCTCCCGAAAATATTTTCTAGACGTAATTAGTGTTTTCTTCTGCAATAACTACTGTATTTTTCAATTTAATTAATGTTTAATTATTTTTTCTTTGCAGATAAGGGGTTATCCTTTTTCTTACTCTGCTAATTATTATCTTTAAGTCAATTTTTATTAAACTAAAGCACAATCTTTTGTCTATTATTAAAGTATCTGTTTAAATTTTGAATTACTCTAATATTTTAGTTATTTTTAAAAATGAACTTGGACTTTTTTTTTATTCAAGCATAGCTTATGTAGTACTTGTTTTAATGGAGATACTGTTTTGAGTCTCATATTAAAACTCAGAATAATCCTAATGATTTTCATTTTTACATTTAAAATGGTAACTACATTTTTTTCCCATACTAAAGAATACGTTATGAGCATAAACAGATGTCATGAAAATGAGTTGTCATTCAAATGGCAAGTTTTTTCTATTATTGTTACTAAATTAAGATGTTTTTTCTCAGCATTTAAAATTCTAGAAAATCTTGTTTTTTTAAACTGAACAAATGTATGAAAGATTTTTTTTTTTTTTTCTAATTCAGATTCTGGGGGTTGATTAATTATTAAGAAATATACCCCATGTGATGTCAATGAACTTAGTTAATCAGGATTTGCTCATCTTCTGGTATTTGATGTTAATTTTAATGCAAAAAAATAATTCTGAGAATATTTTATTGGCAAAGCTAAGTAGACAAATGCTACATAGATGTAAAAGGTGTACAGAAATTAAAGAGCAGGTCATTATCATTTTGTATTATTATTGATTCATTGCAGGATTAAAGTTGCTCCATGTTAAATCTAGTTTCTCTGATACCTAGTCTCTCTTCTTATCATCCTTTTATTTCATGCAGTCTTTTTAGGGCTTTTCCAATCTCATGAGATCCCATTTAAAACTTCAACTATCCATCTATTATTATCTCCCAATATATTTAGCCTAATTCCATTTCATCTTTAATTCTTTCATTGATATCACTGATGCCTGTTTATTTAATGACATTTATTCTTATATATTTCATTTTCAATCTTGTCATTCATGTTGAGAGGTATGAAGTCTCTGATTCTCCACTATTAAGTGCCCAAGTCTTCTATCCATAAATACAAACCGGTAAAACATACATTCAAAGTATTCCTTTTCAAACACATAAGTCTATTTCCTTTTAATATTAAGTTATTTCTATCAAAAATATTCCATCTAAGTTTAATTCTATGATTAATTAAATCCATTAAGTTTTCATTTGTATTATAATCCACTGAACATTGATTTAGTATTTTCAACATTTATTTTTAATCCTATTTTCTTGCTTTCATATCATTTGCAGAATCTAAATAACTTAAATAATCTGTTTAATTTTACCTCTTAGCTGCTTATTTATAATTCATAAAGTATTCCTTATAAACTGCTGCAATAAGTTTTAGTAATATAAAATCACACTAGGATACAATCTTAATGTTAATCTTAGTATCACAAGTAATCTAATAACTGCTATTGCATTCTGATCAATATTTTTCAAAAGAAAACAATATCTTGGGTCTATATGTTGATCCAATACTTCATTCAATTTGGAAATGTTTCTAGAATCAAATACTTTTTATAGTATACAAATCTAAAACATAATGACCATTCATATTCAATGATGTTTTTAATAACCTCTCAATATTGGATCTGTGCTAACCATTTTTAGCTCCATCTTGTTCTTGTTCATTAGAATCCCAAGTCTTCTGTAGATGAAATGAAATGATCTTGATAAAATTGTACAGTACTAATAGAAGATTGGCAGAACTATAATTTCTGATATTTTATCATTTTTCAATTATCTTATTCATCTTTGTCCTGTAAACATTTGAAGTATAGCTTTTCAATGATTTTTCTATTTGTTTAAATGATTCTTTTAAACTATAATTCCATCCCTTCCTGGAGATTTCCCCTTCTCACTTCTTCATTTAAAATGATTGATAAATCAACAGTGCATAAAGTAACTGATTTTGCATAATAAATTCATTAAAACTTGCACCATTTCAAATTGTTTTCCATCCTAACATGAATATCCATATCTTGCTAAAATTTTTACAATTCTTCAATTATAACTTTATCTGAGAGAAGACTATCTATTGTGGGTGACTATAATAAACCACATCTGGAAAATATAATCAGATCTATAAACTAACACCGAAGATTTCCAAAACCAACAATTACCTGCTTTAATAATGCTGTGAAAAAAAAACAATGCTGTAAGAACTATTTAGGACCTATCCATATTATATCCTAACATCACTATTATTACTGTATACCCCATCCAACATTATCAGTTCATGAGGAAAATAAATATCTTTGGAGGAACTAATGAAGATATTTGCAAATATATTAAAAGAATATCTGCATAAATCCATGATTTGTGGTAGATCTTATTATAAAGCTTTAAAAATATTTTTTATTATTATATTTAATATTTTGTATATGTATTATTAATAGTTGCAAGTATTTAAGCTACAGTTTTATTTATTAATTGGTAATAAATTGTTATTTTTTAATCCATTTAGTTTCATTTGCTTATCAAACTCAAACCAAAACATAGTTTTAACATCTAGTATGCTAGTAATATCCACAATCCTGAGAAATCATGCAATCCACTAGGGGGCATGCAGGAATGGTAGTAATGATTTGTAAATGATGATCTGACATTAATAAGTTTTCCATAAGCAAACTTTCTATTCTAAAGGTTTGGCACTTTGAAGTTTTATACTTTTTCATTTATTGAACCTAGAAAAACAAATTAAAAATACTTTTGGGAGAATTTATACTTCAATGCTAGGTTATAAAGTATTATCATTTTAGATGTTTGGTTAGAATTATATATTTGAATTCAATAATTTTTATTCAAATTTTATTAATCATGCAAGCTATAAATATTTATTTGGAATCAGAATTTACCAATGCATATTGTATATCTTGATTCAGTCCTGAATTACCCCAAAAAATTTGGTAAAACCAACATTGTGGTTTGAACATCCTCTTTCCACAGCTCAATTTTCCTCTGTACAATCAGATGATGAATATAAGAGCATAAATTATGTAAGCATATTGTAATGGATAATATGTAATAAGCAATAAATGGTTGGAATGAGAAATAAGATTAACATTTACAAAAATGTATGTATAATGAGATATTATTTTATATAGCGCGAATGTTTTATTTATGTAATAGTATTAGCGATTAAGCCAATGCACATGCACTTTAAAGAGATTATATAAATGAATACTCAATTTTCCAGACACGAGATATAGTATTTTAGAAAGAATGGAATGAATCCACCCATTCTTTCAGACCCAAACGTTTATGTATGGGCAAATCTTAAGTGTGTGGAAATAAGAGTGTGAGATGTTACACGATCACTTTAAATTACATTTATTAAGTTTGAACGAATGACACTTTGCGAAATCTTTACAATTTACGAACCGTCATTCTTTAGTTGAAATTAAACATGTATAATGAGATATTATTTTATTTCCACACACTTAAGATTTGCCCATACATAAATGTTTGGGTCTGAAAGAATGGGTGGATTCATTCCATTCTTTCTAAAATACTATATCTCGTGTCTGGAAAATTGAGTATTCATTTATATAATTTCTTTAAAGCGCATGTGCATTGGCTTAATCGCTAATACTATTACAAAAATGTATGTACTAATATTTTATGTAAGCAGTAGTTTGAGACTAAGTAGGAAAAGTAGTATTCAGTAAATAGCAAAATATACATGGAAAAATAAATAAATAACTATTGAAGCAGATATATCACTTTATTCTGAAGATTGTATATGAAGGGCTGAAACTGGTGCGTTTATTTAATGATATTGTATAAATTAAGATATTTAACTTCATAAATCTGCATAATAATGACAATCAACAAGAGAATAATAGAATATTTAGTTTTATATATTGATAATACACATTTGATAACCTGAAGGATTGAAGTTCAATTAGACATGAATCCATCAGCAACACAAGAACCAATATACCCAATGGAATCATAGCCAATAGAGAAAGAAGCTATTCTGACAGTGCAAAAGACTTTAGAATAAAAACCAGATACATTTAATAGTGAAATGCTATTTGCTTTTATGAAAGAAATTAAAAGAAATGCAAGTAAAAATTAAACAAACACAATAAAATCTGGAAATTCTGAGAAAAGAAAAGCAATACACTAAAAAAGAAAACAAGAAAAAGCAACAAAAAAGATAGTAAATTTAAAGAAATGCATTCAAAATTTGAAGAAATGCAACAAAGGAGATAATGAATTTTAAAAAAATGCATCAAGAAAGAAAAGAAAATTTGAAAGGGTACAAGAGACTGAGAAATCTGAACCTGGAAATAGCAAATCAAATACAAGAGCAAGTACAATTGAAAATGGAGGGTATAGAAAGATTATATAATGCTTTAGAGTAAATGGTCCAATGTCTATGGAATCTAAATTGCAGTGTTCAAAATATAATAGAAAGAATGGAAAAACTGAAAGTGAGAGAAGTGAAAAGAGATGAAGATCAAATTCAAAATTTCATTATTTAAAGAAAAAGTCATAGACACTCAAGAAAAGGTACAGAAAACTCAAAAAGAAATAACTGTTGTCATAAATAACAAAAATGGATTATGGAAAGATGAAAATGTAAAGAAACCTGAAAATAGCACTACTTGATATTGTCACCTACAAAATAAAAAATTTAAATAATATATCAACAAAAGTAAATCACTGTAATACTATCCTGAGTTTGAATCGATGGATTATCTTTGACACATTCCACTACCAGTGTGTAGAATCAAAAAAAAAAGTAAAGCATCCTACAATAAAGAGAATATTACATTTTCCTGTTATTCCAGTTGATAACATCACCAGTAAAGAAATATTTGAAGACAGGTAAAACTTCATTTTAAAAGAATAAAAGTTGACTTATTCTTTGTTGACCTTGGATCTATTTAAAAGGATTAAGAAGGAAACTGTAATGTTTTAGAAGTTAAAATATATGACAATATCAAGAGTGATATTAAAATTAACAAAAGTAGAAATTATTACCTTGCTAAAAAGCATGAATGGATTTTATGGCTAAATTGATAAAATTATTAATAATTTAAGTGATAACAACAATGGTTTCAACAGCTATGAAATATATGACTGAACTGCAGAGAATGATGAAATTTTTTTATTAAAGATTGTCTATATTCTATTTCTAGTGATAAATTGGGATATGTGGCCATATTGTGAAATGTAAATTGTCTCGGGTGCTGCTACTCGGAAAAAGCAAGATGCAGTTTGATTTTTGTTAAATTTCTCAACCTCGACTTGATGGGAGCAAGGTTTTATATAGTATTATTGTATTTGATTTTGTTGTGTTGTGGGTAACAGAAGTCAAACGGATAATTCTTCTAGTATCATACAACATAATGTCTGATGGTTTATAAATCCTAGAGTTGAAATTCTATTCTTTCTCTATATAGTTTAACATCAATCAAATTTCTGGACAGTAAAATCAGGTAGATACATATTGTTAAACACACTATGAAAATGACTGAAATACAAAAATAATTAGAAAAATAAATTAGCATTAAATTATTTCAGGTAGCTTACAAATTAGAAATGGAAAGTTTTACTATCCCGTTTTCTCATTTTAAAGGGAGAAAATTTGTAACTAAAATAAATCCAATAATAGCTCAAAATAACATGAAAAAAAAATTGTTTAATAAAAAAACTCTGCAAATAATTGTATAAACTGTCTAAAAAATTAAAGAAAAGTTTATGCTTTTAATCATATTCAATATGAGAAATAATAAAATGATAAATTGCACAATAAAGGGAAATTGTTAGATAGTTGACAAAAAATGTAAAGCATTTTGTACTTTTCATTTGCTTTTTCCGAATGGATTTTGATTAAACAACTTGTCAATTTCCAAATAAAATCTGATGACAAATGTAAAAATATTATTTAAAATTATGGGTTAATAAAAGTAAGAAAATTATCAAGCAAGAATTTTTTCTGTTTTACCATTGCTAACTAATGTAAATGAAGATAGAGATGGGAAAAATAGTTTCTTTCATTTATTTATATATCAAATCATATAATTTTAAAATATCTATCAATTTATTTCCATAACATGTAAAGGGTATAAAGAAAATATCCCCCTCCCCCTCCCAAAAAAAAACAACAAAAAAAACAACAACAACCTGTAATTAACACAGGTCAAATGGTGTTACTAGCTGGTGACAAATCTTGTTTGGAAAACATGTTGAACATTAAATAGATCTGAAAGAAGCATTGAGTGCAGTCCTGTCTACTCTAGTTAACAACCCAAGCAGTGTTGCAGTGATCTTATGAAGTGGAGACCACTGTTCAAACTCTGTTTACCATAACTGATAGCCATATCTGTTTTACAATATTTCAGTTATAAAAGCAATATCTGAGAGAAGACTATCTACTATGTGTCCCTATGTAACAAAAAACCACAACAGTCAAGATAATGGAAAATGCAATTGGATCCCAATACTAATGCTGAAGTTTGGCAAAATCAGCCATTGTCTGCTTTAATAATGCTGTGAAGAAGGGAATTGTTAGGGCCATAAGAACTATCTAAGGCTTACTATACTCTATTTAATGACAACAATTCTATTGTATATCTTGCCTAACATCATGTGTGCACCAGGAGGATATCTACCATTTCTGGAAGAACTAATAAAGACATCTGAAAATGTATTAAATAATTGATATTTGCAACAAAAAAAACCCCATAATTTGAAACTATTTAAATATTTCATAAAGCCTTAAATTAAAAATAACATTATTATATGCAATAAAATAAGCCATTTGTTAAATATTTCTTATGTATATTTAAGTTTGACTAATATTAACTACATTATCATGGAATTCTTATAACTATTGTTGGATCTATTGAATGCTATCTTCTGAACTTATATCATTGAGAACGATTAGTCGATATCTATGATGAATAATTACTTGCATAAATCACTGTTTAGTTATGTTATATTTTAGTCTTTTTTAAAAAATAAGCTTTAATAAATTCATAAATAAATTATTACTATTATTGAATAAAGTATATAAGTAATTGCTTGTAATCAGTTGATTTATACATTGCCAATTAGTTGTATTGAGAAAGTTATACTGAAGATTTTTGAATGGTTTTGAAATGCTATGTTTCAGTACTATGGAATCCATATATCTCATATTTTGCTATACTAATAAATTTAAACCTTATTTTAAGTATTGAATAACTAATAGATATCACTGACAGATTTTATTTTTATGGAAATGAAAGGCATCATGCAATAGTTTTCGTAAGTTCCTTACATGATTGAAGATTTAAATTCAATGATCATATTTAGATATCTGTTTCAAGTTACAAGCAAATTTGAGTTTTGTTTCCCTGATACTCATCATTTTCTCATCAATATCCAGTTAGATAAGAAACATTGACAATGTTACTGCCTAGTTTTTTGCATAGAATATCTGATGATTGTATCATTATTCTACAGAGAGATACATATATACTTTCATGTGTAATGGGAACAAGTTTTTGCCTACAGTGAAATATTTAGAACTTTCCTGATGATAATAGTTCATTTCTGTTGTGGTTTATAGAAGTGATGTTATTTTTCTATGCTGATACTTGTTTTTATATCAGTCCAACAAATACTTTAATTTACAGTACAGTAATTGTTTTTTGGTGTTTTTTTTTTCAATTGTTCCAGGTGTTTCTTGTGCACTTTGGTATCCATATAGAAGAATGTATTCCACAGTTAATGATTCTTGAATTTTAGTTCTGGCATTGCTAAGGTGTAACCATTTGATTTTTTTATTTTTTATCCGTTTTACATTTTTGTTGGTTTCTCTAAAAACAAATCCATCTTTAGTCTGCTTAGTAAAGACAATTGGTCTCCCAAAACTCGTAAAACAGGAAGATTGAATAAACAGCGAAAGATTATATTGGTTTTTTATGGGAAAAAAATTTAGCTCGTTCCTTGAAACTTAACTTACTATATATAGTAGTTAAAATTAAAGCCTAATGTATAATATATGCATGTGTAAACTATGCTATATATATATTATGTGCATATGCACTTAAAATATGTATGTATCCAAGATAATGCGACTTAAATCTATGTAAAAAGCATAGCCTAAATTTGTTTTCTTAAAAAATTATAAATCTGTTCTTCCATACATTCACCAATCATCAACATCAGTTGCTCATTCTAAGGGTTTATCATTATCATTTAAATCTTTTAATGATAATGGGATTTTTTGGAGGAGTACATAAAGTGTTGATGGTGATCTATGCAGAAAAAAATTAAAATGGATGACATGTTTTTCTTACTTAAGGATCTGAGACTTGGACACTTAATAGAAGAGCAATAAAGAGATTTCAGAACACTCAAAGAATTATGGAGAGATGCATGTTGGGAGTTACAAGAAGAAATTGAAAACGCAATATATGGATAAGAGAACAAACAGATGTTACTAACCTCATTGAAAAAATTAAAAGACGGAAGTGGAGTTGGGCTGGACATATTGCTAGAAGAGATGATAATAGATGGACAATTGAAATCTTAAAACGGATTCCAAGGGATTGTAAAAGGCCACATGTGAGATGGATGGATGAAATAAGAAAGTATGCAGGGGTGATATGAAGAAGAGAGGCTAAAGATCGGAGAAGATGGACTGAACTTGGAGAGACCTTCATGCTGCAGTGGATTGATAATGGTTGATGATGATGATGACAACATAATATACGGTATCATTCGTTGATTTAAGGCATTTTTAGATTTGGTATTCCATTTAAAAACATATGTAGGTGTAAACTTAAAAAAAAAAAATTGTCGCTATGATTTGAAAAAAAAAAAGTTTATTACACTATGGAAACGAGAGCAAGCCCGCAGTTGGCCATTGTTGTATTCTTGCACAAAATTGTTAACTGCAGTGGTGATTTGCCCAAGGTTTCATTTTTTAAAAATTCGTAATCTTTTATTATTTATGTAAAAGTATTTAGAATTAAAAAAACAATATTTAATAATATTTCACTTAATTGTACCGTTATAACCATAAAGACTTGTTATTTATTAACCGTGTTAAGAGTAACCAGATTATAAAAAATGTCTATTACTGAATCGCGTCGTAATCGCGAAGATAATTTGAAAAAATATAAATTCTAACATTAAAAAAAGGGAAAAAAGCATCAAATCAATTCTGTGTTTGCATATTGTAATCCATATTTAAGGCTTTTTAAAAACAATATGTATTATGATTTAAATAAACAGCAGTTTGGAAATGTCACATTTTAGTAAGTGCGGTAGCGATTTTCTTTAAGATTACTTAGAAATTATTCCAGTGGTGCATTAATTGTGAAGGGAGAGATATGTTTGGGTAAACATGAATTTGCCAGATCATGATACCAGTTTCTTGTCGTGAAATATTAAATACACGGCGGCATAAAATTATATTATAAAAAACAATGAAATATTTGCTAAAAAATAATTTATTAAAAGAACATCTTTATCCTACCAACATTCATAATTATTGTCCATTGTAGTTTTCGCTTATACTAGCGTCAGTCCGAAAACTACAGTGAACAGTAATTATGAATATTGGTAGGATAAATATGTTACTATTTTAATAAATTATTATTTATCAGATATTTAACTATTTTTTTATAATATAATTTTATGCCGACATGTATTTGATATTTCACGACAAATTTTTAAATAATTCGAAAGAAACACTCTGGTGTCATGACCTGGCAAATTCATGTTTACTTATGTTTGGATTTAAGTAAATATTAAAGGTATGAATTCTTTTTCAGTTTGTTTATACAGCAATTTCATGATACAAAGTTTATTATTGACTGCTTAAAATTATGCTCACATTTTTTTTTATTACCGCAATGCATTTACTAATAGTTTTGATTTCGTAGAAATTAACATTCGTAATGATTTTAATCCAAAATTGATCGTCTGAGTAATAATGTAAAATTAAATAATAATTTATGATCAAAATTTATTTTTATTTCTATGGGAATGATTTTTTTTTTTTTTTGCGTTTCTGTATTTTTATATATAGAGCTAATGTTCGCTAATTTCAGAAAAATTAATGAGATATTTTAAAATTGAAATACTTTATTGTATGTTCATTAATTGTGTTTTAAGTTTATTATGATAATATTGTATACAGCACTGTAAGATTGCATATTATGAATAATCTTTGCACAGTACAATTTCATCATGAAAATAGCTTTTTTGTTTTTGTGTGACATTGGTTTAATTGACTCTTATGAAGGCATCAGACTTACAAAATGTCCGCCAAATTGTTTTAATTGTTTTTAAGATCGTTATAACGAATAATCGATTGTAAATCAAAATAGTGGGTACAAATTGATGATGATCACTATTGTGAATTTTCGCAAAAGGCAGTATATATATTTTCCAGAGCTTCATTTAACAATATCTTGTTTCCGGAAGAATGGGTGGTATATTTGAATCTACCAGAATGAATTTATTTTCAATTAGTAAAATTTTAATAAATTATTAAGTTTGTTTTTCTTTTTTATCATCATCATCATCAACCATTATCAATCCACTGCAGGATGAAGATCTCTCCAAGTTTAATCCATCTTCTCCGATCTTTAGCTTCTCTTCTCCACAACACCCCTGCACATTTTCTTATTTCATCCATCCATCTCACATGTGGTCTCTTTCTGGGTCTTTTACAATCTCTTGGAATCCAGTTTAAAATTTCAATTGTCCATCTATTATCATCTCTTCTAGCAATATGTCCAGCCCAACTCCATTTCAATCTTTTAATTTTTTCAATAAGGTCAGTAATACCTGTTTGTTGTCTTACCCATACATTGCGTTTTCGATCTCTTCTTGTTACTCCCAACATACATCTCTCCATACTCCTTTGAGTGGTCTGAAGTCTCTGTATTGCTCTTCTATTAAGTGTCCAAGTCTCAGATCCATAAGTAAGAACTGGTAAAACACATTTGTTAAAAACCATCCTTTTCAAACACATAGGCATATTTCCTTTTAGTATCAAGTTATTTCTACCAAAAGCACTCCAACCAAGTTTAATTCTATGATTAATTTCCTCCATTATGTTTCCATCTGTATTAATAATCTGACCAAGGTATTTGTAACTGTTAACTTCTTCTAATTCTTCATAATCAATCTTTATTTTCATATTTTGAGCAAATCGATTAAACATTACTTTAGTCTTTTTAACATTTATCTTTAGTCCTACTTTTCTACTCTCATCTGCTAACTCCTGCAACATTTCCTGCAGCTCTGAAGCATTATTTGCAAAAACAACTACATCATCTGTGAAATCTAAATGACTTAAATACTCTCCATTTACTTTCACTCCTTTAGTTTCCCATTTTAATCCACAAAATACTTCTTGCAGCACTGCTGTAAAGAGTTTTGGAGATATGGAGTCACCTTGTCTTACACCTTTCTCAATGTTGATTTTTCCAGTATCATTATGTAATCTAATTGTTGCTGTTGCATTTTTATAAATATTCTTTAAAATATGACAATATCCTGGATCTATACCTTGATGATCCAATGCTTTAATCACTGAAGAAATGTGTATAGAATCGAATGCCTTTTCATAATCTACAAATCCAAAACATAATGACAACTCATATTCGTTTGTCCTTTCTATGACTTCTCTCAATACCTGGATATGATCTATTGTACTAAAACCACTTTTAAATCCAGCTTGTTCTCTTGGTTGGTGGAAATCCAAAGTTCTCTGTAGACGAGTTGTAATTATCTTGGTAAAAATTTTATATAAAACTGATAAAAGGCTGATAGGTCTGTAATTTCTAATATCTTCTTTATCACCTTTTTTAAATATTAATATTATTACTGCATTCTTCCAATCTTCCAGTACATCTTTATCATTTAGACATTTGGTATATAACTTTTCTAAAATTGTTTCTATTTCTTCACCTGCTTCTTTTAATATATCAATTATAATTCCATCATTTCCTGGAGCCTTTCCTTTCTTCATACACTTAATTACATGTCTCACTTCTTCATTTAAAATTCTGGGCAATTCGGAAGATGTAATAGATATAGGAGGTACTTGTTCTTTATTACTATATAATTCTTGATAAAAATCTTCTACCAATTTCATGATGTCATCTCTCTTTTTAGTAATAATTCCATCTTTTTTTCTTATTGCAGATATAAATTTCCTACCAATACCAAAATGTTGTTTTACATTTTTGAGACTTTTATTTTCTTCTACAGCTTTCCTTGCTAGTTCACAGTTATACTTTCTTATATCATTTTCAACTCTTTTCTGTACCATTTTACAAAATTCGAGATATTCAATTCTTTTTAATACATCATTTTTGTATATCTTCATATTCCTTCTTTTCTTCATAAATTCTCTAGTCTCAGTAGAAATTTTATTAGTCAATTGCTGCTTTTTTCTACCAGCTATGTTTGTTGCAGTTTTTAAAAGTGTATCAGTTATTTTCATATTAATTTCATTCAAATCTGTATCATGTTCAAAATCTCCTAACACTTGAAACCTATTTGTAAGTTCTAATTTAAATTCATTAGAATGTTTCTGAAGATTAGGAATATCAACTGTAAATATTGTTTTTCTTAATAATTTTTGTCTTTCTAGTTTTACATTAACACGTAACTTACACCTTACTAATCGATGATCACTTCCTGTGTTAAATTTATTAAGAACATTACAATCTTGAAATATGTATTTTCTGTTAGTCAAAATATAATCCAATTCTGCTGTACCTTCATTTGGATGCTTCCATGTCCATTTCCTTTTAACATTTTTCTCAAAAAATGAATTCATAATATAAAGTTTTTCTTTTTCTGCAAACTCCACAAGTCTATGTCCTCTCTCATTTCTATTACCATAACCAAAATTACCTACAGCAATTTCATCTTTCATTTGTCTACCAATTCTAGCATTAAAGTCTCCCATAACAATTTTAAAATGTTGTTTACTCTGATCAAAAGCCTTTTGTACATCCATATAAAAATCTTCTACTACTTCATCACTATGAGAACTTGTTGGGGCATAAACCTGAATTATCTGCATTTGGTATCTGCTATTAAGTTGTATAACTAATCTTGCCACTCTGTCCGATACACCATCAATCTCCACAATATTGTTCTTCCACTTTTTATTTATAATGAATCCTACTCTACTTGTATTTCCAATATGTGTGCCTTTATAATAGAGTATATGTCCACTTTTTAAATCAATTGTTTCTTCTCCTTTTCTTCTAACTTCACAAAGTCCAATAATGTCCCATTTAATATAAGACAGTTCTTCTTCTAATTCTTGCAATCTTCCTTCACTTGAAAGTGATCTGCAGTTGTAAGTACCTAAATAAAAAGTCATCAAATGGCAGCCTGGGTCCGCAATCAGGGGATTCTTAGCACCCTCCGCCTTCGGCCACCAACCGCTGCCTTGGTTGGTGACTTTACAGCCTCCTGGGAATAAGGGCCATGCTTTATTTTTGTCTGTCATAATTGTATATATGTATTGGAAAAATATTTATCATTTACACAAACATTCATTCTGCCTTATCAGGCACTGAGAAGAAAGACCATGGTGTTTCTTGATCTTAAACTCAGAGGTAAAAAGCCAATAAACTCACCATGCTGGCTAATGCGTGTTGGTGAGCAGCCCATCCATGTTCGTATACTATATGAATAATCACATAGTAATAACAGCTGCAACGACAAGAACATATGGAGTGGACATTAGGAATTTGCCCTGCTCGGTTCCTTTAAGGCCTCCAAGAGGAATCAAAGGGTCTCCTTTCAGTTAATAGCAAATGCAAAATTAGCCAATATTCACTTGTTTATGAAAATTATCTGAAAGAAGATCATTTATTACTGCTTCCTATTTAATTAATCCCATTTTTCTTTGTGCATAGAACTTAAGTTTCACACATTATTTATTGTTATTTATGCTCTAAAATTATGCACCTTAATTGTATTTCACATCGAATTATTTATTTTCATAATATGCTAATAGATGGCGATCAAAGTCTTTTGTATTTCTTTTTCAATGTATTGCGTTAGTCAAGAAGACTCTCATGGAAGCTATTTTATGTAACGTTGAACAGGGATCAATCATTTATTCGTACTGTTGGAAGACGTATAAAACCAATGAACTAACTGAAACTGGTTACTACCATTATCAAGTCAATCATACATATAATTTCGTCGATCCAGAAACAAGTTCACACCCAAAACATCGAGACTGTGGTGTTCTGCCAAATGGCGAAATAAGCGGCAACGGGGGACGGTAAGACAACGCCTGGGCAGTTATCTTGCGGAATTTATGTGGAGATGATTACATAAAAATGACGATGTATTTTTATCGATACTGAAAGACATTAAATAAATGTTTCTGCCTGCATATATAAAAGTGTATTAAATAGTCTGTCCTTCATTTAGGAGTTTTTTTGTTAATTTATATTTTTTCCCTCATGTGTCATAGTATCAGCCGGGAAGCGAACCCGCTAACCCGGGACATCTGCTTGTAAAGCAGCTTTCGCTGACCTCTCGACTACCAATACCTGACAATTTTTTTTTTAAAAAAAGAGGGGAAATAGCATTTTTTATGAAAGTCCCAGCATACTTTGCAACCAAGTGGTTTCATTGGTCCATTTGATTTTTGGGGCGAAATTTCTTTCAGAGACCCTCCATTTTGTATGGCATATACTACAGGGTGTCTTACAAATATAAATAATCTCTTCTTTTTTAACAGTTTTTGGTTTAATTTCTATATAAAAAAAGATCGTTTTTACTGTAGTTTCTATATATATAAAAAGTCCAAAAAAAAAAAAAAAGGTAAAAGTCGTTTTTATTGTAGTTTCTATTTATATATATATAAAGTTGGACTAAAGGTTTACTTTAGCGACCACAACATAAAAATCATGTTCGCCCTCTAGTTTTCAAAATTAGAATAAATTATTATACGAAAATCTTACGTGTATGCTACATTACAATTACATTAAAATTTATTTAAAATGTAAAAGATAATAAAAAAATATTTACCATTTTAAAAAAATTGAAATAATTACACTAGATTAATTAAAATAAATAGTTTAAATTATTTGAAACTTAAGAATTTAAACTATCTACATTTATAATTTAATAATTTAAACTCTAGATTTATAGCACTTATTATAAAAAAAAAACACCGGCATAAGCAAGAAAATAGTCATTGACTGGGCAAATTTTTATCGTGAAGAGTGTGCCAAATATTTAGACACAAATCCGATGGTTCTCGGCGGAATGGATAACAATGGGGAGCCATTAGTCATCGTAATCGACGAAAGTTATTATTTCCACAGAAAATACCACAGGGGGAATATACGTAGAGGGCATTGGGCCTTTGGCGGTATTGAAAGAGTGTCAAGGAAGTGCTTCTTGACAGAAATTGCGGATAGAACGGCTGGCACATTGGAGGCCCTAATCCACCGGTACATTTTACCAGGTACTCACATAATTTCAGATGGCTGGGCAGCGTGCAATACTATCAGCAGACTCAGAAATGGGGTATATATGCATTCGGTTGTCATCCACCAGGACAACTTCGTGAAGACCAAGACATACATACCCAGAATATTGAGAATATGTGGATTTACCTTCCGTGGTAGATATAGCACTGCCGCCTTTTTCTCCAACTTCCTAATATGCATAGGGCATAATTATCTTTTATGTTTTAATTATAAATATTTACTGTAATTGTAATATAGGAGCAGATACGTAATATTTTAGAATGTTTTAGTTCTAATTTTAAAAACTAGATGGCGAATATGCTCTGGTCGCTAAAGTAAACCTTTACCATATATAAAAGTTAAGTTGTTTTTACTGTAGTTTCTATATATATAAAAGAAATCGTTTTTACTATAGTTTTTATATATGTTTTAAAAAAAACTTTTTTACTGTACTTCGTAAACTAAACCAATGAATTTTATTATGCAATATATTGAAAAAGAAATGTATGAGATATAATTTACATGGAGATAGAAATGAGAATATTTTTATGGAAAGATATGAAGGGAACTATGAATGAATGTAGAGAAAATAATTTTTTTTATGACTGATAAGTGAAAAATTTGATAATAAAATATTTAAAGGAATGATTGATGGTTTGTTTAGCTAAAACGTGAGTTTATAAATTAAGCAAAGTGCATAAGCATGAGTATGTGGAGAGTTTGAAGGAGGAAGAGGAGGAAAAATTACATTTAACACTAGAGAGCACATTTGAGAGTTGAAAAAATATATTAAAATGCAAATGGAAGGAGGTAAATAAGTAAAAGGGGAATGATTACCTGTCAGAAAATTATTTTAGGTGGAAATTGTAAAGAATATGTTGGTTAGATGAAAGGGAATGAAGATAAAAAGATATATTGTATGATCTAATAGCTCCTGAAAATTTGAGGATATGAAAGAGTGGAAATTAAACTATTAAGCATTATATGATCACCATTTCTTATGCTTGTTCGTAACTGTTATTAAAAAAAATGCAAAATTTCTCCATATAGTAGAGCCATTCAGTACAAGCCAGAGTAATCCATGGATGCCAGAAGGCTTGTGCATAAAATCCCTATCTAGTGCATATTCACCCAATATCCCCAGACCAGTTTCTAGCTTGTGGCTTTTATCAGTGAGGAGCCTGAATGGCACTACTGTATGGAGAGTATTGCATGTTTTAATAATAGTTATGAGCAAGCATAAGAAATGGTGATCATGTAATGATCTATCTATCTGATTACATATTTTTGAAGAAAATCAGTTGTAAAAAAATTTGGTGGAACCTTATGTAAAAGATTTTTAGCTCTGAAAAATAAATGGTCAATGAGTATCTCTTCAGTTTCAAGTGTTCAAACATTATCGCCTATTTCAAACTTTCTCCCTATGATTACTATCTCATAACTTCTTTGTTGGGCAGGTGACAAGATTGACAATTCTTTATTTTCCTTTGACACAAAAGTTCAACTGTGATTTGACATTTTTCACAGTTCGATGTCTTTTTATCTCTGCCCACCATACATAGTTGGATGCCAGGTTTTTAGCCATAACTTAATAATCTGAGTACACTTTTGCGACCACAGCTGGGTCTAAGTACTTAATCATCCATCAATATATAGCCTTTATTTATGGACAGTCTCATGTACAGTCCATTACTTAGGTAGGGAGAACATCTAGTGAGCCATTTGCTCCCTATCCAAGTTTTAAGAATTCTGTAGGCCAGAGTCTGCGTTATCCCATTCCCTATCATCATCAACCATTATCAACCCACTGCAGGATGAAGGTCTCTCCAAGTTCAATCCATCTCCAATCTTTAGCTTCTCTTCACATCACCCTTGCACACTTCTTATTTCACCCATCCATTTCATATATGATCTCTCTGGGTCTTTTATAATCTCTTGGAATCCAATTTAAAATTTCAATTGTCCATCTATTATCATCTCTTATAGCAATATGTCCAGCCCAACTCCAGTCTTAATTTTTTCAATGAAGTCAGTAACACCTGTTTGTTTTCATACCCATATAGTGCATTTTCAATCTATTGTGACTCCTAACATGCATCTCCCCATACTTGTTTTGAGTGGTCTGAAGTTTCTGTATTGCTCTTCTCTTAAGTGTCCAAGTCTCAGATTCATAAGTAAGAACTGGTAAAACACATTTATTAAAACCTTCCTTTTCAAGCACATAGGCATATTTCCTTTTAATATCAAGTTATTTTTACCAAAAGCACTAACCAAGTTTAATTCGGATTAATTTCATCCATTATGTTTCCATCTGTATTAATAATCTGACCAAGATATTTGTAGCTGTTGACTTCTAACTCATCATAATCAATCTTTATTTTCATATTTTGAGAAAATACATTAAACATTATTTTAGTCTTTTTAACATTTATCTTTAATCATACTTTCATCTGATAACTCCTACATTTCCTGCAGCTTTAAAGCATTACTTGCAAAAACAACTACATCATCTGCAAAATCTTAATGACTTAAATAATCTCCATTTACTTTCACTCCTTTAGTTTCCCATTTTAATCCACAAAATACTTCTTGCAACACTGCTGTAAAAAGTTTTGGAGATATGGAGTCACCCTGTCTTACATCCTTCTCAATGTTGACTTTCCTAGTATCATGTAATCTAATTGTTGCCGTTGCATTTTTATAAATATTCTTCAAAATATGGTAATATCCTGGATCTATACCTTGATGATCCAATGCCTTTAATTACTGAAGAAATGTTTATAGAATCAAATGCCTTTTCATAATCTACAAATCCATAGCATAATGACAACTCATTTTCATTTGTCCTTTCTATAACTTCTCTCAGTACTTTGATATGATCTACTGTACTAAAACAACCTTTAAATCCAACTTATTATCTTTGTAAAAATTTTGTATAAAACGGATAAAAGGCTTATAGGTTTGTAATTTTTAATATCTTTATCACCTTTTTTAAATATTAATATTGTATTCTTACAATCATCTGGTACATCTTTATCATTTAGACATTTGGTATATAACTTTGCTAAAAAATTTACTATTCACCTGCTTTTTTTAATATATCAATTATAATTCCATTATTACATGGAGCTTTTCCTTTCTTCATAAATTTAGTTGCATGTCTCACTTCATTTAAAATTCTAGACAATTCAGAAGATATAATAGATATAGAACATATTTGTTCTTTATTAGTATATAATTTTGCTATCATTCGGTTATTAATAGTATTTGAAGCTAACTAATTATTGTATTTTACGAAGGTTTCTGTCCTAGGCAATTCAGCTTTATCTGGGCATCTGCATGTGATATATTTGTACTTTGCAATTATATTGATTTTCTTAATAGGATAGTAGTGGCTATGGTTATTAAAGAACCAAAGACACTCCAAAATGTATGGGTACTGAACTGAGTTCAGACCTGTTAACTATAAGCTAATGAGCTTGGTTGAACATATTGTGTTTTCAAATTTTAAAATCAGTTTTGTAGATAAGTAGAAATAAAAGGTCGCTGCTAGAGGGTTGCATTAGATCCTAAGATCTAGGTGCAGTGCTCTCAGTTCAAGGCTCCTCGCTGATGAAAGACACAAACTAGTCTGGGAATATTGGATGAGTAGGCACTAGATAGGGATTTTATGCACAAGCCATCTGGCATCCATTGATTTCTTTGGCTTGCACTGAGTGGCACTACTGTATGGAGAGTTTTGCCTGTTTTAATAAATAGATCATTCCTGTGCAGATAGAATTGTTGCCGAGATTTAGACCTGACTATGCTTCTGTTTTAAAGTGCATTGCAAGGTTTTACTGCTTCTTTATCTTTCTATTTGGATGTTAAGATTTTCTAAGTCTTTGTGAATATTTGCCACTCCATTTTATATAGTACAGTACTACTATTAAGATGTCGCTGTGTTGATAATTAATCCTTTTATTAGAATGTATTTAAACCCATTGCTTTGTAATTTTATGTTTTCTTATAACTATGTTGCTAAAATATATTCAGTTTCTATGCTTTTCTCCATTAATTATGTATAAATTATTTATATGATATGTTTATTATTACTAATAATACAGAACATCTTTATCTTATTTAGGAATCGTGGTTTGCAATTATACTGAAGTCTCTATATAGTAGCAACAATTGTTCCAGGATGTATCATGGATTGTAGCAAATGTATTCAGGTATGTCATTTTAACATATCCTTATATAGATATATGCACATATTATGTCTGTATTGTGAACCACGGAATTACAATTTCTTTTCTATTAATATTTATTATGTTTTTTATGAATCATGGATAACTTGACTTACAGATGTACAAAATATGGCTATAAAAGATAATGAAGCCTTTTATGGTAGGCAACTATTCTGCATTGCTAAGTAATTAGAATAATTATCATGTAAAAAAAGTTGGATTTTCAAAGGCACTTTAAATAAGTACAGTCATTTTTTTGTTGTTTTTAAGTTCAAGAATTTGAAATGAACAATTTAATCATTTTAGTAAAAAAAAAATCTCTATTAAGCAAAAGGATATGCAAATTTGATTTTAAAAAAGGTAATTGAAATGAGGGTGCAAAAATGGAGGTAACTTTTTTTCATATAAAATCAACTTTGCTTTTCTTTTAAACAGACTTAAATACTTATAAACATGAGGATTGCCAACCCCTCCAAACCTTTTTAAAAATTTGAGGACCCCCTTAAAAAATTTCTGAACCCCCCCCCCACCCCCCCCTAATTTTTTTTTTTTTTCCCTCAGGGGTTGGGGTTTGTTTTTGATATATTACTTCTTTCAAATCCCTCAAGATCGCCAATGTGCTTTGTGAATGAAAAAGAACATTCATCATCATCAACCATTATCAATCCACTGCAGGATGAAGGTCTCTCCAAGTTTAATCCATCTCCGATCTTTAGCTTCTCTTCTCCACAACACCCCTGCACATTTTCTTATTTCATCCATCCATCTCACATGTGGTCTCTTTCTGGGTCTTTTACAATCTCTTGAAATCCAGTTTAAAATTTCAATTGTCCATCTGTTATCATCTCTTCTAACAATATGTCCAGCCCAACTCCACTTCAATCTTTTAATTTTTTCAATGAGGTCAGTAACACCCGTTTGTTCTCTTACTCATACATTGCATTTTCGATCTCTTCTTGTTACTCCCAACATGCATCTCTCCATACTTCTTTGAGTGGTTTGAAGTCTCTGTATTGCTCTTCTATTAAGTATCCAAGTCTCAGATCCATAAGTCAGAACTGGTAAAACGCATTTGTTAAAAACCAGCCTTTTCAAACACATAGACTACTAAATTTTAACTAATTTGAATTTGTAATTGTTTGTTATCCAAACGTTATTTTGAAAGAAGCTCAGTGTAAAAAAAAATGAAGAAATTCATTCTGCTATTATGTATACATATTGAATTTATAATAACTTCTTTACTTATTAAAATTATTTTTAAAAAAATTATACATTACATATGTATGCTAAAGAAATGGTGATAACCATGTAAACGCAATGTACACATATAAATTGTCTAAGTCTCAAATAATCATAGTTAATAATATAATTATTATCATTAATCTCATTTGTAGTTAAACTTATAATTAATTAGTGAAAGTTGGTTTTATGTAGATGGATATGGAAGAATATGTTCCTATCAGTGTAATCAGGTAGACATCGATTTCAGAAAGAGTCATCCCTGTAGAAATTGTAGTTGTATTAAGTTTAGGATCAAAAGACCGCTCCTTGTAATTGTTGTATTATTCAGTTAGGGTTAGATACAAAAAGTCATCCCTTTATTGTTATTATATAAGCGGTTGTGTTTATGATGAGGATCTAAAAAAAATCATTTTTTATGATTATTGTGATAAAGATAGTGTTGGTATCTATCCCATATAGACACATATGTATGGGTAAGTATGAGGAGACATACGAGTCAACGGAATGTTTATATTTATGGATTCATACATCCGTAGAATTATATTTAAGTTTATTGATGTTATGGTTAAAGGTATGGTGAATGTGTTATATTATCTATGAACATATTAATCTATGACATATAAAGAGTAAAGAAGGTTATTAAAATAAATTGCACATGAATTAATGATTATACTTTTGTAAATAAATATATTTATATGATTTATTACTTTCTGCATGGTCTATTTTCATTCATCAGACATTACTTATGTTCTTTGCGATTTAGCCTGGCATTACAAATGGAGCTGTGGAATGGTTATATTATTATATTGAATAAAATATTGTTTTATATATATATATATAGGTTGATTTATTTTCTGATGCTTAGTCAGGTGGCACTCATGTAATTATATAAATAAATAGAGATAGATCATGAAATAGGCAAGTATGACCATTATATAGTAAAAGTACTATTGTAAATTTTTGGCACTAAGTATATGCCAGCTCATGAATATTACTAAGAATTATTAACAAAATTACAATAAAAATTATTGATGACAGACATGCATAAAGTTTTGAATTTTTCTGTTTTTCAAAAGATTTATTCTCATCATTCCAGTGCCTATGACTTATCGTGTGGCAATAAAGCATGCCATGCATGAGTTTGTCAGACGTGCTAAAAAATACATCTCATACATCTGACTTCACCGATATACATAGCATAGATGTGATTAAAACAGCTATATTATTCTCTTAATCCAATTACTATTCCATACAGATAGATCACAATTGCTGACTTAAATCTCACTCAAGCAGATATCAATTTTGAGAACTGTTAGCATGAAATATTCATATGTATCCTCCAATTATCTGATTTATATATTATTATTGGGTTGACCATTCTTGAATATGTTAGGCTATGATCATATCAAGTATTATGTACTGTTGTGATAGATGATTAATAGATATAGCTATCAGATTTTACTTTTGTGGACTAGCTAAAGATGGGCATAACTGTCTCACATGACTTGCGATTCAGATACGATCATATTTAAATATTCGTTTTAAGTTGCAAGTAAAATTGAGATTTGTCTTCCAGATAGTCATCATGTAATATTCAAATGTGGATCAATATATGGGTAGCCAGTTAAATAAGAAACACTGACAATGTTTCTGCCTAGTTATTTGCATAGAATTTCTAATGAAGTAACTATTATCCTACTGTGGGATACAAGTTTAATACCTTCATATGTAATAGAAACCACTTTTTGTCTTCAATAAAATATTTAGAAATTTCTTAATAATAGTAGTTGATTTCTGCTGTGGATTTATAGAGATGACATTAATTTTTTTTGCTGATACAATATTTTTTTATATATCAGTCTATCACATACCTTAATTTCTAATATCTCAGTTTCAGTAGTGGTTTTTTAGGATACAGGTATTCCTTGTGCAGGTTAGTATACCTGTAGGTTAATGAACTCCATTTTTAATGATTTCTTGATCTTAATTCTGACACTTCTAGAGGGTCATCATGAACTTTTTTGCAAGTTACCATTTGATTATTTTTCTTATTGCGGCTGTGATTTTTTTATTGTTGTTTTGTTTAATTAACAATATTGTGTTTGGGGAGGATTGGGTGAAGATCTAATTAATTACATGTTTGAATGTACTCAAGTGTTTTTATTTTTAATAAGGCTGTATTTTCAAAATTTTGATAAATTATTAATTAAGCTCTTTTTTTTTTTTTATTTATTGAAGGCAAATAGAAGATAAATCATTATTCACTTATTTATGAAAATTCATTCAAAGAAGGTCTCTTATTATTGCTTAATATTGTAATTTCCTTTTTCTTTGGTCATAGAAATTATTTTTCATATTTTTTAGTAATTATTTGTGTTATAAAATTGTGTTCTGTAATTGCTTTTAACATCCAATGTTTTATTTTCAGAATAGTTATTAGATGTCACTTAAAGGCTCTCATGCTTATTTTTAGCCTAAAAATATTTGCAAAGTATTTTTTTATTCAATATGTTACCTTTTTATGATTAATGTATTAGATATAAGAGTTAAAGGGTACTTTTGTATTAGAGCTTCAATGTAGGGGAGGCCTTTTTACACCCACAATAAATGTGTAATGTTGCAATGATGTCAAATTGAAAGGAAATCATCCCTGCGAATATACGTGACAAAGTGTGCTTTTCTTTATCAACGCGATGTTTTTTTTTTTTTCAGTTATTGTCCAGATTTCTTTCTGACAACAGCTATTTCAATTCATATACAGTTGTATATTTTCAGTTTTTGTTTCTTTTTTTTAAAATTTAATTTGTTTGTTTAAAAAAGTACATTTATTAGCATTTCTGTTGAAAATCCCAGCATACTCTGTGATCACGTGCTACATTTTCGGAGGAAAAATTTTTAGGAGAGATCTCAATTTTCTGTGGTAATATTACATGGTGAAATTTTTTGTTTCAAGGCAACAATTCCTGTTATATATTACACAGTTAAGTATCGTTTGAATATACTTAATGTGTTTTAATAAATATTGTTTAAAAACCAAAATCATTTACTGTTTGTTTAGTAACAATTTTGTTGTGTAATAGCGTTATTTCATTAAGATCGCAATCACTTTTTTTTTTGATTAGGAATGTCACTATTAAAAGTTGTTAGTGTGAAAGTCATATGTATAGTGGATGCCTTTTTATAAATATTATTTAAAAATCCAAATCATTTACTGTATTTAAACTAACAACTTTTTTGTGTAATATTGTCCAAGTCGTACATATTTGAATGTCTTGTTCAAAATCTTACATTTTTTTATTGAAAATGATAAATATGTTTATTATTTTTTATTATGTTTTTACTTTTAGTCATTTCTAGTTCTGCAACATGGAGCATGTATTTGACCTACTGCCCCTTTTTCACATGTGTATCACCCTCCTCCCTGATAACTCTGTAAATCTTGCCAAAAATGTCATGTACAAAACCTGTGTACATGTTATTTTAGTCACATTCCAAGATTACAAAGCTATCAGTGGATTGATAAGAATGTGAACATGCACAGTAGGTGTAATACATGCTCCATGTTGCAGCTCTAATATTAAAGTACCAGTTAAAGTTTTGTGTAAAGATACTTAGTACGGATTATTTTTGATAAAATTGTTTTTACCCCCCAAAAATTATAAATTAAAAATTTCACCATTATTTCAATAAGTCTATCTTCAATGATTTGATGCTAAAGAAAGGAAATGAATTAACAGTGAAAATTTTCCTTTATCTGCATCATGTGGTGTGGAATTTTATAAAATTGTAGAGTTTAATGTCCATACTTGAATCATGATCAATATTTAATTTAAAGAAGTTAAAAAAAAATTCTTTAAGTTATTACATTTACATATTTTAATAAAAACTATATAATTCTCTAAAAAATCAAGTTCCTTTTTCTTGTTTGCAGCTTGATTTTTTGTTATTTGTTTTTTTACAGATTGGACTGATAATATGAATAAGTTTACAACTGAGTGTTGAGGATAAATAATTTAAAAAAGATTGATTAAAGAAAAAAAGGCATGTAGTGAATATATCATAAATGTTTAATAAAAAAAAGAGACTGAAGATGGAGTAGCTTTTTATGGATAAAAGAAATGATTTCATTGGAATTAAGATTTAAATGGTATAAAGTTAATATGCTACCTAAGCAAATTAACAATATAAAAAAGGAAAAAGTTATAAAAATCTTTAAAGCTATATGAAGAAGAGAAATGAGAAAGAAAAAGCTATTTTATTCTTAATAGTCAAATATGTTTAAAAATACATATATACAAGCAACAAAGATTACAAATTATAAAATGATTATATAAAAGCCTTTTTCGGCAAATTATGTTTTTTTGCCCTTTTCAATATGTCTCCACGATTTAAAGCACATACAGCGACATCTATATCAATACATGAGAGAAGATAGATAAACAAATGAATATTTGACATGATCTATTATGTGATTTTTTCCCCCTCAATTCTACTACAAAATTACTCTGTTATATATATTGAATGGATATATATCCACATATATTAATTAATTAACTATCCATTCTTTATCCATTAACCACTTATTATTTAACTTAATGGATGTTTTGTATATATTCATACAGTTGTTTTTATTATACATGATGTAGTTTGTTTCATATATTTTACGTCTATTAACATTTTTAATATAATCAAGAACACTTATATTATCAATACAATTTATTTTATGTCCATACTGCAAATAATGAACATATAACGCAGATCTATCATCTTTCCTAGCAATAGCATCATTGTGTTCTTTAGCTCTTTCTCCCAATTGCTTTGACGTCTGGCCAATAACTTAAAAGAAAACACTCAAGAAATTTGTCATAACATTTTTGGCTGAATGTGAGTTGTTAAATGAATATAATTCATCAGAGATCTTAATTTAAGAAAAAGTAGAAAAATGTTGGCTATAAAATTGAATAATATGTATAGTAAAAAATGAAAAGCAATAATATTAGATGATGTTGGAGCTGAAATAATAATAGCAAAATGAAAATATGTGAGATCTGGTTTAAAAGAAATGCTTATGTTATAGATGATGGTAGTATTCCAAATGAATGAAAGAATGTGTGAATCAGATTTTTATAGAAATATAATACAATGCTAATATAATGTATCTACTTGCATGACCAAGCCAACAATGAGCAGAGAAATTATTGACAAAAGTAAAATCTAATTATCTGCATTGTTAAATCGGTGGCAACAAATGGATAAATATTACTCTCTATATGTATGTGTGTATAATTTGAAATAAGGCAAATGTTTTATTTTACTCTTTACATATACAGTACTTCTATATTTACCTGTCTATTTGTTATGAGTTTATTAAATCTTCCCCCATAGCAACAGTTTCAATAACTGCAATGTCAATGAATTGTATTTTAAAAAATTTTAAATAAAAAAAGTTAATGATTAATAAAAAACAAAATTTGATTTTTTGGTGCTTATCACAAAGTGTTATAAAATATGATTTTTGAATTTGACACCACTTGTGCATTTTCCCCATAATATTCTTTAGAAATAATGAATAGGAAGGATGAAAAGAACTTATTTTTACCATTGTTTTGACGGAGAATGATTTTACCTATATAATTTTTAAATTGAAATCTGTCATTAACATGAGCATATTCTACATATGTTTTTAGTTTGAATTAAAAATTAATATAATGTATATATTGTAATGGAGATAATTTTGGAAGCATAAATAAGTATATATTTATTGTATATATACTATTTTGATGTCTGTGTTAAAAACAGTGTTCATAACTATTATCACTTATGGGGTCTTAACAAAAATTCATCTTTAAAAAGTTAATTCTCATTATGGCCGCTAGGTCGCAGTCGAATAGACGCTAAAAGTTTTAAATATGGTGTCATCATCATCATCATCATCAACCATTATCAATCCACTGCAGGATGAAGGTCTCTCCAAGTTTAATCCATCTTCTCCGATCTTTAGCTTCTATTTATTTATTTATTATGTAAATATGGTGTAAAGAGCATTTATTAATTTACTCAGGTACTACCAGATTCTATCAGAATGAAGAAGCTGATATATCCTCCTTCAACACTAGGACATTAATTAACAATGAAATAGCTATCTTTGAAGTATTCTTACACTTCATCTCAACTCACCCCTATTCTGTCCAGCATAGATCACTACTTGATTCTCTAATATATGCTGAAATGAAACTTTTATAAAAGGATAAACAGGAAACAGCATTAATTGTATAAAGACTATAATAAATGTATTCTTTCATATTTCTTTAAATGTCAAAATGAGCTAAGTTTATGTTATACAATATGTATTATAATATTAAATCCATTTAATTTGATATCTGATGAGCACAAACCACATGCTATTATGAATGTAGCACGCATATGTTTGATTTTGAGATGTCATATCTCTGGGAGCAACTTTTATATCAAATTTTCTCAGACTTGATAGTACTCAAAAACTTATTTGTAAGAATTACCTACAATCCTCACCACATTTACTAATAAGCTCATGCTGTGTAACTCACTGATATCTATTGAGCTTGGAATATTATCTAGATAGAATTAGCAGGCAGAATTATATGAAATTTCTGTCATCATATTAGCAAGACATCTTAAACATAATCATGCATATACACAAGATATCACTTCCTTATCCATAAAATTAGCCATACAACAACAAATAAATTTGGGAAGCATATATAACAGGGCATAACTAAGTATATACATCATTAATTTCATAAATATATAAATATCATATGTATTACTTAGATATGTATATAGGGTTTCATAGCCATGAAGGATAAATAAAAGAATTAAAATCATACCAATGTGCAAGACCACTAGTGAATAAATTTCCCAATTATAAGTGAAACTGATTATATTAATTTTTATTAATATATGATAAACGCATAGGCAACCTTGAATGCAGTTTCTAACATTAAAATATGCATATATAGTAATATCCCGTTTCCACATTATACAGCACTATTCTATTATTTAATGCTTTCTTTCTTTATCTTTTATCGCAATTTTAAATAAGATGGTATTTTAAACAATGATAAGTCATTTATGTTATTAAAATTACCAAATTTATTTAATTCCAAACTATGTACCTCCAGATATATAAACCTATTTGATTAGCATATATGACCATGAAATGAAATTTATTATTAATAATCTATTAAATCTGAAATACATTGCTTTTTGTTTTCTTTTATCTATAGAAAGCTCACTCCGATTTTACACTAGATAGATGTATTTATCTTTTTCTTTTGCCTTTTATTTAAATTACTTTTAATGCTGGAGAATGTAAGTAACTTTCACAAGTAGGTTGTTGATGTGAAATAACATATATAAAGACCTAGCATATAATTTATAATAATAATCTGTTCCAAGATATTTGTTTTTATTTTATTATTAAGCTATTCTGCTGTTAAATTATTATAGTAGCAAAGCAGCATAAATTACTCACTTTTGATTTTGTTCCTTCTGCCAATGTATATTTTTGAAGATCTTGCAGAGATTTTAATCATAAAACAATGAAAACTAAAATAATAAAAAATATATCAATTGAAAAGCATAAAATTAAATATATAAAATCTTCAAATGAAGGCCATATAAAATAAATTTACATGCAAGCATTTTTAATCCCATTTTAAATATTTTTTTTTCTCTTTCTAAAATTATTCTATGAAAGGCTGCATGATCAGAAAATATATATAACAAATGAGTTTTTCTAAGTAATGTGGAAATATAAGTTGCATAATTAAAGTATTGTAATCTTGTGTTACGGTAGGGTTTTTATAAATGTAGTTTAGTGTACTTTTTAATGTTGATTGGTCCTTGTAGTTTGGAGATAGTTCATGACGTAAGAAGTCATATCACTTTGGCTGATCCAGGCACTCTGAAAGAGAGAGCCTAAGGAATTTTATCTATTCATTTATAACTGAGAAGTCACTGTAGTTAGCATTAAATGTTTACTGGTTATTTTTCAACGTTTTCTTCCAAGCTATCTGTGGCAGGAAAGAAAGCTGGCTTAAAGCTCGGGAAGAATTACCACAAGTATAAGAAGAATTTGAAAAAATAATTATCTTTGACTTATAAATTTATTTTATGCTTATTTTGTCTCACTGTAATTACTATTTGCTTGCTTATTTGTATATTATATATTGCCTACAGTATTTTCTAAATTTATACAATTGATCTGTGTTTATCATCTTAGATGGAATGCAGTGATTATTTATTAATTCCACATTCTGATAAGGGTTAAGTATAAGGTAAATTAATTGTATGGTCCTCTCATGCAAAATACAAAAATAAATCATTTTAAAAACTAAAGTTCTTATCAACATATTTGACTGAAAGTTTGTGATGGTGGTATATTAGATGTGATAATATGTTGGACTATTTCCACCATCTATCAATTATTGAATGTCTAAACTTTTAAATTTTATTTAAATTTATTAAATACAAACAATTTGTTAATAATAACACAGAAATAGACAACATGGGTTAGTAATTACATTTCATTTCAAGTAGTAATACTCTCCGTTCTTCTTCAGGTATTGCTGCCCTGATTAGTGACAATATTAGTATAGCAGTCTAACTTAGATTTTTAGAATCTTGAATATCAATATCTAAGGCAATGCTCTACCTAACTGAGGCATTGAGAGAATAGCTTTGTTGGTTAGAGCATTGCTTTAAAATTTGATATTCAAGAACCTAAAAAGATAAGTTTGATTTCTATGCTAATATTGTCACTGATCAGGCTAGCAAGATCTGAAGAAGAATGGAAGTGTAATTACTAATCTGTCTCATCTGTTTGTGTGTTATTTGTTTGTAATTGAAAAGTTTAAATAATTGAAAATTTTTTAGACATTCAACATTAAATGATTGATGATGGAAATTTTCCAACATATTATCACCTCTAGTCAATATTATTTTTAAAAAACGTAGCTAGAAATAATTACATGTTTTCAAAACATATCAATGAGATAAGTAATTTTGATATTAATAATCTTACTTAATTAAATCTGTTTCACAGGGGGAAAAAATTAGTTTAAAGAAAATAATGTATTTTAAATTTTTTTTAGAATATGGAATTTATTTGAGTCACTATTTGAATTCTTAATCTCACTTGCACATATAGTATGTGTACACAAATAAGTGAATGTCTGGGTTTAATTTTACAACCCCCATAGATTAAATTATTCTGATGTTTATAAGATATGTTTAAGACCAAAATAAGCTATATCAACTATCTTTTTGACTCATAAATGTATTCTGCCTTTCTCAACTTGATCTTGCTACTTGCCATTAATATGGAAAAAATGCTTCAATATATATGTACACATACCAAACTGAGGTAGTTTTAGGTAATCAACAGTAAAGCACAAACAGCATTCGTAGATTAATGGTTATAAAGATCAACATGCTAGCCAACAGCTGTTTTATGTTTTATTACACAACTAGAATTAGTACACTTGTTTGCTAGACTACTATGTTAGATCCTCATCTACTTGAACAACTGTTTTTCAATTTAGATTCTTTATTGTAATATGTGGATATGTTAACAATTTTATGTGAAATCTTTTATAATATGTCTATTTAAAATATATATTTCAAATTCAGTATTTCTCAAGATTTTATAATAAATAATTAATAATTAAATTGTTTTATCATTCAATAAAAATAATTGGCATACAGAAATAAAGCAAACTTAAAGTTAATGATTATTATAACACTAATCTCTTTTGAAGTATACAAAATTAAAAATATCATATGAGTCTTAATATTAATTTAAAATTATAAATAATTTTGAGAAATATTATTTTAAAAATTATTCTGTTTTCAGCACTTCTTATATAATTATTTTTATTATTTTGTTTTCTTTAGGTTGGCAATAAATGTCATCTGAAAAACTCCTTTGAAGTGTGTGAAGCTGTTTGTGATTGCATTTATAAAAAGAAACTATCTAAAGCTGATCACCCATTTGTACATTGTATTGGTTTATTTGTAGTCACCATTTGTAGGTTAATTATAGTGATTGTAATAAAGATATAACTTCATTGATCTCATCAAGGAATTCTATAATTGTATGTGATTTCTGATATTTCAAAATAGAACAGCAAGGACAGTTTAATTATACCTTGTGATTTCAAGATAAGTTATAGTAGTTTAAAACATTTTTTTTTGCAATTCCAGTGATTATAAGACTCCTAAAAAATCTTCTCTGAACCAGCACATAAGCATTTATATTGGAGAAAAACCATTTAATTGTAGTTTCTGTGATTACAAGATTAGGTGGAAAAGTGAATTAACATCTCTATGAAAGATTTCATAATGGAGAAAACCTATTTTATTGCAATTCCTGTGATTACAAGACTCATAAAAAATATTGTCTAAACCAGCATATAAACATTCATATTGGAGAAAAACCATTTAATTGTAGTTTTTGTGATTACCAGGCTAACAAGAATTTGCTCAGCAAAGTATAAATTTTGTTATAACTTGTATAACCACAAAACTTGAGTACAAAATAATTTAAGAATGCATCTATGAAGTTTTACAGAAATAAAATACTGCCTTACAAAATTGTAGAACCAATTGTTAAAAAATTAATTAAAAATCAATAATAAAATTTTTTAAATGTACTTTGTGTGATCATAGAACAAATTCCAAAGAAAATATTAAACTTGATAAACATAATCATATAAGAAAAAACCTTTCAGTGCACCTCTAATTGTAAGACCTGTCACAACTTATATGTTGCATGAAAGTTGTTGTAGAGGGGGAAAAGACTAGTTTTAGTTTCTGTAATTACACAGCTTAAATGCTCAGAAAAATCTTGAATATTGCTTGTGTGATAAGACTGTTATAAGGACTTCATTCAAAAAGCATGATAGAATTTATATCAGGGAAACATTCTTTGGTGGGAACTTGTGATAAACATTTGTTATAACAGTTATTAAAGAAAAACTCTTCAGTTGTTGCTTTTGTGATGATAATGCTTTCAGACACACCTCATTAAAAATTTGATGAAGGAATTCATAGCGGATATTTTTTCTCTTGTAATAGGTGCGAATTACAGACAGGCAACATGAAAGATCTCACACATTAGAAAAACTTTAATTGTAGTTTATGATTTTAAAATGAGCTATAAAAATAGTTTAAAACATAATGAAATAATGCATACTAGAGTAAACTTATTTACTTGCAAATTCTGCAATTACAATACTTTAAAAAAAAAAATGCTAAAACAGCATGAAAGAATTCATATTAGAGAAAAACCTTTTAAGTGTAACCTTTGTGATTATAGGAGTAATTGGAAATTCAATTTAAAACAACATGAAAAATCTCATACTGATGTAAAACCTTTTAATTGTAGCAAATGCAATTTCAAGACCAAGTGTAAATGGAAGGCAAATTACCATGAAAGATTTCATACTGGAGAAAACTTATTTTATTGCAATTTCTGTGATTACAAGACTCTTATAAAATGGAGGCTAAACAAGCACCTCCAGGAAAGAAATCATTCTGGAGAAAATGTATTTCATTGCAACTCCTGCGAATACAAGACTTGTGTAAAAGAAAGCTTAAGTCTGCATGTAAGCATTCATCCTGGAGAAAAACCATTTAATTGTAGCTTCTGTAATTATAAGACTAGGTGGAAAAATGAATTAAATCTTCACGAAAGAACTCATACTGGAGAAGAGCTATTTTATTGCAATTCATGTGATTACAAGACTCCTAAAAAATACTACCTTAAGCAGCATATAAACATTCATACTGGTGAAAAACCATTCAATTGTAATGTATGTGATTACAAGACCAGATGGAAATGGGAACTAAATCGCCATGAAAGAATTCATACTGGAGAAGGATTATTTTATTGCAACTCATGTGATTACAAGTCTCCTAGGAAAGATAACCTAAACGAGCATGAAAGAATTCATACTGGAGATAAACCATTTCATTGCCACTTTTGTGATTACAAGACAAACAGAAAATATAATTTAAAAAAGCATAAAAGAAGTCATTTTCTAGAAAAAAATTTCAATTGTAGTTTTTGTACTTACAAGACATTTTGTGAAAGTTGCTTAAAACTTCATGAAAATAATCATACAGATGCAAAGTCTTTTCAGTATACTTTTTGTAATACTAGCAAAAAACTTTTTCGCAGCCCTTTGAATTGTAAAAACACTTCTCAAATTACTTTACCATATTATAAAAATAATATTTATATAAAACCTGCTTCAGTAGTATCAAATCTTAATAAGCAGATGAAAAATACAAAAGAATATCATGATGATATTGTTGTATTTAAATGTCATTTGTGTGATTATGAAGCTACAAAGAAAAGTGTTCTGCAAATTCATGAAGCTAATCATTTTAATGATAGTGAGATTATCCAAATTCTCATTCATTTGATTTAAATCTCCATGAAATATATTGTACAAAACCGATTGTAGCTTTTGTGATTATAGAATTTCAGAAAAAAATATAAACCTTTACTTGTAGCTGGTATGATTACAAACTACTGTTAAATGTAATATTAAAGTTCATGTATGAATTCATACTGAGAAAAAGTTTTTGTCATTATAAAACAAATAGCAAATCAAATTGAAGCAGCATGAAAGAACTCACATTATTGTAAAACTTTTATAGTATAAACCAGCATGCAAGAATTCATACTGGACAAAATCTTTTTAATAATAGCTTTTGTGATTACAAAAAATGAGCTAAAAATTTAATTGAAAAAGTTATGAAGGCACTCGCACTAATGTAAAACCTTTCATTGTAGCATGTGTGTTTTCAAGATTAGGTGCAAAAATCTCCATGAAAGAATTTCATAGTAGTGAAAATCTTTTTATTGTAGTTCCTGTGATTACAGGACACCTAAGAAATAGGCCAAATGAGCACAAAAGAAATCTTACTGAGAAAAATCATATTGTAGCATCTATGATTAGAAGGCTAACAAAAAAACTAATTTAAAAAAGTATAAAGGAAATCATCTTGAAGAAAAATTATTAATTGTAGTTTTTGTAATTACAAGATAACTGAAAATAATCATACAGATGCAAGATCTTTTCAGTATACTTTAGTTGTGAAATTGTTTAACAAAACATGAAAGATCTCAGTAGCAAAAAAATATTTTACTCCAGTCTGAATTGTAAAACTTCTGAAGTTAATTGAGCCTGCTATAAAAATAATATATGTATAGAACTTTTTTTTTCTACTATCAAATCTTAATAGAGGAAAAAATAAGACTACTGTGTTAATACTACCATATTTAAGTGCCATTTGTATGATTATGAAGCTACAAAAAAAGTGTTCACTGATTGTGAGAATATTGAGATGGGCATTCACTTGGCTTAAATGTCATTGGTAGAGCTGGTTAATGAAAGTTTGTTACATGTATTTTATAATACTAAAATAGAACATGTTTTAAAGATAAGCTAAAAGATTTCAACAATTAAATTAATGAAATCTGGATTAAGGATTTTGTCAGTTTTGAAAAATAACAATGGTCAACTTTACGATAGAGGAATTCTTTAATAAAAAATTTATATAAATAAAATAATATAAGCAAATGCATAAAGAATTTCTGTGTAGATATGCTTGTTGTATAGACCGTGCTGTGCATTTGTTTTATACTGATTTGCAAAATTTTACCATATGTATTGTTTTCTTGTCATCTTGTGCAAGTAAAGGTCTTGCAAAACTGATGAATGTTTGATATGAACTTTTGAAGTTGTTATTATATAACATTGTATGACTTTGGGTGTTCATAATATGAAAAAGTCATGTAATTTTGTACACTAATATGTTTGGAAGTATGTATTAAGTTGATCATGACACATCTTTCTAAATGTTTTTTGTAAATCACATTATTAAGATATATTAAGCTTGTACAATAATTGTCAGTGATTCTAGAAATATAAATTTGATGGCATTTGTGTAAATAATAATAAAAAACAAAAAACTTAATTTTTAATCATTAGTCGTTTATAATGTAACAGTAATTCTCTTGTATTTCAACATTTTCTTCCACGTTATATATGGTCAGTAACACATAATGGGATTTTAACACATATACATGTATGTACATACTGCTATATATTTATATATATTGTGTCTTAGAAGATTAAAGTTTCTATTTTATTTTCTATTTTTGTAGATTTGAATATGGACATCATGTTTAGCATTATACATTGAGTTAACTATTCTGTGATAAAGATAGTCATATTATAAACTAGTAAAAAATAATGATAAATTTCGAAAGACTTATATGTATTGACTTTCTTTGTGACAATTTATTTTTGTATTGGTTGTGAATTTTATTTAGTTAACAAATTATTTGGAAATGAAAAAAATATAATTTTATTAAATATATTTAATTTTCTAAAATATTTCTGCTACAATAATCTATTTACAAATTTTGTGATATAAAATTGTTAATTTGTTTCCATAAATAAACAATATTGAGTGGCAGTAAATTGTGAATTTAAAACCAATGAGCGTGTCTAAATTTATTGAAGATTCCAGTTGTATTTTAGGGATTTAATAGAGCACATATTTATTATTTCTTCATTATTTTATAATATTTAAAAAGTTTATTATTTTCTGAATATCCTAGTTTTAGTTCATTGACTGATAACTAAAGGAAACTGTATTTTATTATTTTATGGTAATGATTGATACATTAGAGCTTATTAAAATTCAAAAAAAGGTGGTCTCGGGAAAACTACAATTTCAAATAGCTTTTACTAATGAATCCTCATCAAAATCAAAAGCCATTAAAATACCGAGGGGAAGTGAACAACACTGACATCTAGTAATTACTAATTTAATAAATTTTGTAAACCAAATAGTGTGTTGGTATTAACATTCTTAGGGAAAGAAAATTGATATCTACAGTTAGAGTAGAAATGAGATGATTGAAAATATATAATTGTTCAAGCAAATCAGATTTATATGTACATATTGGTTTGGGTTCCAAAAGCAGCGTTTTTTTTATTTTCAAGGTAAACCATTAATAATAAAAGAGTTAAACATGTGCCACCTCATGAATATTACAAGTAACATCACATGATGACCATTTCTTAGGCTTGCCCATAACTGTTATTAAAATGGGCAGAACTTTCCATACAGTATTGCCATTCAGTGCTAGCCCGAGTAATCAACGGATGCTGGAAGACTTGTGCATAAAATCCCCATCTGATGAAGGCCACAAGCCAGAAAGTAGTCTGGGATGTTGGATGAGTGGGCATTAGATGGCAATTTTATGCACAAGCCTTCTGGCATCCATTGATTACTCTGGCTCATACTGAGTGGCAATACTGTAAGGAGAATTTTGCCTGTTTTAATATTACAAGTAATTATTAACAAAATTACAATAGACATAATTCATGACACATGCATAAATTCTTGAATTTTGTTATGTTTTTCAAAAGATTTATTTCCATTCTGAAAATGCTTTATGCATTTGAATGCAATTCTCATTTTTTTTGCATTCACTTTGTTGGACTAATATGTTCTGATCACAATTATTTATCTCTGATCGTATATAACTTATTTTTCAAAATATGGTTTTACCAAGCTATCTACTGTCAAAATTATCTTACTTTTTTTGATTAATCAATCTTATTACATTTTCTTATTCTCTTTTTTTTTTAAAACAACAAAAAAAGAAAGAATATATTCCTTTTAAAATTTTGATTGTTTGGAATAAGATTTGCTTTTTAATGGAATTATGAATTTATTCTTGGACTGTAATAATCTGATCTATTTAACATTATCTGCCTTTATAAGTGCTCACATAATTCTGACAACAATAATGTATACTACTAAATGCCATCAGTTTGAACTTGGATATACCAAGTCTTTGAAAAAACAGATCAGTCAATGATTGAAAAATATTAGATGGTTTGGGTTCTAAAGTCTAACAGTGTTAAAACATGCTTTGCACAATAGTACTAGTGTTCATTTTATTACTGCCTATGGTTTGGTCTTAGGCCCAAAAAATTTGATGAAATAAAATTCCTTGGTGGAAATCGTCAGAGTAATACTATTTTCTCTTGGGAATATTTAATGCATGTAGTAATGCATATAAGAAATCCTGATCAAAAATAGCTGAAAATAATAGTGTTGGTGTTATAAACTCAAATGATCTTTTATTGAATTAAACTTAAAGTAATCTATCTGAAACAAAGTTTCCTTTATTTTTCAACAATCTGTTTTTCATTGCTTTTAGAACTTAAATATCTTTCTACATTTAACTTTCCTTTTAACTATTAAGAATCTTTTTTATTAGAAATATATATTCTTATTCTTCACCTTTACTTTCTTTACATTTCTTCATATATTCATATATATTGCTGATAATAACTTCTTTCATATACACTTTAATGCAAAAAAATTTTCTTAATAAAACTTCTTTATTTTCCTGACAGTTTTGACTGTCCAGCAGTCTTCATCAGAGCTACAATATTTGAATGATATAAATACATAACCATTACTTCACATATATATAAAATATACACATATATCCCCTACATACATATATAAATCCACATCACCCATAGACATATATGAAATACATACATACATATATATATAAATGTGCATATCGAAATATATACACATATCCTTTAAACATATATATACAGATACACTCAGATATATATATATATATACCCAACTTACATATAAAATATATACAAAAATATCTAATACACAATTTTTTAAAATTATTACATTTTAAAAACTTATTTTTAATTTTTTTTTATAAATATTACCCTTTTATTACTTGTTTATTAATATTTTATTCTACAATTTTTATCTTTCATCGTTTCTTGCTATCTATCTTTTTTAATTATTATCTAATATATAATATCATCTTTTACATTTTATTTTAATATCTATAATTTTAATTTTTTAAACTTTTACCTTTTTATTATTTCTAGTCTTATTTATTTAAATAACTGATTTTTTTCAAAATTTTCTACCTTTTTTAATGTGATGTGATGTATTTGGCTTCTCCTTAAATGAAGTCAAGAATATCTCAGCAATTATGCCCAAATAAACCTGTTAGCCACTTTATTTTCCATTCCCCACTCTAAGTCTTACCATATTCTGCCCCATTTCCACAACATAATCTTTGTCAACTCTATGGTCTTTATATCTAAATCCCCCTTATCTTTTCATATAGACTCCTTTAATACAACTCCCTCTGTTATCATTTTTTAAAACTTATAATTCTATTTGAAAAAATAAATCTTACAAACCTTTATATGTATAAACAATATTTACAAGTCTTTACCTATACTCACATATTAAATTTTTTTACATACTTAATTTATTTTTATTACTATTTTTAAACTTTTATTTTTATATATTTCCATACATATATATAAACATATTGTAACCGGACAAGAACCAACCCCACTCTTGGTTGGTTTTATTTCCTGATGAGCATATTGCAGGAAGCAACTATCGATTGGCATTCCCCAATGCAGACGTCATCCCACCTACAACAATATTTCCTGCTCATCAGAGGATGTAGTGCCATAGAGATTGGAAGCATCTAGAAATTTATGTTTTTGGATTCCCAAACTGCACCACTAGAGTTCTATCTCACTACAACCTTACCATCGTCTGGTTATGCTGGACATAGCTCAGGAGGCATGAGATTCTTGTGAGCAGGATGCAATGAGTGATGCAAAATGGAACTGAAAAACTAAAATTAATTTTTAATAGTAATTATTGATAAGTCCTTCCAATAGAGTTCATCACTTGTATCAAATGAAAGCTCATTTCAGTTAATCTTGTGTGAAGAAGTCAAAAAGCCCTTTTATCAAATATACATAGGTTTTATCATTATATTCAGGTGTGGTTTATTCAGATATGTATATAAGCCTTTATAAGTCATCATCATTTAATTATTCTAATATATATAACACTTCCAGGTTTATCGATATTTATTATTCAGTCAAACATAGATGTATATTTTTAGATCGATTTTATCCAGATGTGGACTATTCCGGTAAGCATTTAAACATTTATAAATCATCATTTAATTATTCTAATATATAACAATTTCATGTTTGTAGATAATTATTATTCATTCAAACACAGATGTATATTTTTACACAAGTTTGTTATTAGCCATTCCATATTTGTAGAACATTTATAATTTTGCACATATAATGCAATTAATGTTTTCATATTATTTCATTAATTTTCTATTGTTAACTTATTATAGAATTAATAATTGATAGGTAAAACATTATTACTATTATAGAATTAATAATTGAATTATTTTCTAATGCTTACCTTTTAACTAAGGTCTTCATTTATTGCTGTTTCTAAATAACAGAGGGGGGTCTTGACTTTGAACAGCACTAAAGGTTTGGACAGGCAAACTGGAGGCTTACTTCATGATAGTGGATAGAGAGAAAATGGACTAACCGCCCATATTACACTGACTTTTCATGGAGCTGCTTGATGGTTCAATTCACTTCTAGTAATCTCAAAATTCTTAATAAAAAATTGTTGTCTTTTGTGATTTTCAAGTATAGAATAATAATCTAACAATCATCTCTCTCAAAAAATATTGTCTTTTGTTCTGAAATCTCCAACCTATTTATACATTTTCTCTATCAGAACAGATTCACCTGATATGCCTGCTAAATCCAATTGGTTTTTGGTGTGTTTTCATCCATGTTCGTGCCAATAATCCCAGTTCATTGGACAGTTTCTATTTGGCGGGAACAGGCTAGGTGTTTTCAAATTTTTAATTAATTTTCTCTTGCCTGCGGCAATGCCTTGACACCTATAGTTATTCTGTTTCACAAATCATTCTGAAATATAGGAGCTGAAAATCAGTAAAGAGATTTTTATTTAAATGATTTTTAACTTTGAATTTATTAATTTTAATACAGAAAGATTTATACTTTCTTTAACTGTGACTATAGACGTATTTGCTTTTCTTTTTTTTTCATTTTAAAAAGTTTGATTTTTCTTTTAATTTGACCAAAACATTTTCAATTGCAGTCAAATTTCATTATTTCTTCCTCTTCTTTAAAATAATTAGTCTTTTATTTTTGAAATATTGCTAGTCTGATTTAAATTTAACTTGTCATTTTAATTTGGAGGGGGGGAGGTCTTCTAAATATATATATGAAACAGTATGTTTCAATATATAGATACATACACTTATCTTTTAGTACTAATAGCCCTACAAAACCAAGGTTTTTAGCCCCCCATTCCTATTCAAATTATTTTATCTTCTTAATTAATATTGCTTCTTTTATTTTCCTATCTTCTTTTATTAGTATATCCTATCATTTTAATACTATCTCAAATATATACCCTGTTTCCATCATATGCAAATAAATTGTGACTTTATGTCATCTATATTGAATTAACCTTGTAAAAATTGAATTCTTTATCTCGCCACAGTTTTATTAAGAAAATTTTTTTGCATTAAAGTGTATATGAAAGAAGTTATAAGCAATATATATGAATCTTTTTTATTACTTATAGAACTTACTATCTCAATTTTTAAGTTTCCATTACTATTTTCCGCTGGAATATAAACCAGCTTATATTCCTACGATTACTAAATATTTTTTATAAAATATAATATTACTCGTATCTTTATTTATTAAGTGCCTTTCAAAATCCATTTTGGTTTTACAAGATGATATTTAATTAATTAGAAATTTCAGAATATTCACCCCAACGTAAATGTGTAAACAATCTTTCATATCCACAATTTTAATAACTGCAAGTCAATTTATCCATAATTCAGAAAAATAATGTAACAAAAACCCAATAAAATTCTAATTTTTTGATTCAATATGAATGCGCAATATATAATGTACTGCTAGGCAAGGTACATATTCGTAATAATTGTTGTCTAAAAAATTATTAAAATAATAAAATCAATAAGTTGTTCGTAACTGAATTAAAATATCTCATTAGAAAAAAATCTAAAAAAGTATAGTTATTCATATAAACATCATTTATCAATAAAAGTTACAATTAATTAATTAGAAGGAGTAGAAAAACTTAGAAAAGCTAAAGGTAGTTGAATTTCAAGTAAATAAAAGTTAAAGTTGTAACAGAATAAGTCTTCGTGAAATTAAAAGTACTCTTCGTCTAAATTATTAGAGAATGTAAAATTGATTTTAAATATAAAGAAATATAGTGAAGTGTGTGTGTGTTAAAATAGAATGTGAGGGTTAAATATTGAAAAATGAAAATGTATAAGTTGAAAGAAATTACCTCAAATATTCAGAAGCTACATAAAAGAAATGAATTAGCAATGGCTACTAATTAAAAACAGGATTAATTAATTAAAATCTTATCAAAAATTTAATCTAAAGCAGTGGACAAATATCAACAATGGATATAGCTGGCGAGTGTAGAAACTAAATAAAAAAATGACAACAGGTCTTCACATAAATAGACAGTTTTTTATCATTCAATCACTTTACAATCAGTTTTCTCATGTATTCAGAGTCAGTTTTTTTATGACAATGCAGCAATAACAGCTGTCGGAAGTATACGGCCAGACTCCAGCCTTAGTCAATGAAACATCAGCAATCTGCCCAATAAAAGTGATGCCTGCCTAATTACTTGAAACCGCCAGAGATATCTGTCTTGAATAATAGTATCATGAAATAGCAGTCAGGAAACTCCATAGAAGCCTAAAGTCCAACTGGTTGGTAAAAATTCACATGAAGCAGCAAGGAATCAACATCCAAAATCCTATAAGTAATAAAAAAACATTTTCTTATTCCATTTCTGATATTAATGTAGCCATTGTAATAATTTTAAGCCTCCAAAGTCGGTAAAACAAGTGAACTCTATAGCATGCATAAAATGAACTATTGATGTGCGTGTTTAAATGTTTTGTTTATTTAATGCTCTTTGTTATATTCTATTGTGTGATTTATTAAGAGAGCGTGTAGTGATATAAAAAATCATTGTTTAAGTTAATTAAGAGTTTATAAAAGTAGTTAAAAAATTATAATAATTATTTAGTTAAAATAAATTATCATTAAAACTTAATATTTTGTCAGTCAATTCTTTTACCACTAACTAAAGCAGTAGTGTATTGTATTATTTCTTTTGATTGAGCTAATGGAGATTTCTTAGGTGCTGAATTAGTTTGCCATTATTCAGAGTACATTAGTTACCTTTTGTCATTAACTGGTGCCCGGAGTTTACTCCGAAACAAAAAAGTGCTTTGAATGATAGGTGTTGAATTTTTCAGGTGAGAAGATCTTTGCCCTTGAAATGTAGTCCGAGATATGTACCTTATATAGCTCTGGCTTGGTCGCAGGTATCCTTGGGGTATTATGCTTCTCTGCCTAAAGAGCCATGGTGGCGCAATAATTAAATTGCATTGGTGTAGATTGAATTAGATAATTATCATTTTTTCTTGTATAAAAGTAAGTCTTATAATTTTGTTTTCACAAGTTTAGATTATATTTAAAGAGTTCAAAGTTCATGCTAGATGTTTACTATTCGATCTACAACTACACCCAGTTCACTATATATATTGTAACCATGTGCTACGCCACATGCTTTTATTAAATATTTTAACAGTGCATTATATGATGATTAATCATCTAAAAAAATAAAAGATAAAATACTAATTACTAAAGACATAAAACTATATTATTTAATCTGCAAATAAAATTGTATCACTTAATAGGCAATATTTCATATATTTAGATTTAAATAATTATTTAATAAAGGTATTAATAAATTATATAAACTGCTATACGTATATTTAGTTAATGTTTAATAAAATGTGAGTTCCTAATGTTAAATTTTATAAAAGTTAAAATTGTATACATTCAAAGATCATTGTGCATGCGTCTTCTGCGAGTGTTAAATAATAAATGAATACTTCACTCCACAATACAAGATATAGTATTTATGCAGGAATAAAAGGAATCCTCTTATTCCTACAACTCAAATTCTTTTATATGAGCAAATCTGAAGTACTGCACAATTAGCTTGAAAGGCTGATCTTTGAATGTATACAATTGTATGCATAGCGTTATATATAAAAATAAATGCTTATTTACTTATAAAAGTTAAAAGAAAAAGAAGGAAAGAAAGCTAGCTGAGTGAATATTTTAATTGTTGGTGTTTAAAATGTATTAGGTTATTAAATTGTTAATAAGTTAGGTAAATTATTTCATTTAATTACATTTATAATTATACTTCAGTTAATCATCAAAATAATTCCATAGTATTTAGTTATTCAAAGTTTAGATTTATTATTAAAATAAACTTGTCTTAAATAAAATTAGTTTTTGACTCCTGTGTGTGTGTGCATGCATATATTTACTTATTGATCTTTAAATCTTTAATTTTATTCATTGAAATATTTAATTTATTTATTAAATCTTAAAAATAAAATGTACAACAAACTTGGCAAATAAAGTGGTTAAGTTTATTATTTTATTTTAAACTTCTGATATAAACGAAATCAAGGTGAAATAAAAATATTGGATTTAAAATATGAGAATCAGTAAATTATTAACTGAAAGGAGACCCTTTGATTCCTCTTGGAGGCCTTAAAGGAACCGAGCAGGGCAAATTCCTAATGTCCACTCCATACGTTCTTGTCATTGCAGCTATTATTACTATGTGATTATTCATATAGTATACGAACATGGATGGGCTGCGCACCAACACGCATTAGCCAGCGTGGTGAGTTTATTGGCTTTTTACCTCTGAGTTTAAGATCAAGAAACACCATGGTCTTTCTTCTCAGTGCCTGATAAGGCAGAATGAATGTTTGTGTAAATGATAAATATTTTTCCAATACATATATACAATTATGACAGACAAAAATAAAGCATGGCCCTTATTCCCAGGAGGCTGTAAAGTCACCAACCAAGGCAGCAGTTGGTGGCCGAAGGCGGAGGGTGCTAAGAATCCCCTGATTGCGGACCCAGGCTGCCATTTGATGACGACTTTTTATTTAGGTACTTACAACTGCAGATCACTTTCAAGTGAAGGAAGATTGCAAGAATTAGAAGAAGAACTGTCTTATATTAAATGGGACATTATTGGACTTTGTGAAGTTAGAAGAAAAGGAGAAGAAACAATTGATTTAAAAAGTGGACATATACTCTATTATAAAGGCACACATATTGGAAATACAAGTGGAGTAGGATTCATTATAAATAAAAAGTGGAAGAACAATATTGTGGAGATTGATGGTGTATCGGACAGAGTGGCAAGATTAGTTATACATCTTAATAGCAGATACCAAATGCAGATAATTCAGGTTTATGCCCCAACAAGTTCTCATAGTGATGAAGTAGTAGAAGATTTTTATATGGATGTACAAAAGGCTTTTGATCAGAGTAAACAACATTTTAAAATTGTTATGGGAGACTTTAATGCTAGAATTGGTAGACAAATGAAAGATGAAATTGCTGTAGGTAATTTTGGTTATGGTAATAGAAATGAGAGAGGAAATAGACTTGTGGAGTTTGCAGAAAAAGAAAAACTTTATATTATGAATTCATTTTTTGAGAAAAATGTTAAAAGGAAATGGACATGGAAGCATCCAAATGAAGGTACAGCAGAATTGGATTATATTTTGACTAACAGAAAATACATATTTCAAGATTGTAATGTTCTTAATAAATTTAACACAGGAAGTGATCATCGATTAGTAAGGTGTAAGTTACGTGTTAATGTAAAACTAGAAAGACAAAAATTATTAAGAAAAACAATATTTACAGTTGATATTCCTAATCTTCAGAAACATTCTAATGAATTTAAATTAGAACTTACAAATAGGTTTCAAGTGTTAGGAGATTTTGAACATGATACAGATTTGAATGAAATTAATATGAAAATAACTGATACACTTTTAAAAACTGCAACAAACATAGCTGGTAGAAAAAAGCAGCAATTGACTAATAAAATTTCTACTGAGACTAGAGAATTTATGAAGAAAAGAAGGAATATGAAGATATACAAAAATGATGTATTAAAAAGAATTGAATATCTCGAATTTTGTAAAATGGTACGAAAAAGAGTTGAAAATGATATAAGAAAGTATAACTGTGAAATAGCAAGGAAAGCTGTAGAAGAAAATAAAAGTCTCAAAAATGTTAAACAACATTTTGGTATTGGTAGGAAATTTATATCTGCAATAAGAAAAAAAGATGGAATTATTACTAAAAAGAGAGATGACATCATGAAATTGGTAGAAGATTTTTATCAAGAATTATATAGTAATAAAGAACAAGTACCTCCTATATCTATTACATCTTCCGAATTGCCCAGAATTTTAAATGAAGAAGTGAGACATGCAATTAAGTGTATGAAGAAAGGAAAGGCTCCAGGAAATGATGGAATTATAATTGATATATTAAAAGAAGCAGGTGAAGAAATAGAAACAATTTTAGCAAAGTTATATACCAAATGTCTAAATGATAAAGATGTACCGGAAGATTGGAAGAATGCAGTAATAATATTAATATTTAAAAAAGGTGATAAAGAAGATATTAGAAATTACAGACCTATCAGCCTTTTATCAGTTTTATATAAAATTTTTACCAAGATAATTACAACTCGTCTACAGAGAACTTTGGATTTCCACCAACCAAGAGAACAAGCTGGATTTAAAAGTGGTTTTAGTACAATAGATCATATCCAGGTATTGAGAGAAGTCATAGAAAGGACAAACGAATATGAGTTGTCATTATGTTTTGGATTTGTAGATTATGAAAAGGCATTCGATTCTATACACATTTCTTCAGTGATTAAAGCATTGGATCATCAAGGTATAGATCCAGGATATTGTCATATTTTAAAGAATATTTATAAAAATGCAACAGCAACAATTAGATTACATAATGATACTGGAAAAATCAACATTGAGAAAGGTGTAAGACAAGGTGACTCCATATCTCCAAAACTCTTTACAGCAGTGCTGCAAGAAGTATTTTGTGGATTAAAATGGGAAACTAAAGGAGTGAAAGTAAATGGAGAGTATTTAAGTCATTTAGATTTCACAGATGATGTAGTTGTTTTTGCAAATAATGCTTCAGAGCTGCAGGAAATGTTGCAGGAGTTAGCAGATGAAAGTAGAAAAGTAGGACTAAAGATAAATGTTAAAAAGACTAAAGTAATGTTTAATCGATTTGCTCAAAATATGAAAATAAAGATTGATTATGAAGAATTAGAAGAAGTTAACAGTTACAAATACCTTGGTCAGATTATTAATACAGATGGAAACATAATGGAGGAAATTAATCATAGAATTAAACTTGGTTGGAGTGCTTTTGGTAGAAATAACTTGATACTAAAAGGAAATATGCCTATGTGTTTGAAAAGGATGGTTTTTAACAAATGTGTTTTACCAGTTCTTACTTATGGATCTGAGACTTGGACACTTAATAGAAGAGCAATACAGAGACTTCAGACCACTCAAAGGAGTATGGAGAGATGTATGTTGGGAGTAACAAGAAGAGATCGAAAACGCAATGTATGGGTAAGACAACAAACAGGTGTTACTGACCTTATTGAAAAAATTAAAAGATTGAAATGGAGTTGGGCTGGACATATTGCTAGAAGAGATGATAATAGATGGACAATTGAAATTTTAAACTGGATTCCAAGAGATTGTAAAAGACCCAGAAAGAGACCACATGTGAGATGGATGGATGAAATAAGAAAATGTGCAGGGGTGTTGTGGAGAAGAGAAGCTAAAGATCGGAGAAGATGGATTAAACTTGGAGAGACCTTCATCCTGCAGTGGATTGATAATGGTTGATGATGATGATGATTCATAGTTAATTAGTTGACTCGTTATTAACCTTGAAATCAAAGCCTATTTTGAGAAGAAACGAAGAAAAGGGGCTTCAGATTGATTTGTTTTATATCACTGACTTTGTGATTAAATTTAAATAGTGTAATTATTTCTAAGTTTATTTGTTTTTTTCAAGTGTTAAAGTGTATTTCTTTAATGTCGTTAATTTAGGATGACCTGCTAAAAGGAATTAAGGTACCAGTTTTCATGCATTATTCAAGTAAACTTTCTAAATTCCATAGTAACATTATGTGCCAAGATAATACATGTTTCTCAATTTTATAAAGGTAGAACTATTATTCGACTCTAAATTTCAATAAGTGAAAATGTTTTCACTAACTAGGAAAAACATATTGAACATTATACTAAATTATTTTCTGGGGCTACAAATTTAAAACCAAGCTTAAAAAATAAATAAATTAAAAACTAAAACTAACTTGAATAGATGTTTTGTTATTAACATCTAAAAAAAAATGAAATGCTTTTAAAAAGAGAAACAAAGCCTGCAAATTTAATACTGCTTTATGAAAGTCAAATTTTATTAAGAAAATAAACGTCTTTTTTTAAAAAAAAAAACGGAAATGTTCATTGTTTGTCTGCATTTTCGGAGAGAACGGAAAACTTTGAAAAAATTTGCTGCTAAGAAATTAAATTGAATAAATCAGAATAAAATGAAAGAAGAGTTGATAAATGATAATAATGGACATTTAAGTATGCCATATGTTAATTTGCAAATTATTATGATTAAATATACTCTTAACAAAAAATAATAATACTGAAACTATTTGTGCTTCAGTGAAGGAAATTCATTACCTACTGCTTTAAAATATTCTTATGAGAGAAAAAGAATGCAGAATATTAAAAATTGTTTAGTGACACCACGGACAGTTACTAGTATTCTACATTTACTAATAATTGTACACAATTATCATATTTTAAAATTAACTAGTTCGTTTTAAATTGTGTCTTTATACAATGGATCCAAACCTGTTCATGTTTAAAGTAAAATATCTTATTCATGTGTGTATCTCTTATCGTAATAAAAGTTGTAGCTGCTTTGTTTTTTTTTAAAAAATATATATTGGTTTGAAAAGTATGAACGTGTCGATATTCATACAGCTGATGATGTGGGACCTCACAGTGAACAGCTTACCTACTGCTGATAAAGCTTTATTAATAAATTGAGTTTTTTTTTTAAAAATGGTAACATAATAGCTGTATAATTTTTTATTTATGCTATATTTTATATGTCAAGGTATCTTACTTTGTTATTTAAAGCCGTCTCAAGAAATTCACCATAAAGTGTAGATATTTCTACTACACAAAGGTAAATTTAAATATTGGTGAAGTGTTTAATTTAAGTTGCCTATGCTTCATGTAAATAGATGTGTATCTCTAGCAGATATTGCTATCATATTAATTTTTGAACAATATATTTTCTTTTGTAATTTTAAGGTAAACAGACATTATATATGTGTTTATAAGAAGTTTAATATTTTTCTTAATATCATTCGTAATAGAAATTAGATTGTGAATTTTTCTGAGAACAAATTTATTTCATTAGCCATTTAATTAATAATATTTATTGCGTCAGTCTGTCCACTATATTTCCATTAATATTTATTATGCTCATTGTTAGTGTGCGTATTCCTTATCTTATGCAAATATTTGCTATGTTATTTTAGTGTGTTTATAGTTTTGACTAATACTTTCCTTGTGGGTTTCAGATATTGTTTTAACTTGTGGAGTTCAGCTTGGAGTTTAGTGTTGATACAAGCTATTAGTTTTATTATTAGTGATAAAATTGTATCTTGCCATTGTTAGAATTAGATTATGCTTTATAGCACTAGATTTATCAGATAGTATACTATTTATTATGCTTATGGGATGGAGATGCTCTCCCATTATTATATGTATTTGCCATGAGAGGACAATGTTTTTTAAAATATTTTCATGTATAGCTTAGATAGCTAGATCCCATGGAGAGGATCATCTTTGGTGCGTTTTCCTTAGGTGGTGAGACTGCGTCCACACCTACACTTGTCTGAGAGATAGACTTGGAAGCCACCATTATTATAGTCATGTTGTCTTGCTCTGAGGAGCTTATTTTCAGTATGTTATCCCTCCTTTGCCATTTGAAAGATTAAATTTTCCACCATAGAAGGTGTAGACTATTGTATTTGTGCAAGTTATGGCAATGATAGCTAGTTGTTGAAGCAGTCATCTCAAATGCATTTAATAATTTTCAGTGCTTTGGTTGGTTATAATAATATCCGTATTGTGCTACTGTGCTTTGCCAGTATATAAGCAAACCCACAAGATTTAATAATTTAATTGCTCAGTTTAAAGTATAGCATGATGGGAATACACAGACATAATATTATTTTATATGCATCATATGGAGAAATTCGCAGAGGGATTGTCTCTTAAAAATTAAAAAAAAAATTAATATTATGTGGACCTTAAATATCAGGTATGACTTCTGATGATTTACCATTTAGTTTTTCATTATTAACACAGTGCTAGGCAATAATCAGTTGTAATTTGATGATGATAAGTATCATTATCATATTATGTAGAAGCAGCAATATGTAGGATTGAACTTAAATTTTTTTTTTTTATTACTTTATTTATAGTAAAATAACATGAGTAAAATGCCTGACTATAAAGTATATAGGGAAATGTTAACCAGCTTATGTTGCAAGGTAACCACCTTATAATGATTATTTTCAATTCCATTAAATGTTTGATTAATGCCGTTTTTTTAGCTAGAATAAATTGTGATGTGTCAACTAAATATTTTAGCAATTTCTCATAGTAATTTATGGTTCTAGAATTTATTTAGCAATTTTAAAACTAAGCAATCATGAGAGTAAAAGGCCTTGAATAAAGTTGACTACACTTATTGACCCCTCAGAATCAAATGTAAAAGTACATCTAGTAGCTATGAATTTCAAACTGTCATAGTATTAGTGTGCCTTGTAAATAATTGTTTTTAATGTTTAGCTTTTAATAAATATATATTTTTTGTAAATTATTAAATTTGGTTTTTGAGTATTTTTTCTGTATGAAATTCTTTTCTTTGGTTTCACAAGTCTACAAAGTAAAATATTTTTTTTTTTTAAATCAGATAATTATTATTCTTATGATCCAAAATCACTAATATTTGATAACGTGATATAAATATTTCTTTTCTAATTAAGATTTCCAAATTAATAAGTGTTCACTTAAGCATTACAATGGATGTATCCATCTATAATTCAGACTGCACATTATTTACCTATTATCAGAATTCAAACGTTGTAAATTAAGTATTTTATCTGTGTTGTTTAAGGATAAGAGAGGGAAATGAAATGTACCCTTTTCCTTCTATTATTTGAATGCCATTCTAGGTAAAAGGCTAGAATTTTTTCTAAATTTTATTATTATTTAGATATTTGTTGATTAAAATAAGCACTTCTTTTGTAATTTAAATAATTATTATTATGATCTCAATAGGATAATTAGCTTGTTAGAAAGTGCATGTTTTCTAAAGCAGATAAAATAAGAGATGGGCAGTTGAAGTTTTACCTTGGATTTCAAGAGAGTGTAAAAGTCTTGAAAAGTGACGTGCATGTGATAGAAGCAATAAAAAGTTTGTTATGAGGAGAAAAGAAGCCATGGACCAGAGAAATTGGACTTAACATGGAGACTTCTGCAGTAAATCAACAATATTTGAAAATGATAATAACCTGCTCTTTAAAATTTTCATATATCCATAACATCTAGGTAGCATTTGTCCATCAATAGATAAATTAGCTTTGTCAATAAAAATATTGTTTCAGAATTAGTTCTTGCATTAATAATAAAATCAAATTAATATAGACAAGTAAACCCTAATTAATTAAGTACGCCAACATCATGGTAGTATATTCCTTTGTAATTAATAAATCCTCCCATTATCCATTAGAAAATAAAAGATTCAATGTTTCATGCAAAAATATGTCCAATTTTAATAAACAGGATTTTCTCAGAATTTAAATGCTGTGGAAGAAACATCTTCATTTAATAAGAAACTAAGAAAAACTTAATTATTTGAACATCTATCTTTAGTGTGGTAAAGACATAGTCGCAAAAAATGAAAATCATTAATATTATTATGAGTTTTAATGAGACTCAAACAAAACATTAGCTTCTTTAAATCAAGTATTACATATAGTTAAAATAAGAGTCATATATCACATGACCCTATCTCTTAGGCTTGTAAGTTATAAACAAAGGATTGCCAATTCCTCTACAAGCTTTATGATAAATGCTTAGCCAGAGCCAGCACTTAAAATATCTGTCAGGAACCCCTGACCATGGTTCAGTGCTTGGCATCCTCAGAGGTGTCAGGGTAGGTTCAGACACACTTCTGAACCTACCCTGACACCTCTGAGGAGTGCCAAAGCACTAAACCATGGTCTAGGGTTCCTGACAGAGATATTTTAAGTGCTGGCTCTAGTTAAGCATTTATCATAAAGCTTGTAGAGGAATTGGCAATCCTCATTGTTTACATACGCTATGTTTGAATAAAAAAGTTTAAATTGAATTTTAACAATAATCGTAATGTTAGATTAATTAAAAATTTAAACACAGATAATTTAATAATAAAAAAAGGTTACTGTCTTAATCTGTCTAAAAATAGATTTGGATAAAGATAATTAGCATATTAAGATAAAGGATAACCCTCTTAACAAAGAAGGGTTAATTATTAAACATTAATTAAATTTAAAAAATACAATAATTATTGTAGAAATGAAATAATACTAATTAAGTCTGCTAATATAAAAAAGAAAATATCTTTAGGAAGCACTTAGTTTCTGTAGATGGATCTCTGCAGAAGAATTTTTAACCCAAATCTTGTCTAACCTGAAGAATGAATGCTTAGAGTTTGACATTTTTCAGAACGTATTTGATTTTTATTATTATTTTACATGCCACAGGATTTTATATAAAAAACTATTTTGTTTGTCTTTGTAAATCCATTTGCTGATAGTTAAAATAGAAAAGATTATTTTGAGTTGCTTTCTCAGTTTATTAAGATTAATTATTGAGAATCACAATAACAAAATTTACATCTAAAAGACATTATATAAAATTAAAATATCTAAGTGGGGGAATTTGTTGAATGCTTTCCCCTTTGAGATGAGACAAAAGACTATATATTGCAGTGATACGATTGGTTAACTTTTCTCTTTTTTTTAAAAAAAAAACTTTATTCTGTTCTCATATTCAAGAGAAATTATGCATTTGTAATCCTAATTATGGCTAATCAAACTTTAATAACTCTTTATAATTAAAATAATAATAAAAAGAGTGATCTTTTTTTTTCAGAATTTTTAAAAATTAAACTAACAATATAGCCTTCATTTTATATTTCTAGAAAATCTTTCTTCTCATCAGAGCAGCTTTCTAAAATCTTAGCATGATTAACTAAAAAAACAAAATTCAAAACTTATCCTCTAAATTAAACTTATGTTGAATAAAACGCTTGAATTTTATTAATTCTATATTAAAGCTATCACATTTTATTTATTTATTGTCATTTAGTTACTGATTGAAGGATAGGAAAAAAACCAGGGATTTGTTTTTCTTTCAATATTCTACATTTTGTTCAAACTTTTGAGTTCTACCACTGTAGCCATAAACAAAGGAAGTCAAACACTATAGAGAAAAACAACAGACTAATATGGTTTAAACATTTTTACTTCATACCAATAAATTGGATATATATATAATATAAAAAAACAATTATATCCTATTTACACCTGTCAGTTGCAAAATTATATAACAAAAATAGAAATATAGTCTTAATTATAGTGTATCTATCAGCTTCCATTACAAGAAACATCAGGTGTAATTAAATAACATAGACCAGATAGTCCTGTATAATGTACATCAGGGGTGTTTCAGCTACGAGTCATTGTTCTAATCGGTTTAATTTATGCAGGTCATGTTATATATTTGAATGTTATTTGTTCTGCTTTTCATATTTCAGTTTTTAAATATTTAAACAAATAAATCAATTTTGCTTGTTACACTATTGAAAAATGCCAATGGAATTAAATGTATATCCAATAACTAAATATATCTAATATACAGAATGAGCAAAAAACATACATATAATTATTGATATGATTATAATTTACTGATTGATAATATATAATAAAAAAGTATATTTATTGCTAAATTTTAAAAAGTACTGGTTTATTACTTATTTTGAGAAACTTGCCATTGTTTGTTTCCAATCAAGATGTGGAGATGATGACTGGGAACACATGACCATTATATCTCACCATAATGCACTACACGTAATAACACTGCTTTCACACTATGTTCTGAAGCATCAATTGGAATAATTCTTTCTTTCTTTTTGTTATAATGCATTATTAACTTATCAAAAGATAGTAATTCTTTTACTTTCTGAAAAGTTATGTCTTGCAAGTTTCCCCATTTCCACCTCTGGTCATTCTCCAAAGCATAACCATGTGTGACCTTCCCTCTAAAAAAACTCTCAAAGAAGTTGATCAATCCTAGAAATGCCTGCAATTGTTTCATATTCTTTGGTGTCAGAGCATTTTACATGGTAATTATTTTCTCTGGATTCAGATATTCTCCATTTTCATTGATATGTTCCAGAAATTTTAATTCTTTAGTAGTCCAAATACATTTCTCAGCATTTAACCATGCCCTGAATTTCTGTAAATTTTCTGCAGCTATGTATACAATTTATTTGAATTTCAATTCTCTGTCAGTGACCACTAATATATATATATAATCCATGTAAGGTATAATGTCTTTATTCTTCTTCATAATTTTTTTTATTTTTGCCTGAAAGATATTTGGTTTTATGATTATCCCACATGGCAGTATGTTAAACTTACATAATCTCATGTGCATGTTTATAATCAATAATTAAACTGTTCTCTTGGTTACAAGAATGTGATGAAAAGCTGCTTTTAAATCAAGATTCATGAAGTATTTAGCTTTTTGCAAAGATGCTAGTACTTCCTTCATGCTAGGTATGGAATACACACCCTTGTTTATATACTTGTTGACTTATGTCTATAATCACTTAATGTAACTTTCACTTCTATCAGGTTTTATCACTGCTACAATAGGCATAGGCCAGATTAACTCTTAGCAAGATGTAATTATGCCGTTACTCCTTAATTCATTTAAAGTCTTATCAACTTTTAGCTTAAATGAAAATATAATCTTCCTTGACCTATAATTTGGTGGATCTTATCCATCAACTCAATATCTATTGGTTTTGTTTTGAACTTTATTGGGTTGGTTTTAAAGAGCTGTGAAAATTGTTTCATTATTTCAGTTTTTAATTTTATCTTCTTCACAATATTTATTTTTATCCTCAGAGTTAAACCAACTTCTTCCTAATATTGGGTTAATGTTCCAATCCACTATGTATAACAGTAACTGTTCTGTATGGCTATTACCTTGTACAGGCACTAACTCATTCCTTTAATTTTTTATGCAGTGGCCATTTATGTTTAACACTATCACCATAGACTTTTTCAATTTGTCATTTATGTTTGCCTTTAAGAATCAAATTCTAGTCTTTCCACAATATTAATCATATGCCTGCTCTTCTATCAATCTCCATTTGTATATTCTGATTGCAGATTTTAATATTTAATTTCAGTGCATCATCAGTATCTTCCAACTTATTTATCACTGTCAACATTTTAGCCACTGCTCCCTCAATTTTTCTTTCACTGTAAATCCTGTTTTGTCATTCGTCACATATAACTTTGATAAATAACATTTAAGCCCACAATTAAAACACCTTTTTCTTTTAAACTTGCAGTTTAAATTTGAAATATCACTTTTCCACAACAATAACAAGTGGTGGGGTTCTTTGTAAACTTTTTGCTTATCTCTATTGGTTTTATCATTTTTATTCTAGTTTCTGAAGAATTTTTCTCTGTTGCTTTTTTAAAAGTTTGCTTGTTTCTTTCTCTTGATTTTACCATTTTTATCCTAGTTTCTATAGAATTTCTCTGTTGCTGATTTGAAAGTTTGCATATGGTCTACCATAGCTTCATAAGCTAATGATCATTGAATAGCACTCTTGTATGAGAATTCTTTCTTGCTTAGTAATATTTTTCTAAGCTTTGTTTCATTGGATAAAAATGTTGAATTAGTCCAGTAGTCAGTTGAATAATTATATTTGTTACATAATTAAAATAACAAATGTTTAAATAAAACTTCGCAAGAGTTTATTTACTTTGAATAATAATAATTGGTATTAATAAGATATTAGCAGTTCAACTTGCTGATTTATTAGTTGAGTGTAAGTTCACTTAGATCTCTTCAAAGTTTATAATCTCCGTAGAAATTAACATATATAAAATCTCTTTATTTCTCAGTATGTAACTCTACAACTCTGTAACTTTATTTCTGTAAGCACCTTACCACACACATTATATCAGAGACCAAATAGATTCTTGAATAGAGCTCTTCTTCATTAATTCCAGAACTACACTTTACGAGGTTAACTTTCCATTAGTTTACTTTTGTTCTTCTTGCATTATTCTGATCTCATTAGACACACTACTTAATTCTTCTGCAGACTTGGTCTAATTTGCATAAAGTAACTTTTTTTAACATGTAAATTAGCCTGCTGCTATTTTCAGTAAATTTTATTTCCTTTCTGCATTATTTATTGTTTCTTTTCTAGAGTATTTGAGCATATTATTTTTAACAGCTTGCAGACATCCCTTTATTTACTCTTAATAAATAAAGTGCATTTATGTATGTGTGTGTACAATGCAGATAATTTGCTTAAGAGTATGCTTTAAGAATGGGTGGCTGCCTATTCTTTTAAAAAATTTGACATAAACACTGATTGTTCATAATACGATTGGCATGTATATAGAAATGTAAAATTTAATTTCAAAATTATTTATGCAAAGACATCAATAAAATAATTATTATAAATTAGAATATTGTTAATTTTTTAAAAACAAAAATAGTCGTAATATATGATATGGAAAAATATCAAAATTAACTTGAGCCATCTACAATTTCATGAACTTTGAAGCCAGTAACATTTGAAGACAAAAATCAAACAATCTCTGTGTATGTTTGTCAGAATAGACATCATTAATTATATGATGACTGTCATACTAAGAACCATAGCAAAAACATCTTTTATTTAAACATAATCACAACAAACATTTGATATTCATAATTAATCATTAGTGGAAGTTAACTTAAGTAAAACATTTTTTGCTTGAACTTAATGTTAATAGTCAAGAAAAAGATCCTAATTAAATGGATTTCATGAATCTTGCTTTCAAATAACATTTAAATATGTAAATAACTCCTTTGCCTAACTTTTTAATTGAAATGATCATATCGTATAAAAAAGTAGAATAATTTTATTGGTCAATTACGTAAAAATTTGAGTAATTTTATTCATCAATTATATTTTTAGTATGTTTCTATTCATAAAATATTAATTTAAAATAAATAAAATTGTTTTAATTTAGCTTCTGAAAATTGAATAATTTTACATTCAAATTGGTTAAATGTAACAAAAAATTAAAAATAATGTTAATAACTAGAGAAAAATATAAAGAAAACATTTGAAACGTAGCCCGTGGTAAAACAAAAGAATTATATTTCAATCAATCATTACGTGAATGCTGGTGATTTCTTGTCTTAGAAATTACAATATCTGATTAACTTCGGCTGTCTTTTTTTCATCTAAAATTAAATATTTTAAATAAAAATCTATATCTAGACACCTTATTAGTTAATGTAGTGTAAAAAGTAATCATAAAATCCATAAATATTTATGAAACATAATTGCATTTTGTTTCTTAGCATCGAATGTCATTGAAATGCAAATAGCGGTCAATAGCAGTCAACATTATTCAATTGTCTTGAATAGTGGTCAAGCACTATTCATTTTTTTCTAAAATTTACAAATTTTCACATATGAAAATGTAAAACATTTTGGCTTGATTTCCGACTTTGACAATTAAAACTGCTAGGAGAACAATGGCCGAAGTTGTGCTTTTAGATTCCTTAATAAGGAAAAAAAGGCTGGGCTGTATAACAATAAAACTGCCAAATGTGGATATTATTTGAACTAAATTTTTAAATATCGAATTTACTATAAAATAAGCATAAAATGACAAATATGCGATCAAAACTGGCCAAAAGATGGCGCATAATGGTTAGTAACCATAAGAAAAAAAAGATATTAAACATCATGCTTTCTAACCCTAATTATCATCTGAAAGGTTAACATTAAGACAGTATAAATGAGTTTTGTTAAATTATTAAAATTATGTTCAAACTTTAGTATTAAATTAAATGTGATATTTAAATAAAAGTTGCTTTATGTTGCCTGATATAGTGATAAGTAGTTTCCAGGTGGGTGGTTGGTGAAAATATCAATTATGACAGAAACTAGTCGAGTAAAAATTGGATGAATTTATCATCAGATTGCCACCTAAAAAAACACTACTTTCTACAGATGATGCAAGCTAGTATTATTCAATAACAGTGCTCTTTAATTGCTCCAATTTGTCCTATCGAGTCTTTTTCATGTTCTTAATGCAGGAGCTCAGGAAAAACTCTTAAGATACAAAATGTTAAATATCATTCAATTCTATATTAAATTACCCTTCATAATATGGTAGTTTTTTTAATAGAATGAAAATTTACAAATTTTTGAACATTTTAAAATGTCTGTTCACTTAAAGATCTATTTTTTTTTTTTTTCAATTTTAATTAAAAATGTTACAACTTTGAAAAAAAATTCTAAGGTGTTTTTAAATAAAATTTAATAAGCTAGAACATTTGTTGCGACTCCTGATTTTTGAGCTTCTCAAATCAAAAACTTACATTCCAATTTGCCAGAAAATTATTCAAGCCATGTCATGTAATATATCATTGAATTCTGTGCAAAATTATTTAAAAGATAGCAGACAATATTTTTTAAAAAGCTGTTTCTTTCAAAATTTCAACTTTTTGCACCATTTAAAAAAAAAAAAGTTGTTTTAAAAAAAAATCCAAATGCTTTTGAAAAGAAAGAATTTTGATAATGTAAGTTTTTTTTATAGTTTATTATGGTTCTCAAACATACTATTTTAATATTTGGTACAATTTTTAAATATTATAGTACATAAACATATAAAATAAAAAGCTCTAACTTTTGTTTCCGATGAATTTTCTGTTTAAACAATGTTTGTGAGTTAATCTTTGTATTGTAACAACATTAAACAAGTGATCACTTGAGTTCATAGCACCACTGCTATTATTTCCAACAATTGTTGATCAAGGGTTATGATATACACCAGTACAGGCATTAAATCTTTTTAAGGAGACATAGTATTACTATAAAAATGTTAGCCATCAAAAAAATGTTTGTTTCTCCAAATTCTTTGGACCTAACAGGAAATAATAAAATAAGCATTAGTACTGCTAAACATAGCATAATCACCATTCCTTATGCTTACACAAGCATTAGTACTATTGTGTAAAGCAAGTTTTAAACCAATTACGATTTTATTATAAACTCAATGTCAAATATTTTTTCACTGGTTGATCTGCTCCTTCATAAAAATACCTGATGTATCCATGCTCAAAACATTAGCATTTAATCTATACATCTTTGTTAGGACTCAGAATACAAGAATTCGTATTATGTGAGCACTTATAAAGGCAGATTGTTGGACAGATCATAGATTGCTACAATCCAAGATTAAAATTGCGTAAAAAAATAGATCTTATTCCAAAGACATTCAATATTTTAAAGGGAATACATTCTCTTTCTTGTTCTTTTTTTGTTGTTGCCTGAAAAGAAAAAACCCAAAATAAAAGGGAGGGAAAATAAAATAAAATATAACAAGACTGATTGATACAGAGATATAAGATAATTTTGGCAGTAGACAGCTTGTTAAATGAAAAATGTATTTTTGGAAAAATACTTTTGAAAAACAATGTCAATAAAGTTATAAATTGGCAGAGATAATTAATTATCATCAGAACATGTTTGTCCAGCAAAGTGAATGCAAAGGATTAGAATTGGATTCAAATGCTGAAAAGCCTTTTCAGAATTTCAATTCAGAATGATGCATTAAGTGACTCTTAATTGCAGTTTTACAGATGGATAAAGAAATAGGATTATTTATGCTATGGTGAAAACTAGTATTCTGTATAAAAGAAAACTGTTGTATCGTATTACTTTTTATTAAGTATTCAGAAATATGATCATGGTCTAACATATGTAACAAATGACCAATACAATAATAATATATAAATTGCAAGGTACATATGAACATTTCAGGCTCATATTTCTCAAACTGTTATCTGCTTGAGTAGGGTTTACAAGAGTATAATATGGCTGCTCTAATCACATTTATATAATGCATTACAATGAAGATCACTTTGTGTGAAAGGTTTCTTTTAGCACATACCTGATATAAACATTCTTGACATGCTTCATTGTCACATCATAAGTCAATGGCATTGGAATAATGAGAATAAATCTTTTGGAAAACAATAGTCAAGAGTTTATGCATGTTTTTAATGAATTGTTTTGTATTGAAATTTGGTAATAATTCTGGCACCCATGTTTAACTTACCTTTACATTAAAAAAAATGTTTTTGAATTCATGCTAATATGAATATATAGATTGGACACACTTCAGTAATTTTACATTTCATTAACCTCATATCATTTTTCTGTCTTTAAGAATGTAAATACTGACATAATACTTGATTCAAAAAAGTTATTAGATTAAATAGAGCATTTGTCATTATAGAATACTATAACTACCTGACCCTACTGTAACTTCCCTCCCATCAGCACTTTTCTGGCTTTTGAATTTAATGATGATTCATTAGTAACAGCGGAAATTGTAGTTTGCCATTGGCCATATGTAAATTTTCTACAATTGACATTTTAACAATAAATTGTGAACTTTAATAAGTGCTAATGTATCAATCATTACCATAAAATAATAAAATATAGTTACCATTTACTCATCAGTCAATGATTGATACCACTTGGCATTCTGAAAATGAAAACGGTTGTTTATAAATGTATTATGAAATGATGAAAGTTTATTTAATATGTTTATTGTGAAATCCATAGAACTAGAATCTTCAGTAAATTCATCATTGTTTTTAAGTACACAATCTACTGCCATTCAATATTGTTTATTAATAAAACATAAATCAACAATTTTACATTACAAAAACTCTCATCCACATATTGTTGTAGCAGAGAGAGACAGAGATTTTATAGTTTCCGAAATTTAATAAAATTATACATTTTTTTTCCATTTTCAAATAATTGTTCCACTTAATAAAATTCACAAAATAAATTGCTACAAAGCAAATCAATTCCTATATAAGCCTTTCAAAATCCTTCTTACTTTTTACTATTTTTTATCATAACTAATTATCCTAAAATAGTTAATCTAATGTAAAATGTTAAATACTACTGGCATTGATGAGAATTGTACATAAATTGGAAATTAATAAAAACGTATTTTTAATTTTATAGTAAACAATATATATAGTAATATGTACAAACATCTGTGTCAGTCAAAATTCCATTATAAGACATTTGTTACTATCCATAATACAACTTGGAACCAAATGTAAGAGGATTATTGTTTAATTATGAACCAATAATGATTAAAAATTAAATTGTTTTTTATTACCTAAACAATTGAATCAATATTCAGTTTGAAAAATCATTGAACAGAAGCATAAGTAATATATTATAACAATGAAGTTTATAAAAAGATATCAATATCAAGTTAAAAACAAAGATATTAGCATACAATATTAGATGACTTTTGATCTGTCAACAATTTTTAAAGACATGATATAAATATTACGAATAGACTACAAAATTTCATATCAGAAATTCATCAAAGTTTTGCAAGATCTTTAATCACAAAAGATAATAAAAAAACAGCAAATGGTAAAAATTTTGCAATTCAGCATGAAACAAAGGCATAGACAACATGATATTTACAAGTATATAAGAAAAGAAATTTTCTATGCACCTGCTTATTTTTTTATAATGAAGAATTCCTTTATACTGTCAGAAATATCACTAATTGACAATAATTATTTTTTAAAAGTGATGACATCCTTTTACATAAATTTCATTATTTTAATTTTTAAAATCTATTTTTGTTTTAGCTTAGCTTTAAAAAATATTCTATTTTATTATTAAAAAATAAATGTAACAAATTTTCATTAAACAGTTTTATCAATGATATTTAAGTGAAACGAATGAGAATCTCAATAGTCTCATTATCAGTGAAATGATGAGTTTCATGACTTTGTAAAACACTCTTCTTTGTATCTTCAAAATCACACAAATGGCACTTGAATACATCAGTTTTAGCACAGTATTCTTTTGTTTGTTTATCAGGATTCGAATGAAGGAAAGAAGTATGTTTTATATAAATATTACTTGTATGGTGTGCTAAATTAATTTGAGAAATACTTTTATAATTTAGACTGGATTGGAAAAGCTTTTTGCTAGTAGGAATTCTTTCATATTTTGTTAAACAATCTTTTATAATTGTCTTAAGATTACAGAAAGTACACTGAAAAAGTTTTGCATCTTTATGATTACTATCACCAATTTTTAAATAACCTTTCCTAGATGGGTTGCAAGTACAAAAATTGCAATTAAAAGATTTTTCTTGCAGATGCTTTCTTTTATGTCGTTTTAAGTTAAATTTATTATTAGTCTTGTAATCACATAAACCACAATTATATGGTTTTCCTGTAGTATGCATTTTTTCATGCTCCTTTATCCTATATTTGTTGGGAGTCATGTAATCACAAAAACTGCAATATAGTAGGTTTTCTCCAGTATGAACTCTTTTATGCAGATTTATTTTCCTTTTCCACATTGTCTTGTAATCACAGAAGCTACAATTAAATGGCTTTTCTCCACTATGAATTTTTTTGTGCTCATTTAGCCTATATTTATTAGGAGTATTATAATCACAGGAATTACAATAAAATAGATTCTCACCAGTATGAATGTTCTTGTGGATGGTTAAGTCATTTTTCCACCTAGTCTTGAAATCACACATGCTACAATGGAAGGGTTTTACATAACTGTGAATGCTTTCATGCTGTTTTAAATTACATTTTCTACTTGATTTGTAATCACAAAAGCTGCAACTGAAAGGTTTATCAGCAGGATGAGTTGTTTCATGAACTTTTACAGTGATTTTTGCAGAGGCTTTATAATCACAAAAGGTACAAGAAAATAGCTTTTCTCTAGCATGAATTCTTTTATGCTGATTTAAAACACACTTTTTATAAGTCTTGTAATCACAGGAATCGCAATAAAATTGTTTTTCTCTTGTATGAAGGCTTTCATGCTTGCGTAGTCTGTAACTTCTAGGAGTCTTGTAATCGCAGAAATTGCAATAAAATAGGTTTTTCCCGGTATGAATTTTTATATGCTCATTTAAATAATATTTATTTTGAGTATTGTAATCACATGAGTTACAATAAAATATGTTTCCTCCAGCATGAATTCTTTTATGGAGGGTTAATTTTCTTTTGTATCTAGTCTTGAAATCACATATGCAACAATTTAATGGTTTTCTATTAGTAGGAGTTTTTTCATGTTTTAAATTTGATTTGGAATTGCTTTTATAATCACAAACTTTACTATTGAAAACTTTTTCTGCAACATGGATTCTTTCATGCTGCTTTAGACCACTTTTACTTGGAGTTTTATAATTGCAGGAGTTGCAATAAAATAAATTTACTTCAGTATGCATTGTTTCATGGGGTTTAAGCTACTTTTTATAACTAGCTTTGAAATCATAACTTGAATACAAGGGGTTTTCTCCATCATGAATCCTTTCATGTTGACTTCTTTTTGTTTTCAGAGCACATTTTTAAGTGAATGATGATTTCTCTACTCTGGAGTTCTTTCACTCAATTTTCAATGAAGTGTTTGGACAGTCTTATATGTCACAAAAGCTACAACAGGAGGATTTTTCTCTGCTTTAACTTTTTTACAAAGGATTAAAGTAATGTACTAATTAATTTATTGTCAAAAGTTGCAATCACAGAATGTTTTTCTGGTATGATTTCTTTCATGATTTTTAAATGAAGCTTTTATAACAATCTTGCCATACAAGCAATATTCAAAAGATTTTTTCTGAGAATTTTAAGCTTTGTAATAACAAAAACTAAAATTACAGGCTTTTTTTCATGTCCAATATCTTTCATGTGTAATATAAGTTGTCACAAGTCTCATAATTAGAAGAGCATGGAACCATTTTCTCTTGTATCAAGTTTGATATTTTCTTTGGAATTTGTCTTATAATTGCACAAAGTACATTTAAAAGTAATTGTTATTATTTCTTAATTTTTCAACACTTAGTGGCTACAATTGTGTAATCACACAAAATGCAGTGATTTTCCTTCTGTAAAAATTCATAAGTGCACTCTTAAATTAACTTTCATTCAAGTTTCGTAATTTCAGAAATGATAAAAAATTTGCTTTTTCCTGAATAAATTCTTTCACGTATTTTTAAATCATTTTCTTGAGAAAATTCATATTCTGATGATTTTTCTAAGAAGTGTTTTTTGAGTGATTTATTTTATATAATTCAAATTACTATTTATTTATCTTAAAGTAACTCAAATGGGATTTGTTTTCGTTATGTATTATTTTTTTGTCAAACAAATGAGAAAAACAATTAAATTATCTGCATTATTTTCCCAATTCAAATTAACTTATTATAAGATTTTTCATGACTTCTTTTCAAAATAATGAATTACCTATTTTTCTCCCATATGATAATTATTTATACGTTGAACATTGCAGCTTGTAAAAAGTAGCAACTTTATAAATAGCCAATGCTTTTGTTATGAATTCTATTTCTAAAATTAAAGCATATGTATCACTTTTTGCAATTATAGAAATGCATTTCAGTATAACATTCCTATTAGAGTCCTTTCCAGTGTTTTTATAAACTTGTTTTGTAAATCAATTTTATATATATATATCTAATCTGAAATTTTCACTGAAAATGCTGTAAAAATCTATCATTTGATGAGTAAAAGTTAATACCAAAGTTAACATTTTTGAAATGCAGTATTTGTTAAAATTTAATATTTCTTTTTTTTCCTCATGTGTCAAAGAATTGGCATGGAAGCGAACCCGCAAATCCTGGACAACTGCTTGTGACAACTTGACCACCAATGCTTGAAATTGCAAAATTTTAAATCACCTTCATTTCCTCATTATAGAAATTGTCAAAAAGTTTAATTATTTTGTAATTTGTAAGACAGCAAATAAAAATTAATATTTTTATAAAATCTGTAAAATATTTTCTGAACACAGAACAATTTATGATTATCATCATCTGATTAAAGCATTAATCAATTTTCCAAATCTCATTTTGAAATCAAAATGATCATGTAATGTTATTTTATTGCATTTTAAATTAGATTTCACAGTTTTCTTTAAGAAACATTAATGTCTACAGATAACTTCAGAATTATTTTTAAAATGTTATAAAACTGTTCATTCAAATATTTCTCTGAATTTAAAATTCAGATGAATGTGTTTTAAATTTTAAACGCTTGCAAAAAAATGCTGACATATCAATAATGTAGTTTATCACCATATTCAATATAAAAGAGGTTTTATGGTTATGAGATTGTTTCACATCAATGAAGTATGTTGAAATGAAATGACAATCTGCATTTATATTGTTCAACAATTAAGCTTTGATAAAAAGGATAACAGGAAAATTTCATGACATATGCTACACAGTGGCTGTTCATATGGCAGCTAAAAATTGGGAATAAAATTTCTTAAAACAATCATGCAAAATAACAAATTCTGGAATGAAAGATTTTCAAATGAGTCTACAGATCAACTTAACCAAATTTTTATTGACTAATTAAAATAATTAACCTACACATTACTTTAAGCTGTTCTTTTTTGGAAAATCAGAAGTCACATACAATTATAGGATTCCTTAATGAGATCAATAAAGGTTCATCTTCACTAGAATCACAGTAATGAAACTTCAAGAGTTACTATCAATTTTATAAAGCAATAAAATAGGATTCTTTGATTAGATCAATAAAGTTTCATGTTTATTGGAATCACTGTAATTAAACTTCGAACTGTTGACTACCAATTTAATAAAGCAATAAAATGTGCAAATGGGTGATCATCTTTAGATAAATGTTCTTTTTATGGATACAATCATAAACAGCTTTACACCTTTTAATGGAGTTTTTCAGATGACATTTGTTGCCAACCTAAATAAAACAAAAATAGTAACATGAATAATTAAATAAGAAGTGCTAAAAACAGAATATTTCTTTAACTAGTATTTCTCAAAATTATTCATAATTTCAAATTAATATTAAGTCTTCTATGTTATTTTAAATTTTGTATATTCCAAAAAATCTTAAAATTATAATTAACATTAGCGTAACTTTGTTTATTTCTATATATCAATTATTTTTATTTTACAATAAACCATTTTAATTGTTAATTAGTTATTATAAATCTTGATAAATACTGAATTTCAAATATATATTTATTTAAAATACACACAATATAAAAAGTAAGATTTCACAATAATTATTAGCATATCACACATTACAATTGGGTTAAAAATCTAGCTGAAAAATAGTTTGTTCAGGTAGATGAGGATCCCATTTAGTTGGCCAGAGAATGGATGCACTGATCCTACCTATGTAATAGAACAAAAATAAAAATACAAAAAGCTGTTAGGTAATTATGTTAATGTTTTTAACCATTATTCTATGGAAGAATACTGGAGGTAATGATTGTTGTTAAGTAGTTAAAGCTGTCCTAGTTTGGTGTGTGCACATATATACTGAAACAAGTGCTTTTTTATATTAAAAGTATGACCAAAGTCAAGTTGAGACAGAGAATAATATATGATTAATCAAAAACATTATTGTTTTAATTTATTTTGGTCTTAAATGTAACTTAGACACATCAGAAAAACTTAAAATTCATCCTATGGAGGGTAGTATATATTTATAGACACACACACATTCACTTATGCTAATGTGTAAGTTAAATAACAAATTCAAATACAGACAAATTTCAAATTCTAAAAAAATATAAAATACAATATTTTCTTATAATTAAATTTCTTTTTTTTTCTTTCTTGTTAAACAGATTTAACTAATGAAGATTTAAAATCAAAATTAATTACCTAATTAATGTTTTTGAAAGTGTAATTATTTCTATAATGTCAATTAGAAATTTTGTTTTTAAAATCATTTATCTTTGAAAATGTGTTTTTTGTTTGAGAGGACAGTATAATTATTTTAATTATAATTAATTCTTAGCAAAATGTTACTTAATAAATAACCTCTGCATGTTTATAAAATTCCATCCAATGACAAACACAGACCAATTATAAAAAATATATGCATATCAAAATTAATTGTTTTTATAATTCTTATTTTTGTACTGATCTTACTCAACTTTAAAAAGACATTAGCTATGTTCATTTTCTAGCTTTCTCTACTGGTGCAGATAGTTTGGAAGAGAACTTTGAAAAAAAAAAGACTTAGAATTTTTTTTAGATTATTTGGATCTGCTGAAATAATGATTTCCTATGCTTGCAAACCATGAATTATCTCCAAATTATAATGACCAATCAATTTTGGAAAATTACACTCAACTAAAACATCTATATACTATCTTGCACAAAGAACATCAACAATATATTTAATAATGCAACTCAGAGTATTCCCATATTACCTGGAAAAGAGAAAAAATATTTTTTTTATACATAGTAAAATCACACTGTCATGAAACAATTTTAGAAAGAGAAAAAAGAACCTCTAAAATGTAATTAAAAATGCCTACATGTAAATTTATTTTACATGACCTTCATTTACATTTTTTATATATTTATGTTTTCCAATAGAGATAATTTTGATTACTATTTTATTATTCATTCATTTATGACTAAAACCACTGCATGATTTTCAAATAAATGAATAGGGGGAGATGAAGAAATCAAGAGTGAGTAATTATGCTGTTCTCTGCTATAATAATTTAAAGGCAGAATGGCCTAATAATAAAATAAGAACAGAAAGATCTTGGAACACATTTTTGTAAATTATATGCTAAGTCTTTAAATATGTTCTTTCATATTAACAAAATCTTTGTGAAAGTTAATAACGTTCTCCCACATTAACAGTAATTTAAATGTAAAAAAAATAAATAAATATTGCAAATATATATATCTAATGTAAAACTGAAGTCAGCTTTTTATATATATAAAAAAACAAACAAAATGCAATGTATTTCAGATTTAACCATTACCAACAATAAATTTAATTTCACAGACAAACATGAATGCACATGTGAGGAGGAATATATGTTGATCAAATATGTTTAGATACCTGAGAGGACAGTTTGGAAGTAAATAAATTCAGCAATTGTGATAAACATATATGATTACTTATAATTGCTTAGAGTACCTTATTTAAAATTGTTTTAAAGGCTAGACAAAGAAAGCATTGAATTATAGAATAGTGCTGGATAATGTCGAAGTTGGATATTATGGAATACTTGTAGACTAATGTTAGGGATTGAATTCAAAGTTGTATGTGGTTATTTAATTATACTAATACGAATTAATATAATCATTGCCATTTATAATTGGAAAATTTATTCACTATTGGAGGAACAATTCGTTTATTTATTTTCATTGCAGTTAAATATACCCATTACAATAAAATCCACATCTAAGTAATAAATATATTCATATATTTATGGCTATTTGACATAGTTAGTTATGCCCTGCTATATGTGCTTCTCAAATTTAATTTGTTGTTTATGACTGATTTCATGGATTAAAAACTTGATCTTGTATTTTCTTGTGTTCATGCATGATTATGGTTAAGATGTCTTGCTAATGACGTAATGGGTTTCATTGTAATTCTATCTTTAAGGTATTTCAATCTCAGTACATATCAGTGAGATATACAGCATGAGCATTTCAATAAAATTGATGGATTTCAGTTAATTTTTTTGAGGAATTACCAAGTCAGAAAATTTGACATAAAGTTATTTCCTGAGATGTGATATCTCAAACTCAAACATACTCTCTCTACAATCATAATAGCATATATTAAGTGTTCAATTCATTATTCAACTAATTAAATGGATCTAACAATACAACACATATTGTATAAGAACATAGCCTTTGCTCATATTAATAGTTAAAGAAATATGAATGTTCAGTATTATGTCAGGATGATTTTGTTAAGTGATATTATGGATTAATAAATTTATTAGTCTGTATACAATTAATGCTCTCTCCTGTTTATTCTTTTATTATGGTTTCATTTCAACACAGAATAGAGAATTATGTTTCTGAACAATGCCAGACATAATGTGGCTGTGTGACATTTGGAGATAAAAAAAAAAGATGGCTTCTTCAAAGAACATTATTTATAGCATTGAACAAAAAAAAATCATCTTCCAGGTTCTCAAAAAAACCTGGAAGCATCTTATTGAATTAATAAATAATTTTAACATCAAATTTAAAACTTCTGACCACATCTCCCTTCATCTATGTATATCACCAATTTGGCCATACTAAAAATAATTTATTAAAGGGAATTTTTGCCTGATCATTACAATAGACATATAAATAGTACTGCTTGCATGGACATTACATGGTTACACAACTTTGATTAGTCATCAAATTAATAATAACCACGGATGCTGTTTTTAACATGACACCTAAATAATGTGGACAGTTTTACGATAACATATTATACCACTAAACATCATATGATCACCTTCTCTTATAGTGGTACATAATTGTTATTAAACAAGGCAAAACTCTCTCCATACAATGGTGCCACCCTGTGCCAAGCAGAATAATCAATGGATGTCAAAAGGCTTGTGCATAAAACCCCTATCTAGTGCCTACTCATCCAATATCCCCAGACTACTTTCTGGCTTGTGGCCTTCGTCAGTGAGGAGCCTTGGATCTGAGAGCACTGCACCTAGATCTTAGGATCTAATGCAACCCTCCAGCAGCCACCTTTTATCTCTACTTAACTACAAAACTATGAGAATGAAATTGAAAACACAATATTTTCAATCAGCTCAATAGCTTATATAGTCATATGGGTCTGAACTCAGTTCAGCACCCATACCTTTTGGTATCTTTGGCTCTTTAACAACCATAGCCACCACTATCCCATTAGGCAGGATTGGTGTTAAACCACTAAACATCGCATGATCACCTCTTATACTAGCACATAATTGTTATTAAACAAGGCAAAACTCTCTCCATACAGTAGTGCCAACCAGAGTAATCAATGGATGCCAGAAGGCTTGTGCATAAAATCCTATCTAGTGCCTACTCATCCAATATCCCCAGACTAGTTTCTGGTTTGTGGCCTTCTGGCATCCAAGTTGATAGAATTATAATCAATATTTTAAAAAAAGCAGGCAAAGAAATAGAAAATTTTTTGGCAATGTTATATACCAAATGTCTAAACGATAAAGATGTACCAGATGATTGAAAGAATGCAGTATCAATATTTAAAAATGGCAATAAAGAAGATATTAGATTACAGACCTATCAGTGTTTTATCAGTTTTATATAAAAATTTTACCAAGATAATTACAAATTGACTACAGAGAAATTTGTATTTTAATCACTAAAAGAACAAACTGGATTTAAAAGTGATTTTAGTACAGTAGATCATATTCAAGTATTGAAAGAAGTTATAGAAAGGGCCAATGAATATAAGTTGCCACTATACTTTTTGAATTTATAGATTATGAAAAGGCATTTGATTCTATAAGCATTTCTTCAGTTATATATTTTGATTGGATCATCAAAATATATAACCAGGATAATGTCATATTCTGAAGAATATTTATAAAAATGCAACAGCAACAATTAGATTACATAATGATACTAGGAAGTTTAACATTGAGAAAGATGTAAGACAGAGTGACTCCATATCTCCAGAACCTTTTACAATAGTGCTGCAAGAAATATTTTGTGGATTAAAATGGAAAGATGGCGTAAAGGTAAATGGGGATTATTTAAATATTCTAGATTTTTGCAGATGATGTAGTTATTTTTGCAAATAATGCTTTAGAGCTTAAGGAAATGTTGCAAGAATTATCAGATGAAAGTAGAATTAAAGGTAAATGTTAAAAAGACTAAAGTAATGTTCAATGGATTTGCTCAAAAGATGAAAATAAAGATTGATAATGATGAATTATAAGAAATTAACAACTACAAATATTTTGGTCAGATTATTACTACAGATGGAAACATAATAGATGAAATTAATCATAGAATTAAACTTAAGAGTGCTTTTGGTAGAAATAACTTAATATTAAAAGAAATATGCCTGTGTTTGAAAAGCAAGCTTTTTAATAAGTGTTTTACCAGTTCTAACTTATGGATCTGAGACTTGGACACATTACAGAAGAGCAATAGAGACTTCAAACCACTCAAAGAAGTATCAGAGATGCATCTTAGGAGTAACAAGAAATCAAAAATATAGTACATGGGTAAGAAAACAAACAGATGTTATTGACATTGAAAGAATTAAGAGACTGAAATGGAATTGGGCTGGACATAGTGCTAGAAGAGATACTAATAGATGGACAGTTGAAATCTTAAACTGGATTCCAAAAGACCCAGAATGTGATCATGTGAGATGAATGGATGAAATAAGGAAGGGTGCAGGGATAATGTGAATTGAACTTGGAGAAACCATCTTGCAATGGATTGATAATAATTAACGATGATATATTCCAGTTATCTCCATTACAACATAAGCATTGTATACATTTTTAATTCAAACTGCACACTTCAGAAACACATATTATCCTTATGCTAATGACAGATTTCAATTTAAAAATTACATATATAAAAAAAAATCATTCTCTCTCAAAATAATGGTAAAAATAAGTTCTTTTCATCCTTCCTATCCATTGCCTCTCATGAATATTATGGGAAAAATGCATACTGCTGATGTCAAATTAAAAAATAATAATAATCATATCTTATGATATTGTGAAATGCGTACCATGGGATGCAGTAAACAAACGAAAAACTCAAATTTTGTTTTTTATTAATTTTTTTATTTAAAACTTTTTGAAATGCAACGTATGAAAATTGCACTTAATAAAATTGTGGACACGGGGGAAAATTTAATGCACATAAACTCACAACAAATAGATAAATACAGAAATATGTATAAAAAGTAAAATAAAACGCCATCAGCTTCCATTTATCTTATCTCAAATTACACTTTTCCAGTTCTCCACACATATGTATATAAAGTACTATTTATCATCTGTTGCAACCAATTCAACAATGCATACATTGAGATTTTACTTTTGTCAGATAATTATTTTTTTCCTCTACATGAGATTGATCAAGCAAGTAGACATTATATTTACATTCCACTTGTCTTCTGTAAAAATCTGATTCTCACCTTCTTCTATTCGCTTGGAATGCTACCATCATTTATAACATAGACTTTGTAAAATTAAACCTACATATCTTCACAATGCTATTATTATTCCAACTCCCACATCATCTTATCTTATTACTTGTAATATATCTATTGTTCAATTTTAAATCTAACATTCTTCCACTTTCTTTTGAAATAAGCTCTCTAATGAATCATGTTCATTTAACAACTCTTTCAGTCAAAATTTTTAGGACAAATTCATTGAGTTTTTTTTTTAAAGTTATTTTCTATCTTAACATTTTTTTTCTCCATAATTAAGAATAAAAGAGCCTTTGTCATTTTTCTTCTTCATATAGTTTTTCACATTTTCCCTTCTTGTAGTGTTACTTTTCTTAGTTAACATATTAACTGTATAATAGTTTAATCTTAATTCCAACTATGCATTAACTACATGTCTTTTATGCTTCCACAACTGTTTCTAAATTAATTATACTCAATTATTTATCATGTTAAACACTCACTCACAAGTTTCTTTATCATATCAGGCCAATCTTTATTAATTTTAAATTCAGAATTTTCATAATTCTTTTAAATATAATAAATTTATTTAAATATCCTGCCTCAAATATGCAAGTTCCAATTCATATATTAATAAATTTCTAATTTTCATTCCATCTTGTATTTTTTGATCAATGACATTTGGTAACTAGGGAAATACTAGTGACAATACCAAGCAATAAAAAGAAGAAAAAATAGTTATTAGTTGAACAAATACGAATTAATTTGTAGAAGACAATCCACCCTATGTATATAAAATCATAAATGGAACACAAGTAGAACCAAATGATGTACTTAGACAAAAATCCTGGATGAAATCTTTTGAAAAGGATTAAAATTTCTTCTGTCCGGCAACCCTTATAAAGCAAGAACAAAATTTTCTCTTATCTGACCACCCTTATAAAAAAGAACAAATTGTTAAAAATCTCACAGAAACAAAACATCTCTAGTAAAAAGTACAGATTCTGAAAATGTATTACTAATTATTTATTTAACAATGAACTAGCTCTAGCCAATGAAATATATATGTTTAAAAAAAATGCATTTTGCAGAATTATTTAATATGAGGGAAATAGAACTTAATTTAGGAAAGAATTTGTTTTTCGTAAAATATGTAATTGTAAGTTACAGAATTTTTAATTTCTTTAAATTAAGCGCTGAACATAGATAAAAGAAGGGTAATGCTTAAGATATGTAAATCTTTCAATTTTTTTTTTTACCTTGGAAAAAAAAAAAATTTGAAAGCCTTGAGACTCTTTGCTATTGCATTCTTTCAATCGTTCTTTTCTTTAGCAATCTGCTTTCAGAAACAGAATTTAAAAATATGCATTTACTCCTAAGAAGTTTTGCAATCATAAGTGAAGATCTTATGTAACATGTTAAATCAGGGAAATTTTAAATACTACATATTATGTGTTTGGTGTCATTCTTTTCTAATTTAATCCAACTTTAAAAAGTAATACTATTAAAGTTTCAAACACATCCTATATATTTTGTATGGAAAGAAGTTTTAGAAATAAATATTTTTCCATAACCTTTGCTGAAAGGTTAAGCCCCAGAAAGTTAGGCATGAAAGGGAACAGGATGTGTGCCCCTGCCATCCAATATTAAAATAAAAAAAAGATTATAAATAATAAGAAATACAAATTTAGTTGTACAAAGTAATTAAATGAATAAACAAGAAGAAAAAATATGAAATGAAATGTACAAAGTAATCTTTTTTAAAAAATAAAAGATTAAGACAGAATTTATCACCCCTATTTTTCAATAAAATCTAATAGCTGGTAAATTTTTTGTAAACTTACATGTGAGTATCAAAAACTGATACAATATTTTTTGAGATTTCTGCATGAGAGAATGAATAAAATCAAAAGAAATGTTTTTTTTTTTTTTTTGACTAAAATAAAGGGAAAGCAATAATGTTTTGTTTGTGATTCAATTGAAAGACTATCCCATTGCAGATGTGGCATTTAAAGTGAAAAGTAGGTTTTTCTTGTCTACAAAGGAATCTAAAGAAAAATAGTTTGAGGATTAGGTGTTTTTTTTTAGCAAACAAATGAAGTTAATATGTGTGTTTTCTCAAAATAATATTAGACAGTCTTAGACAATTTTTATGAACTCCAAAAAAGAAAACATTATCCCTTGATGCCATAATAAATTCATATTTGCACAATTAATTTATATTTCATTAACATTATTCAAGTTTTATATTAATATTGTATCATCCACATAAATTTATACTTGCATAACCGATTCCTGTGTTTTTCCATTTATTGCTTCATATTTCAAGTAGTGGTCTTTGAGCATAAACTAAATGATTACTATGATTCATATCATCAATTTCATTTGTATTCCTATAATGTACAAACAATATTTTCTTCAGTCATTTATATCCTATGTATACAATCCTAATTCTTATTCCAGTATTTCATATCTTGAAATTAGATCACATATCTTTTTAACATTGCTGAATTTCATTTCACCCACATATTTTTAACAACTTCATTCTAAAATATCTTTGTTATTGATAATCATTCTCTTTTTATCTCTATTGCATCTATTTACCTCTTTCATTTGGATTTCTGTAAATAAAGCATTTCTTCAACTCTCAAACGTGGCTCTGCTATTAACAAATTTATCCCCCCTTGATCTCAACTTAATTACGTGTATTCACTTTCCTTATTTATAAATTCGTGTTTTCTCTTAACATACCCTCAGTCATTACATTAAATATTCTTTTTCTATCAAAATTTTCTGTTATCAGCTATATAAAAATGTTTTCTCTCTCTGTATTCAGATATCCTCTTCATTTCTATTTCCTTCTAAATTATATACCTTTCATTTAGTTCACAATAAAATTTATTACAATTTAATTCATGAAGTATTTTATACCTGTTTTCTAATAAATATAATTTATCTCTTTTAAACAATTCACAACTTTTAACCATTTTATCACATTCTGGTAATGAACCAAACATCCTATCTAAGCATGTATTTCACTTCAAATATCTAATCATGTCTTCAGACTCGCGTCTTTATCCCTATCACCAAGGCGTTTTTTTTAACACTTGACAATATCTTTTCCAACTATTCATACACTCCATTAACATAGAATCTCCCAATAATACATTTTCCCAGATTCTTACGCCAATCCCTTTTTCTTGCATTCATTTATCATTATTAATTAGTTTTCCTGACAAAGATATCATCTTCAAATTTCTTTCTACAAGTATTTATGCACTAATATAAAATATAAGTAGTTGGGAGAGCACGATTTATGGCACATTTCTTAATTAAGCAACGATTTCACCACTCTCAGAATTAGATGATTTGATTTTCATGCAAACATTTATCGAGTTTCTAATAAGCAAAATTTCATGAAACTAATTCAGGAAAACTTTTAGAAAACAAACAATAGCCAATCGGGTAAGCATGAACTTACCAGGTCACGACAGATTTCGAAGTTTTGTTTCAAATCTTTCTCACCAGTGTTTCTTGTAGATTTACTTCGCTTATACAAAAGATAAAATTCCCAAAGCAATCGCTATTATAAGTGAAAACTACAATGAAAAGCAATTATGAATGAACTTATTATGGAATAAATGATTGATCCCTGTTCGATGTGAGAGTCTTAGCTGTCCCAATTCGAATAATAAAACACTCATCTGTTTCTCTACATAAGCCACCGAACACACACTGCTCGGGGAGAATTCAGCCAGCATGGTTTTTCCTCTTAGAAAATAGACTCTCGTAAATCTTTCCGCTTTGCCGGTGTAGCATAGCATTGGTACAAACTCCTTTCATGTAGTTTAAATTTGTAAAACACTCACCTTGTAGTATATACCACACAAAATGGAGGGTCTCTGAAAGAAATTTCGCTCCAAAAATCAAACGGACCAATGAAACCACTTGGTCGCAAAGTATGCTGGTATTTTCATAAAACTGCTATTTTACCCCCCCCCCTTTTTTTTTTGCATATGTATTTATGTCATATGCTAATATAAATTAAGAGAATCATTATTATTCATAGTTGGAAAATTTATTGATTAGTGGCCATACACTTTATGATTTTAATTTTTTTTAAATAAATTTCATGACAATTAATAATACTCTTTACCACTGACTTTATCATCATCATCATCATTATCAACCATTATCAATCCACTGCAGGATGAAAGTCTTTCCAAGTTTAATCTATCTCCGATTTTTAGTTTCTCTTCTCCACATCACTACTGCACACTTTCTTATTTCATCCATCCATCTCACATGTGGTCTCTTTCTGGGTCTTTTATAATCTCTTGGAATCCAGTTTAAAATTTCAATTGTCCATCTATTATCATCTCTTCTAACAATATGTCCAGCCCAATTCCACTTCAATCTTTTAATTTTTTCAATGAGGTCAGTAACACCTGTTTGTTCTCTTACCCATACATTACGTTTACGATCTCTTCTTGTTACTCCCAACATACATCTCTCCATACTTCTTTGAGTGGTCTGAAGTCTCTGAATTGCTCTTCTATTAAGTGTCCAAGTCTCAGATCCATAAGTAAGAACTGGTAAAACACGTTTGTGTAAATGATAAATATTTTTCCAATACATATATTGACTTTATATAAATATCTAAATAAAATGATATTCATACATTTATGAGGTTACTGCATGTAGTTAGATAGACCAAAAAAGTTATTTTTTTTTGTTGTATGGCAAAGAATTTATTTATTTTCTTGTGTATATGCATGATTAAGAAGTCTTAATAATGACATAATGGCAGGGCTGCCTCGTAATTCTGTTAATTTGACCTGTAAGGTATTCCAACCTCAGTACATATCAATGAGTTATGGAACATGAGAATATCAATAAAATGCATACGGATTTTAGATAATGCGTAAAAATAATTTTTTTTTTATAGATATTATGAAGCCTGGGAAAATTTGATATAAAAGTTGTTTCCTATGATTATAATAGCATGTGTTTTGAGTTCACGACATCATTCACCTAATTAATTGGATCTAACAATATCTATTGTATAATAACATAGGCTTAGCTCACATCAATATATAAAGAAATATGAATGTCCAATATTAAGTTATTGATGAAGGATGATTTTGTAAATGGTATTATGGATCAATAAAGATATGCTATCTCCTATTTATCCTTTAATTAGTTTCCTTTCAACCTAGATTAGAGAAAATCAAATACATGATCAATGCCAGGCATAATGTGGTTGCATGATATTTGGAGATAAAAGAAAGAATAAGATTACTTCAAAGGTGACTATTTAAATGTGAGTTGATGTGGTAGTATTGAAGAAGAATAAATCATCTTCCAGCATCTAATTGAATTAATAATAAATACTTTTAACATCATACTTGTAGCCAATTTCACTTCGACTATATAGGTTACCTAGTGGCCATACTAAGAACTAATTTTATTAAATAAAATTTGTCGGATCATAATAATGTATAAATAGCACTTCCTATACGGACATTATGGTGTTCCAAACCTTTTTCTAGACACCAAAATTGATAATAGTCATGAATGCTTCATTTTTAACACAGACAACTAAATAATGTAGTTTTATGATATATATATTATACAACACATATATTTATTTATGCTTCCAAAATTATCTCCATCACATAATATATATCAAAAAATCATTCTCATAACAATGATATAAATAAGTTCTTTTCATTTCTTCGTACCCATGATCTTTCATGAATGTTTTGGAAAAAATACATAAGGTCTAAGTGATGTCAAATTCAAAAATAATAACAATCACATCTTATAACATTTTGTGATGAATGCCATGGGATGCATTTTAAAATAAAATATTCTAATGTTGCTTTTTAATAACTTTATTTATTTAGAACTTATAAAATGCAATTTATTGAAATTGCATTTATTAAAACTATGGATGTGGGAGGAAGATCTGTGAATGAAATTAGACAGGCAAATACAAGAATATGTATAAACAATAAGATAAAAGCCATACATTTGCCTTATCTCAAATTATAACACTTCAGTTCTACACACTAACATATATAAAGTAATGTTTATCCATTTGTTAAAAGCAATTCAAAAATGGATACATTGAGATTTACTTTTTGCCAATTAGTTATTTTGCTAGTCTTTTGTTATTTTGATCAAGCAAGTAGACAATACATTGCATTAGCATTCCATTCTCTCACTCACTTGGAATGCTACCATCAGCTACAATATAATTTCTTTTAAAGCAGTACTCCCATATTTTCAGAATGTTATAATTATTTCAGCTGTCACATCATCTAATCTTTTGACTTTCATTTTTTTAATATATCTATTATTCAATATATTTTCCCATCATTTTTTGAATTAAGATCTCTGATGAATCATATTTAATAACTTCCTTTTACTGAAAATTTTATGTCAAATTTATTATTCTTTCTAGTTATTTTCCATACTGACATTTCTCGTCTTCATAATTAAAAATAAAATAATCTTTTCTGTCTTGCTTCTCTTCTTCATATGGTTATAATTATTTTCTAAGTATGAAATCATTAAATTTTTTATGGCATACACTTTTTAGTTTTTCATTTTTTCCCTCTTTGTATTGTTAATTTTCTTAGTTAACATATTAATACCATTTCAATGTTAATTCCAATCAAGTTATTTCTTTTATTTATAATTAGTTATTTCTAGTCTTCACTCTCTTTTTCCTTAAACAACTTTTTTATATTGACATCTTTTTTCCTTCCTTAACCTTTTCTTTGTTTATCCTCAATTATTTTTCCTTTCAAACACATTAGCAAGCTTCTTCATTATATCAATCCAATCTTCATTAATTTCAAATATACCACCAACTTTATTACTATTAATACAAATAAATATTCTGTAATTATTCTTTGTAAAGTCATTTATATCCTTATACAACCTGAATTCTTAATCCACTATTTCATATACTCAAATTTTCAATAACTATTATATCACACAACACATCTTTTATCATTTCTCAATTTCATTTAACTGATATTTTTTACAATTTCTTTCTAAAATATCATTCTTACTGATAATTATTTATTTCCTCACTATCTACATTATATCTACTTACCTCTTCCATTTGCATTTCTGTAAATATGGCATTTTTTCAACTCTCAAATATGGCTCTACTATTTTTAACAAATATAATCCTGTTGTGTTTTTCTACCCCTCTGAAAAACTTAGGGGCGAAGACATTACAAACCCCCTGACCCCAAATCTCCATTTAATCATATTTATTCATTTTGCTTACTTATAAACTAAAGTTTTATCTTAATTCACCCTCAGTCTTTCATTTAAATATTCTTATCAAAATTGTTGGTTATCAACTATTTTCTCCACCATCTTCTCTACCTTCTCATATTTCCCTTTCCATAAAAATATCCTCATTTCTACTTTCATATAAATTATATATCTCGGATTGCTTTAATTTAGTGCATAATAAAATTTATTCTAATTCAATTAATGAAGTATTTTATTCCTATTTTCTAATAAATATAATTTGGCTCTTTTTAGCAATTCATAATTTTTAATCATTTTATGAAATCTTGATAATAATCCAAACACTTTGTAGGCATTTATTTTCTTCATATATCTAATCATGTCTTCAAACCGTCATTTTTATTCTTACCAACAATATATCATTTTAGTTTTTTTTCTAATACCCAGACAGAATCTTTCCAAACTATCGTATATTCCCACTCCATTAACATTGCATCGTACAATAATTTCCCCATATTCTTACATTCATTTATCTTTCTTGCTTATCCTCATCATTCTGATAATCAGTTTTCCCGACAAAAATATCACCCTGAATTTCTTTTCCCCATAATTATTCTTTGCACTAATACAAACATAAAATGTAAAATAAATCAGTTTAGAAGACTGCGATTCAATAACGTTATCGACATGGCACATTTCTTAAACCATGAATCCATCACTTTCGGAATTAGAACATTTGATGCTTCACCCAAACATTTATAAGGAAAATAAACAGTCGTTAACCTATTTGTAAGAAAAACGATATGTGTTTAAATACACAATAAAATGCTTAATATTATTATGAATTTTAATAAGTTTCTAAACATTAACTTTTTTTTTTGTCAAAGCGTCGGCCGGGAAGCGAACCCGGGACAACTGCTTGGAAGGAAGCTATGCTATCCACTAGGCCACCAATGCTTGACTACTTTTGAAATGAACATTACCTAAATCACAAATATGTAAAGACTTTTTGCATTCTATTAGTTAGCAAACATTCATTTGTAAACGTAGCCTTAACCCGACTTTCAAGAGGAACAACGCTAGCATGTACAGGATCAATACTTGAATGTAAAGCCTCTAAATGATTAAATAACTTTAAATTAAACTAGTGATCATTTTTAAAGTAAATATAGTAATTAAAATCTCCTCTACATTTTCCCCAAATGATTCTCTTTGTGTCATTCAGTAAGCCTTCGTTTAAAAGCTTTTAGAAGAAGTGCGGGTAGACAACGTTAAAATGTGCAATTACTAATATGAATAAGTTATTCATATATGAATAAAAGTAGCAATTAACCCCGATAGATTTATATTGAAGAAACTCTACAATTTTATAAATTTCCATATCAGAGAATGCAGATTAAAGAAAACTTCTCGACTCATTCCCTTGCTTTAGCTTAAAATCACTGACAACAAGAAGTAAAGGCGGAAATTTTAATTTTGGATAAAAATAATGTTATCAAAAATTACCTTTACTAAGGATCTTCAAACAAAATTTTAATTCTTATATTAAATATACTACTTACTTTAATATAAATCCAAGCGTAAAAAAATGATTATATATTCAATAACATAATGTATTGTAAATGTTTTTATAAATAGAGCAAGTACGTGAGTCTTTGAACGCCATCTATAGCGTGTTATGAAAATAAGACATTGGAGGTTGAACAAAATTACAGTATATAATTTTATAGGTCAAATAATTGTACAAAAAGAATGCGAGAAAAATAAATTCTATGCCCAAAGGAAAATGGAATTAACTGAAAACTAAGCAATGCTGATCTTTTTAGCAAGAATTTTCGTAAATAAGCGAATATTTTGGTAATCTTCCATTCGCCTTCAATTAAAAAACAAAACAAAAATTACCTTAATTAATACATTGTCAAAAATTTGAAAATAATACAACTTATTTGGAAATAAATTCACTCCGATTCATATATGCAATTAATTAGGTCTTCACTCACCCTATTCACAGTATTGTTAAATAAAGCTCGGCAACTACAAACAGCTGGAATAAGAAAAATAATCAAAAGAAGTTCATATGAGATTCTAGCAATGATAGAACTAGTATCCAAAAATCGTTATCTATGGATTCCATTATTCTGTAGGGATAAACTGCTCAAGGAATACGTTTAATAATTGAAAAGAAAGAAATATTAGAAATTAAAATATTTGTTAGACGTATAAAAAAACATTGTATTAGCATGGAAAATTAACATCACATCTATAAAACCACCTCAATAGATATCAATCAACTAGTCTCATTTGTAAACATTTCACTGTAGATAAAAAGTTGTTTCTATTACATGTGAACATATTGTAACATGTAGCCCACAGTAGAATAACCGTTTCTTCATCAGATATTCTATGCAGATAGTTAGGTTGTATCATTGTCAATGTTACTTATCTTATTGGATACACATTTATTGATCCAAACATAGATGACTTAATGATGACTATCTGGAAGACAAATTCCCAGTTTACTTGCAAAGTGAAACAAATATTTAAATAATATCAGATCAGAATATCTAGTCGTGTAAGGCAGTTAAGCAAATTCTTACATTATGAAGACCTTCGTCTAATCCACAAAGGTAAAATCAGGTTGTTATATCTATTAATCATTTATTATAAGTGCACCAAATAACTTGAAATGTCATAGTTTAAATTTAATGGTATAACAGTCCAGGATATGACATATATCAATTCCATAATGTCAAAAGGCACAATTTGAAGACAATTCAAAAAACTTCAGTACTTGTTGAAAACTGAAATTTCTCAAATTAGCTATTTTATCCACTAATAATCATAATTTATTTATAAATTTATTATTAAAGCTTATTGTAAAAAAGACCAAAAATATAAAATTATTCCAAACAAGAAGACAATTGTGTAAGGAATTATTCATCACAGCTGTTATGTTTATATATGTATGTTATAATACATATACATATAAAGCTAGAAAAGTAGTAAGAAAAATTGTGTGTTATATATATTGCAACTGGACATACTGACCAACCCCACTCTTTGTTGGTTTTGTTTCCTGATGAGCCTATTGCAAAAAGAAACTCTCAATTGGCATTCCCCAATCCAGACATCACCCCACCTACAACAATATGTCCTTATCACTCTGATGTAGTACCATAGAGACTGGAAGCATCTAGAAATTTATGTGTTTGGTTTCCCAAATAGTACCACTAGAGTTCCATCTCACTACAACCTTACTTACCATCGTTTGGTTATGCTGAACATAGCTCAGGAGGCATGAAATTCTTGTGAGCTAGAAGTAATGAATGACCAGTGATGCAAAATAGAATTGAACAATTAAATTAATTTTAAGTAATAACAATTTTATTTAACAATAAGGGGTTAGGAAGCCCTTCTATTACAGCTCATTAACAGTTTGTTTCTTACTATCCATATCCAAGCGGAAACTCTTTTTTTTTTAGTTTATATAATGAAAAGTCTGGAAATATTTCAGGTAGGTTATCCGAGTGAAAACCCATTTTTTTGTTCACATAATGAGAAGAAGTCTAAAGACGCATTTCAGGTAAATATACATATACAATTAATATACAAGTATTGGTAATCACATTTTGATGCTGATAGAAGCATTTCAAGTAAGGATGCAGATAATATATCAGTGTTCATAATCATATTCTGATGTTGATAGAAGCATTTCAGATAGATATACTTATACAATTAATACACAAATGTTTGTAATCATTTATTCCAGGTTTATAGATGCATTTTGAGTAGATGTACAGATAATATCAGTATTACAATTATTATTTCTGGTTTGTGAAGGTATTTCAGGTTGGTAAGTAGCAATCTTTAAGTGTCCATATATATTCAACAGTGAGAAATATTGATTACTATCTATATTGTGGATGTTTAGGTGGTGATTGGTTGGTTTCTAATGATTATATACAATTAATACATAAATGTTTGTAATCATTTATTCCGGGTCTGTAGAAGCATTTTGACTAGATGTACAGATAATATCAATATTACAATTATTATTCTAGGTTTGTGAAAGCATTTCAAGTAGGTATACATAATATAGATGAGTATTCCCATCGTTATTAGAAACGTTTTACTATTTTAACATATCTTTGATTTCTAAAAGGTATTTGTCATTTCCATTTAGTTGGTTCATTTGAAATAATTATTACAATTATTATTAAAAGTATTTTTATTATTTGAACATATCTTGAATTTTATGAAGTAATTGGCATTTAACTAATGAAATATAACACACACACACACATATATATCTCAAAATACTAAATGGCCAGTTCTTGGAATTCTGACAAGTGTCATTAACAGAAATCGCCCGTAGCACAACTTGCAACACCCTTTTATTACTGTCTCTAGCCTTAAATTTTAATTTGCTTTCGTTAAGAAACATGCGCTACTAATGATATTATTTCGATAACTATAACTTATGGTAATAAACAACAAAATATCTAAAACAAAAATATAAAATACAACTCCAACATAACCTCTCCTCTTCACATACAAAATCTAGGTTAGTAATTAATTCTATGCAACATCACAACACGTATAATAAATATGTATGTATATGTTCACACCTTTAAATGGTTAATGTATTTCACTCACATTCTTTTGTAACAGGGTTCGAATGTATATCTCTTAATTTTCTCGCATCTATTAATTCAATCCATAATAACAACCGCAATAAACACTCTTTTGTAATCATTAGTGCCTTTTACTTCCTTTAGTACCTGTATTCGAACCCATCTATTGTTACAATATAAACTAATGTACTTCACTTTTACAAGTACTTAAAAAAACGAAATACTTTCTCTGCCCTGGAATATATAATTCAGAGTTTTACTTAAATTCTAGCTTTTAAATGAAAATCATTCTAATTCCAGAACTATCAATGAATGTTGATTTACTTAAAAGTTTTAAGAATGGGAGGCTGTTCAATCCTTTAAATGATGTATTGCCACCGAGCGCATGAGTGGAATATGTATATACCAAAGCCCAATTTAATTTCAAAATTACTCACACAAAGACATCAATAAAAATTAGAATGTTAATGTTTTTAAAACAAAAATACAGAAGTTTGTAATATATTTAATACTGAATAACATTAAATTAATTTGAACCATTTACTGAAGTTTATGATCTTTCAAGCAGTAACGTTTGGACAAAAATAACAACACCAATTTCTGTATGTTATAATGGACATCATCAAATATATAGCAAATAGTTGGCATATGTTTAAACATAGCAAAGACACCGAAATTTTTATTTAAATATAATCACAACAAACATTTGATATAATGATTAATCATTATTGGAACTTAATTTAATTAAAACATTTTGTGAATCAATAAGAAAAGCTAATTAATTTTTATTTGATGAATAATCTTGCTTTCAAATAACATTTTAATAATGATTCCAGTACAATTAAAATAAAGCAAATATATAAAAATATGTTCTTTATTAAGCATCACATGATCACATTTCCTATACTAGCACATTAATTGTTGATAAACAGAGCAAAACTCTCCATACAGTATTGCCACCTGTGCTAAACAGAGTAATCAATGGATGCCAGAAGGCTTGTGCATAAAATCCCTATCTAATGCCTACTCATCCAATATCCCCAGACTAGTTTCTGGCTTGTGGCCTTCGTCAGTGAGGAGCTTTGGATCTGAGAGCACTGCATCTAGATCTTAGGATCTAATGCAACCCTCTAGCAACCACCTTTTATCTCTACTTAACTACTAAACTACGAGAATGAAATTGAAAACACAAAAAATATTTTCAATCTAAGCTCAATAGCTTAAATAGTCATATGGGTCTGAACTCAGAAACTAGTCTGGGGATATTGGATGAGTAGGCATTAGATAGGGATTTTATGCACAAGCCTTCTGGCATCCATTGATTACTCTGTTTAGCACAGGTGGCAATACTGTATGGAGAGTTTTGCTCTGTTTATGCTCTTTATTACTTAACAGCATTATGGACAAATTTATGTTTGTCCATTGTTAAGAAATGACATTTAAATACGTAAACAACTACCTTGTTTAACATTGAATAAATATATATGAATTAGATAAATTATCATTAAAATTACATTCAAGCTTTAATGTCAAATTACATGTTGTGATATTTAAATAAGTTGCATTACTTTACCTGATATAGAATTAACTTGTTTCCAATGAGTTACTATACACTTGTCCAGTAGAGATTGGATGGTTTTATCATCAGATTGCCATGTAATTTCTGTCACATATTACAACTGCTACATCTTTTCACATACGTATTCAGACTGCCGATAATTTTGTAAATCTTGCGAAAATATCAGTTACATGTTGTCTGTTTTGATGAATTTACCGTCTTAAGTTTGTACAAGATCCAGGTGTACACATTATTTGGTCAGATTATCAGTGAAGAGATATGAATGTGAAAAGGAATGGCAGGACTAATAGTACCATCTCTTTCAATATCATAAAAAGTGAAAAGTTTATGAAAATGTTAAAATGCTTCTTTACTTCAAGATCTATTTTCTTTTTCCAACTTTAATCAAAAATGTTGCAACTTTGAAGAAAATGCTAAGATGTTTTTGAAAGAATTTTAAAAATCCAAATACTTTAAAATTTTATTAAACACCAATAGACTCATAAAAAACACAGAAGACAAATTAGATCCCAAATCAACATCTCAAGTTGTATATCAAATACAATGCTCTCAGGCCAGGTATAGAGCCTCGTATTATGGGGAAACAAAAACAATCATCACAAACAGAGCATCCCAGCAGATGTATGAAAGGGCACTGAATAACAGGAGACTACATCAGTATTCTTGGAGTATGAAAAGACCACCGGTCATAGATTCAAACCCGCCAACCCCAGAATGGTGTGCAGAGAAAGAAATGATTATAGGCGTAAAATAAAGGAAACATACTTCATAAATAATGACACTCAATCTATCAATAGAAAAGACACCTGTTTCACCCTTTCAAAAAGATGGACAAACTAATCTAAACAAAATTTAAACAATAAAATACTAAAACACAGCACCTAACCAATTAGCATAAATTAGAATACTCCCCCTCATTACTATCAACTGCACACAGCTATGAATATGAAGCCATGGAGCTTTGAAAACATTAGGCATTAATATATATAGCTTCTCTAAGAAGCATAAAAGCGCATAATTTTTAGGATTATCTAAATACTTTTAAATTTTATTATCATTATAATAATAACATTAGAGTTCAATTTTTAGGATAAATTATTTTGCATTAGGTCAAATGCTTGCATCATCTTAGTTGCTCCTCCTCCTCCTCGAAGTTCTCCAATCAAAAATTTCTATTTAAATTTATCAAAAAATTATTCAAGTCATATATTCATGTAGCACATCATTAAATTATGTACAAAATTACTTAAAAGATGATAAAGAGACAAAATTTTTAAACAGTCATTTATTTCAAAATTTCAACTTTTTCAAAAAAAAAAAAGTATAATTTTTTTAAAAAAGATCAAAATGCTTTTAAAAAATAAGAATTTTAATGATGTAAGATGTTTTTACATTTTATTATGATTCTCAAACATACTGTTATGATAAATGGTATACTGAATTTTCTGTCTAAATATAGTGTTTGAGAGTTAATCTTTGTCTTGTAAAAACATTCAACATTTGAGTTTATAGCATCAATGCTATCATTTCCAACAATTTTTGACCAAAACTACTTTATGCACCAGTACATGCATTAAATATCTCCATGAAAAGAGAATATTACTGTAATAATGCTCTCCATCAAGGAATAAGTTTGTGTCTTCAAATTCTTTGGACTTAAGGTCAGAACATAGACACTAATAAAATGAGGATTAGCACTAATGGGCAAAGCAAGTTTTAACCCTATTACACTTTACAATAAACCCTATATCTAATATTCTTCTTTTACTAACTGATCTGTTTTTCTCATGTGTCATAGCATCGGCTGAGAAGGAAACCCGGGACAACTGCTTGTAAGGCAGACCACTCGATCACCAATGCTAAAAAAACAAAACAAAAAAGACATTATATCCACGCTCAAAATAATGGCATTTAATAATAACCAATATTGTTAGGACTCAGAATACAAGAATTCGTATTATGTGGGCACTTATAAAGGCAGATTGTTGGATAAATCATAGATTATTACAATCCAAGATTAAAATCATAATTGCATTAAAATCTAGATCTTATTCCAAATACATACAAAATTTTAAAAGAAATATATTTTCTTTCTTTTTCTTGTTTTGTTTTTTTTATTTGGTTGTTTGAAAACAAAGAAAATAAAAATATTTGTTAAAAAAGAAGAGAATAAAAAAAAATAAAATGTAACAAATGATTGATAGACAGCTTATTAAAAAAAACAAAACATACTTTTTGAAAAACAATAAAGTTATAAATTAGCAGAGATAATTAATTGTGATCAGAACACATTAGTTCAGCAAAGTGAATGCAAAAGTTTAGAACTGGATTCAAATGCTGGAAAACCTTTTCAGAACTTCATTCTCAGAATAACACATTAAGTGAAACTTTTAATTGTAGTATTACCTAATAGAAGTAACTATGTCATGGTGGAAAACTATTAGTATTCTATATATAAAAAAACTAGTTTTGTAGTGCTTTTTACTAAGTACTCAGAGATATGCTCATGGGCAAACATACTCAAGAATAACCAACACAATAATAACATATACATCAAATAATTGGAGCATATATATAAATATTTCATATTCGTTTCTCAAACTGATATCTGCTTGATAAGATTTAAGACAACAGTTATGATCCTTTATACAGAATTATAATTGGATCAAGAGTATAACAGATCTGCTCTGATTGCATTTATACAATATATTACAATGAAGATAGGTGGATGATGTTTGTTTTAGCACATGGCTGACAGAAACTCTTGCATGACATGCTTTGTTGTCACATGACATCATAACATTGGAATGATGAGAATAAATTTTTTGAAGAACATTAAAGTTTAAGGTTTTAAGCATGTTTGTCATGAATCATTTATACTGTAATTTTGTTAATAATTTCTTGGAATATTCATAAGTTGGCACTCATGTTTAACTCTTTTATAATTTTTTACCTTGAAATTAAAAGGGTTTTGAAACATAAGCCAATATGTACATATACATCTGATACACTTCAACAATTATTTATTTCAGTCACCTAATATCTATTCTAACTGTAGACACCAATTTTTTGTCCCCAAGAATGTAAATACCAACACAACATTTGATTCACAAAATTTATTAGTTTAGCAAGAGTATTTTTCTTTATCATATTATACTGTAAGTGACTACCAAATACCTGTGTAGTTTATTTCCCATCAGTATTATTATGGCTTTTGATTTTACAAGGATTCATTAGTAAGAGCTATTTGGAAATGTAGTTTGCCAGAGTCCATTATTCTGTGAATTTAATAAGATCTAATGTATCAATTATTACCAAAAACTAATAATAGGTCATTTCCATTTAATCATCAGTCACTGAACTAAAATTACAATATTCACAAAATAAAAACCTTTAATTGAAGAAATATTAAATATGTGCATTGTTAAATCCATTGAATAAAGCTGAAATCTATAGTAAATTCAGAAACTCCTATTGTTTTTAAGTACACAATTTTACTGCCATTCAATATTGTTTATTAACGGTAACATAAATCAACAATTTTATGTCAACAAACTCTCATCAACAGATTATTGTAGCAGAGAGAGATATTTCATAAAATTTAATTAAATTTTATAAATTGCTCAATAAAATAAAATTTACAACCAATAGAAAAATAAATTGTTATAATAAAAATCAATGCATATATTAGCCTTCCAAAATGCATCTCATTATTTTTTAATAGGTTATAACATGACTGTCTTTAATTTTCACAGAAAGTTAATCCAATGTAAAATTAAGCATGATGGTCTATCTGTGATTTCACTCATCCATGATTCAGAAAAAAAAAAGTATAAAAAAGAGGAAATTAATGAAATCAAAATTTTAATTTTCTAAGACACTATATATATATATATATACAGCAGTATGTACATACAAGTATGTGTGTGTGTTAAAATTCCATTATAAGATATTTATTATAAATCATAATATAACTTAGAAGCAAATATAAGAGAATTACTGTTAAACTACGAACTATAATGATTAAAAATTAAGTTGTGTTTTATTTACTTACACAAATGCAATTTGAAAAATCACTGAAAATTAGTATAGAAGCTTAATACATCTTAATAATGTGATTTATAAAAAATATTTAGAAAATATGTCATGATCAACTTAAAAACAAAAATACTTTCAAACATTAGTTTGTAAAATTACTTGAGTTTTACACATCATCAATTTCTAAAGCCATACAATATCAAGTTATATAATAGACTGCAAAAGTTCATATCAAGCTTTCATTAAAATTTTGTAAGATTTTTACTTATATAAGATGACAAGAAAACAATGCATATGATTACATTTTGCAATTCAGTATAAAATAAATGCATAGCATCATCTACAGAACAAGTATATCTGCACAGAAATTCCCTATGCACTTGCTTATATATTAGTTGTTGTTTTTTTGCAAATTTTTTATTAAAGCATTTCTCTATACAATAGCAAGTATCACAAATTGACCACAGTTATTTTTCAAAACTGATAAAATCCTTGACATAGATTCCATTAATTTAATTTTTGAAATTATTTTTGTTTTATTTTATCTTTAACAAATGTTCCATTTTATTATTAAATAATACTATTTAAATACAAATATATAGTTATATTAAACTTAATGTAGCGAGCTGGAAAGTCTTAGTCCAAATCTCTTCTAATTATATTAAATACTAATGTGACAAATTTTCATAAACCAGTTTTACCAAATGATGTTTAAGTCAAGTAAAGAATCATCTCAAGTCTCATAACCAGTGAAATGATTAGTTAAAAAACTTTGCAGAAAACTTTTCTTTGTGGTTTCATAATAATATAAATGTCACTTAAACACAGTAGTATTAACACAAGTTTTTTCTCTTTTACAATTTGATAGTAGCAAAAAAGTATTCATTTTTATAGTTGCTCAATTAACTTGAGAAGAACTTTTACAATTCAGACTGGACAGAAATATTTTTTTGCTAGTACGAGTTCTTTCATGTTTTGTTAAACAATCTTTTACAACTGTCTTATAATTACAGAAAGTATACTGAAACAGACTTGCATCGGTATGATTATTTTCCAAGTTGTCTTGTAATTACAAAAACAATAGATCTTTGTCATCAAGATGATTTTTTTTATATGGTTTTAAATTAGATTTTTTGTTAGTATTGTAACCACAGAAGCTAAAATTGAAGAGGTTTTCTCCAGTATGAATTCTTATGGTCATCTAGTCTATATTTCTTAGGTGTCCTGTAATCGCAAGAATTACAATATCACCAATATGAATTCTTTTATGCAGATTTAGGTAATTTTTCCACCTAATCTTTAAAATCACATATGCTACAATAAAAAGTTTTACATTAGTGTGATAGCTTTCATGCCTTTTTAAATTACATTTGCGACTCATTTTATAATCACACAAGCTACAAGATTTTCTCCAGTATAAATTCTTGCATGCAGGTTTAGAGTATGTGTATTCACAGTATAAATTGCAATAAAAATTTTCTTCAATATGAAGACTGTCATGAACATATAAAGTAATCTTCAGCTTAGTCTTAAAATCATATATGCTACAATGAAAGTGTTTTACATTAGTGTGGGTTCTTTCATGCTGATTTAATTTGATTTATTTTCTTTTAATCACAAAAGCTTTCCCCCAGTATAAATTCATACATGAACTTTAATAGTGTCTGTACTTTTGTAATCACACCATCTACAACTAAAACGTTTACCTCCAGTATGAGATCTTTCATGAATTTTAACAATAGTTTTCACAGATGCTCTTTAATCACAAAAGCTAGAATATAATAGATTTTCATCAGGGTGATGTGCTTCATGCAGGTTTAAGTCAAATAAATTAGAATCTCAATAATCTCACTATCATTAAAATGATTAGTTTCATGAATTTGCAGAACACTTTTTTTTGTAGTTTCATAGTCACACAAATGACACTTAAACACAACAATATTATCACAATATTCTTTTGTATTTTTCATCTGCTTATTAAGATTTGATGCTAGTGAAGAAGTATGTTTTATATAAATATTATTTTTATGCTTTGATAAATTAATTTGAGAAATGCTTTTACAATTCAGATTGGTTTGAAAAAGTTTTTTCCTAGTATGAGTACACTGAAAAGGTTTTGCATCTGTATGATTATTTTCAAGAAATTTTAAACAAGCTTTACAAAATGTATTGTTAGTACAAAATCTACAATTGAGAGGTTTTTCTTCAGGATGACTTCCTTTATGCTTTTTTAAATTAGATTTTTTGTTAGTCTTGTAATCACAGAAGCTACAATTAATTGGTGTTTCTCCAGTATGAATTTTTTCATGCTCATTTAACTTATCTTTTCTAGTAGTCTTGTAATCACAAGAATTGCAATTAAGCATGTTTTCTCTAGTATGAGATTTTTTATGTTGCTTTAAATTAGATTTCCACTTACTGGTGTAATCACAAAGGATACATTTATAAGGTTTCTCTCTAATATGAATTCGTTCATGCTGTTTTAGCGCACAATTTTTAGGAGTCTTGTAATCACAAGAGTTGCAATAAAATAATTTTTCTCCAGTATGAGTTCTTTGATGGAGATTTAATTCACTTTTCCACCTAGTCTTATAATCACAGAAGCTACAATTAAATGATTTTTCTCTAGTATGAATGGTTATATGCTGGTTTAGCCTCCCTTTTATATGAGTCTTGTAATCACAAGAGTTGCAATAAAATAGGTTTTCTCCTATACGACTGCTACAATTAGAGGGTTTTATATCAGTATGAGATTTTTCATGTTTTTTTATATTAGATTTCCAATTACTTGTGTAATTACAAAGACTACATTTATAAGGTTTTTCTCCAATATGAATTCTTTCATGTTGTTTTAGCAGACAGTTTTTAGGAGTCTTGTAATCACAAGAATTGCAAGAAAATAGTTTTTCTCCAGTATGAGTTCTTTCGTGGAGATTTAATTCATTTTTCCATCTAGTCTTATAACCACAGAAGCTGCAATTGAATGGCTTTTCTCCAGTATGTATGCTTATATGCTCCTTTAGCTTCCCTTTTATACAAGTGGTGTAATCACAGGAATGGCAGTAAAAAAGATTTTCTCCAGTATGAATTTTTTCATGGAGATTTAACTTCCATTTACATTTAGTATTGAAACTACATTCACTACAATTGAAGTATTTTACATCATTATGAGATTTTTCATGTTGTTTTAAATTAGATTTCCAATTACTCCTATAATCACAAAGGCTACACTTATAAGGTTTTTCTCTAATATGAATTCTTCCATGCTGTTTTAGCATGCATTTCTTAGTAGTATTGTAATCACAGGAGTTACAATAAAATACTTTTACTCCTGTACACATTGTTTCATAGTGTTTTAAACTACCTTTATAACTCATCTTGAAATCATGAGTTACAATTAGTTTTTCTGCTCTGTGAGATTCATGATGACTATCTTGAAATCAACAAAGTGAAAGAATATTATCCAGTATGAATTTTTCATCAAATATTAAATGATGTATGTTTGGAGAGCCTTATATTCATAAATGCTACAACCTAAGAGCTTTTCTCTCCAATAACTAACTTATAGAGATTAAAAGAAATGTTCTCATTAGATTTGCTGACATAAGTTTGAACCAAAAAATGTTTCGCTGGTATGAATTCTTTATTATGCTTTATAAATGAAGTCCTTATAAATCTTACCACACAAGCAATATTCAGGGGACTTTATGAGCATATAAGCTTTGTAATCACAGAAGCTTTTAGAGGTTTTCTCCTGTATGAGCATATTTATCAAGTTTCACATTTTCTTTAGAATTTGTCCTATAATCACACAAAGTACATTAAAAAAAATATTATTGCTTTTTAATTAATTTTTTAACAATTGGAATCTACAATTTTGTAGCCCCACAAAAAGTAGCACTTTTTTTCTGTAGAATTTATCTTTTATTCAAGTTCTGTGGTTGCATAAGTTATAATAAAATTTCTTTTTTCCTGAAAAAACTTTTTCAATGTATTTTTAAATTATTTTATTGAGAAAATGCATCATCTAATGATTTGTAAGAAAAAGCATTTTATTGTGATTTATTAAAATATAATTTACAGTATTTATTCATATTGAAATAACTCAAATGGGATTTCAGTTTTGCTTATGTATATATTGTATTACTACTATTATTCTATGATATATATTTTTGAAACACTAATGAGAAAAACAGTCAAATTATCTGCCTTTTTTCCCCAGTTCACATTTATAAATTAAAAGATTTTTCATGACACCTTTTCAAAACAAGAAATTACAAAGATTTTTCTCCCCTATGAAATGTTTTATACTTTGCACATTGCTGTTTGTGAAAAATAACTTTATAACTACAACCAGTACTTTTGTTATTGATTCTATTTCTACACCTAAAACATATTTATCACTTTTGCAATTATATATGGAATTAAATAGAAATATTTCTGTTGTCCTTTCCATTGATTTTATAAACTTATACAAAAGTGTTTGTAAGCAAAATAACCTTATATATATATTTGATCTGCATACATCAATGAAAATACTTTAGAAACTTATCATTTGATAAGTAAAAATTAATAGCAAAGATGTCAAGCATTGTTAGCCAAGAGGTCAGCGCAGCTACCTTGCAAGCAAACAGTTGGTTGCAGACGGTTGTTGCAGGTTCACCTCCCGGCCGATGCTATGACATATGAAAAAAAAAAAGTTAATAGCAAAGATAACATTTTTGAATGACAGTATTTGTTAAAATGTAATATTTCTTTATACTCAAACAGATCATTTTAAATTTAATTTAAAAAAATTATAAAAGTTAAAAACAACTTTATTTCCTAATTAAAGAAATTCTCAAAAATTTTTTTTTTTTGAAATATGTCAGAGAACAAAATAAAATTAATATTTTTATCTAATTTATAAAACATATTGTGAATGCAAAACAATTTGTATGCTGACTGGCATTTAATTAAGGCATTAATTAATTTTCCAGATCTCATTTTGACATCAGAATGACAATGCAATGTTGCTTCACTGCATTTTAAATTAGGCAGGCTTGACGGTTTTCATTAAAAAATATTAATGTCTACATATACCTGCAATTTTTTACAAATAAATGTTACAAAATTGGTCATTTAAATATTTCTCTAAATTTAAAATTCTGATGAATGCATTTTTAGTTTTAAATTCTTCCAAAAAAATGCGGACCGGTCAATACTGTAATGTATCACCATATTCAACGTAAAAAAAGGTTTATGGTTAATGAGATTATTAAAAAACTGTTTGACATCAATGAAGTATATTGAAATGAACATCTGCACTTATATTGTTCAACAACTAAACTTGGATAAAAAATGTAGCATGCAATACAAACGGAAAATTTGATCTAATCGATACAAAGAGGCTACTTACATAGGAGCTACTAATTGTGAATAGAATTTCATATAACCATCATACAGAACAATAAACTTGGGAATGAAAATTTTTCAGATGAGTGTACAGGCTAAATTAAACAAATTTTCTATTAACTAATTAAAATCATCATTCACCTTCATATTACTTTAAGCTGATCTATTTTGGAAAATCAAGTCACAATTATACAATTCCTTGAAGAGATTGATGAAGTTTTATCTTTATTAGAATCACTGCAATAAAACATACAAATGGTGACTATAAATGAAGCAATATAACATACAAATGGGCGATCAACTTTAGATACTTTCTTTTTATGGATATAATGATAAACACATTTTTAAGAAGTTTTTCAGATGACATTTATTGCCAACCTAAAGAAAAAAAAAATAATATGAATAATTACTTAAGTACTAAAAAAACAGAATCATTTTTAAAATAATATTTTTCAAAATTATTCATCAGTTCAAATTAATATTATATATTTTTAATTTTGCATATTCAAAAAGATATCAGTATTATAATAATAATTAACTTACCTTTGGTTTATTTCTGTAAGTCAGATATTTTTATTTTACAATGAAACATTTTAAAGAGTTAAATAATGATTATCAATCTTAAGAAAAACTGAATTTGAAATACAGTATATATTTAAAATACACATTATAAAAAGTAAGATTTCATATAAAATTGTTAGTGCATCATCTTACAATTAGGGCAAGAATCTAATAGGAAAAAATTGTTTAGATAGATGAGGCTCCCTTTTAGTAGTCGAGCAGGTGGGTGAGCAAGTCCTAGCGATGTAATAAAACAATAAAAATACTAAAGAGCACCATGGTAATGTTTATAACCATTATTCTAAGGAAGAATCCTGGAGGGTAATACTATACTGATGGCTACCTAAAGCTGCCCCCAGTTTGCTATGTATTGAAGCAAGTGATTTTGGTCTTAAATACAACTTAGATACATCAATAATTTAAAATTCAAGCTATGAAGAGCAGTACATATTTATAGGCACAGGGGGATTCACTTATTGGTGTATTTTTGTTAACGTAGGTATAAGTGAAAAAACAATTCAAATACTTATTTATATACCATAGAAGTCATGTAAATTCCAAATTCTAAATAAATTATAAAATAGATTTTTTTAAAAAAAATTATACAATTTTTTTTTCTTTTTAAACAGATTAATTAAGTAATTAATATGATTTTGAAAGAATTAAATTATTTCGAATTTGTAAACTCATTTTTCTTATATAATGGAAATGGAAGTTTTTTTTAAAAATCATTTACTATTATAACTATATTTTTCTGTTTAAGAGAACAGCATAATTATTTTAATTTAATCCTTATCAGAATTAGTGATAAATAAATAACCTTTGTTTGCTTATAAAATTCTATCTAATGTAACATACAAAGACCACTTATAAAAAACATATGAAAGTGAAAATTAATTGTTTCTATAATTCTTCTTATTCTCTTATAGTTCTTACTCAGTTTTAAAAAGTCATTAAACTATGTTGCTTTCCCAGCTTTTTCTCCGCCCATGGCTAGTTTGGAAGAGAACTTTGGAAGAAAAAAATCTGTAAACAACTAATGATAACTACAGTGACTGTTCAGCCATGAATGAATAAAAAAAATCCTTAGAATTTCTCTTTTTCATGCTGCAGGGATCAACCAAATAATATGACTTTCTATGCTTGCAGACTTTATCTCCAAACTACAAAGACCAATTAATTTCAGAAAAATACACCTAATAACATTTATAAATCCCATTCTCTATGCAAGGATCATGAAAATATCATCAATACCTTTAATAATGCAACTCACCCACTTTACCAGAAAAAACTCATTTTTATCTATATCTTAAGATAATGCAGACTTTTGTAAAATAATTTTAAAACAAGAAAAAACTTTCAAAAATTAATGAAAAATGCCATCCATGGCCTTACTTAAAGAATTATTTATTTAATGTTGTACCTTCCAATTGACATGTTTATTATTACTTTATATTTTGTTTTTTATGACTAAGACTACGACAACAACTTCAAATATATGCACGAGGAGGAGGGAGAAATCAAAAGTGACATCTTGGAATAGATTATTATAAATTATACGACTTTAAATATATTATTTCATATTAACAAAATCATTGTGAAAACAATAATTTTCAAGTTAAAGAAAAAAAACTACATTTAAATAAATATAGTATTACAATCCATTTCCTGTGTAGAATAGCATGTTAAATCGTTTTTAATCAATATTTTTTGGATTAATTTCATAAACGGCTTTAACTCTCTCTCAAATTGCTATTTTGTGCATTTTACCAACATTTTATCAAGAAAAGTTGACTGAATAATATTTAGGATAGTTTTACAACTAACAAATCAATATAACAATGAGATAAGAGCAGGTCTTTGCTGATTGGTTGTTTGTAGTTCTCTAAACAAGAGTGCACCTGTCAAAATTTTGACAATTCTGATGTTTTCATTTGATTTTTAAAATGAAAACGAATGTTTTAGAATCTTTTAATGTTATTTTGCAGATGTTGACAACTCCAATATTTTAGTTTGATTTTTAAAATGAAAACGTTTTAGAATCTTTTAACATTATTTTGCCAATTTTACTGTTATTTTATCGAGAAAACTTTAGAATAATTTTACAACTAACAAATCAATATAACAATGAAATAAGAGCCTGCCTTCCAAGGTGTTCATTGGTTGTTTGTTATTCTCTAAATGAGTGTGCCTGTTAAAATTTTGACAGTTCCGATAGCTTCATTTTGATTTTTAAAGTGAAAATGAATGTTTTCAAATCTTTTAGTATTATTTTTCCAATGTTGATAATTTCAGTGTTTCAAAGAGAAAATAAATGTTTTAGAATAATAATTCAGATTATAATAGAAGAAATGTACTTTTACATAAAAGCAAATTGACAGAGAAATTATAACATTTAGTTGCAATTTAAATGGCCTGAATATGATGTAGCTGATGTAATAGAGATGACAATTCAAGTTCTGAAAATGAAGATTTAGAAAGTGAAAGTACCATATATCTGAAGATTCGCAATAAATTAGATGAGTTTATTATATTTATATTAGTTTCCTATTTAAGTACATATATGCAGCTTAAATTCAAGGGTTAATTTTTTCCCTCAATTTTGGACTTAAAATCCTACTGTAGTTTAAATTCAGGAGCAGCTTACATTTGAAGTAATACAGTATATCATCTACTGTAAAACTGGAGTGAGCTTTCTATATTGTGCCAGGCACGTTTGATGTGGCCAAGCACAAGATAAGATCAGATAAATTAATGGTCGAAAATACATAAAAAGCCATTAAATGGGGGGTGGGTATACTATTTATATAATTAAAATTTGTTATAAATTAGGAGAGAGAGAGCTGTGGTGATAATATAGACTCACACACACATATGTTTAAAGCCGATATTTAAAGGCTTAGAAATATGCATTTGTAAATTTTGATTTTTGTTTTTTTTATTTTTTTTTAAAGAAAAAGATAACTCCAAAGTGTATGCATAATTTTAAATATTTTTGTTTGCTGAACAAACAGCGTTTATTTAACAAATTGTTATTCTCTATATTGTATGTTTTTATTATTTTATTGTTTACATTTTTTATGGTATTATTTATATAATGATGTATTTATGTTGTTGTTATTATATCATAGCTCTGAAGACTGCACGACAGATTGTGTATGAATATAGGCCAATAAAAAGTTTTTGATATGTTCAAAGTAGTGGATAAATTGTATTTATATAAGAGATTTATTCATTAAATTTTTCAAAGATTCTAATGCTACCCTACCGATGGTGAAAAGATTAGTGTTAATCTTATTTAAAATCCAATACCACTTTTACATTTGAAATAACAAATTTTTATTAAAATCTATAAATATGTTTTTAAACATGTTTCCGTGTTCATTTGTTGATGATAAAAGTCATGTCAATATTAATAAAAAAAAAATTATGAAATAGATATATAGATTTTTATCAATTTCAAGAGCCCATAAGGACTTTACGTGATCAAGTGTAGATCTGATATCTACGTTAGAAGATCAAATATAAACAATGCTATTTTTTTTTATTTCCTTTATTTTATTTTAATTACATGGAACAAAGGAAGCATGCAACATCAGTTTCTTTCTGGTAAGAAAAAATCCGATTAATTGTAAAAGTAATATACTTTATTTCACATGGTTATGGGCATATATTGTAATAAAACTCATATTTTAAAAGTTATAAGCTTTTAGTATTTCAAAATTATAAGCTTGGTTTGATCAATTTTATGTTATTTCAATATGTGGGTATAAGCATATATTGTAATAAAATTTGTATTTTAGAAGTTAAAATCTTTTAGTATTTAGAATGCGTTCACAGTCATTTTAAATACTAAGAATCATCCAAAACCACTACTGACACATCCAAGCAATCCTGTGTGCAGTATTCGATCACATGACTGTGCCTGCAGTGATTTTTGGACAATCCTTAGAACATCAGTGAGCGCACTCTAAATCAGCATCAAACATTCTATATATCTTGTATGGAAAGAAGTTTTAGAAATAAATATTTTTTTTATAACATCCACTAAAAAAGTGTGGGTGAATGGAGTAATCGTTAGGAGACTGGGTATGTGCTCCTGCTCCCAATGAGTAATAGATGCCCCTCTCTTTAACAATATTAATATAAAACTTTCATAGTTTACTTTTTTTTAAAAAAAAAATAAAGATTATAAAAAAATAATACAAAAATACAAAGCAATTGTACAAATAAACAAGGTATGAAATGAGAGACAAAGTAATTAAAAAAAAGCAAACAAAAGGTTAAGGCAGAATTCATTACCGCTATTTTTCAATAAAATCAAATATTTGGTAAATTTTTTGTATGCTTATATGAGTATCAAAAATTAATACATGAAGATTTTTTTGAGATTACATTGGGAGAGAAGCACTAAAACTAAAAAAAAAACGATTAAGTTTTTTGGTCAAAATAAAGGCAAACAATGATTTTCTACTTATATAATTGAAACAATATCACATCAGGTAAGTGGTATTTTCAGTGAAAAATAGGCTTTTCTGTCTGCAAAGGAATGTAAAAAAGATGTAGGTTTCTACAAACAAATGAAAATAATTACTTTGTGTTTCATTAAAATAATATTAAAGGCAGTTTTAAAAAACTTAAACACAATTTTTGTGAAATCCAAAAAAAAAAAATTACCTTATCAACTTTATTAATATTCATATAACTTACAACACTATTTTGTAATTATTCTTTGTAAAGTTATTTATATCCCTATGTATACAACCTGAATTTTTAATCCACTATTTCATAGATTCAAATTTTCAATAAATATTATATTACACGTCACATTTTTTATCATTTCTCAATTCCATTTAACCAACATATTACCCCTTCCATTTGCATTTCTGTAAATATAGCATTTTTTCAACTCTCAAATGTGGCTCTACTAATGTTAACAAATGTAATCCCTTGCCCCCAAATCTCCACTTAATTACATTAATTCATTTTTCTTATTTATAAATTCAAGTTTTATCTTAATACACTCTCCAAGTCTTTTTTATCAAAATTTTTAATTATCTGTTATAAAAAAATATTTTCTCCATCATTTTGTCTACCTTCTCATTATTTCCCTTTATCTCTTTTCATAAAAGTATTCTCATTTCTACTTCGATATAAATTATATATCTTGGACTTCTTTAATTTAGTGCAAAATAAAATTTATTCTAATTTAATTCATGAAGTATTTTATTCATGTTTTCTAATAAATATAATTCAGTTCTTTTAAGCAATTCACAATTTTTAATCATTTTATCAAATCTTGGTAAATATCCAACCACTACTATTTAAGCTTTATTTCCTTCAAACATCTAATCATGTCTTCAAATAGCCATTTTTAATCCCAACAATAATATTATCATTTTATTTTTTTCTAACACCCAGACAATATCTTTTCCAACTGTCATATTTTCCCACTTTATTATCATTGAATCGCATACTACTATATTTTCCCATATTAATGAGTACAACTCTCCATATAGTAGATCCACGAAGTGCAAGCCTTCGTAATCAATGGATCTAGTATGTGTAGGCATATGAAATGGGGATCCATCTCCCTTATTTGCATATCCTCTATCATTATATAAATCAGTTTTCCAGACAGACATCATCCTCAAATTTCTTTTTCCGATAATTATTCTTTGCACTAATACAAATATAAAATAAACCAATCAACTTGTCATATTTCTTAAACAAGAATCCATTACTCTCGGATTTAGAAGATTTGATATTTTGTAAAGCTAATTTAGGAAATTTTTAGAAGACAACAGTCGTTAACCTATAAAACGTTGTCTACGTTTCATGATATACTTTTGTAAGAAAAACAAAATCAGTATTTAAATACACAACGAAAATCTTTAATGTTATTATGGGTTTTAATAAGTTTCCAAAACATTAACTTTTGAAGTGCACATTATATAAATCACAAATATATGACGACTTTTTGTATTCTATTAGTAAATGTAGACTTAATCTGACTTTCAAGAGAAACAACGCATGTGCAGGATCAATACTTGAATGTAAAGCCTCTAAATGATTAAATAACTTTAAATAAAAATATTGATCATTTTTAAAGTGAATACTGTAATTAAAATCTCTACATTTTCTCCCAAAAGATTCTCTTCCTTCTTGTCATTCAGTAAGCTTTCGTTTAAATGCCTTTTATAAGAAGTGCGGGTAAACAATATTAAAATGGTCAGTTACTAATATGCATAAAAGTTAGCAATTAACCCTGACAGATTTACATTGAAGAAACTACAATTTTATAAAATTCCATATCACAGAATGCAGATGAAAGAAAATCTTTTCTCTTGACTCATTTCTTTGCTTTAACTTAAAGTGACTGACGACAGATATATTGAAGTAAAGGCGGATTTTTCAATTTATAATTTTGTATAAAAATAATGTTATCGAAAATAACCCATACTAAGGATCTTCAAACAAAACTTTAATTCTTATATCAAATATACTACTTACTTTAATTTAAATTCAAGCGTAAAAATAGGATTATACATTCAATAACATAATGCATTATAAATGTTTTTAGGAAAAGAACAAGTGCGAGAGTCTTTGACTGCCATCTATTAGCGTGTAATGAAAATAAGACCTTCGATGTTAAATGCAGTGACCGCACATAATTTTATACCACAAATAATTATAAAAAAAATATGCATGAAAAGTAAGTTATATGCCCAAAGGAAAATGCAATAAACTGAATACTAAGTAATAATAAGTGATTTTTTTAGAAAGAGTTTTCGTAATTAAGCGAATATTGGCTAATCTTCCAGTTGCTTTCAATTAAAAAAACAAAAATTACCTTAATTAATACCATATCAAAATTTTGAAAATAATGCAACCTTATTGAAAACAAAAACACTCCAGTAAATTCAAATATGCAATTAATTAGGCCTTCACCCACCCTGACCCAAACACAGTATTGTTAAATAAAGCTCGGAAAAATATATACTTGTTTTAAACATATATCAACTACAAAAATCACAGCTGGAATAAGAAAAATGTGATACTCTAAAAATGACAGAACTAGGATCCAAAAATCGTTAACTGTGGATTCTATTATTCTACAGACATAAATGCATAAGGAATATCTGTAAAGCTACTTTGAATGTCATATTAGAAATTAAAGTATTTGTTAGACTGATATAAAAAAATATTGTATCAGCATGAAAATTTCACCTCACCTCTATAAAACCACAACAATAGATATCATTTGTCAATCGACTACTATCATTTCTAAATATTTCACTGTTTACAAAAAGTTGTTTCTATTACATGTAAAGGTATAGTACATGTAGCCTACAAACAAATAATTGTTCCTTCATCAGATATTCTATGCAAATAGTTAGATTGTACTATTGTCAATGTTTCTTATCTTACTGGATACACATTTATTGGCTCAAACTTGGATGACCTAAATAGTCATCATTTAAATTCCAAGTTTATTTGAAACAAATTGGGGATTCAGATCATATAAGGCAGTTCAGCAAATTCTTACATCATGAAGAATGTCATCTAATCCACAAAGATAACATCTCGCAGTTGTATCTATTACTCATCCAATACAAGTGCACACAATAACTTGAAAGGTCATAGTTTAAACTTATTGGTGTAACAGTGCAGGATATGATATATATCAATTCCATAATACCAAAAGGTAGCATTTGAAAGATTTTCAGTACTTGTTGAAAATTGAAATGTCTCAAGTTAGCTAATTGGCAATGCAGAAACAAATTCACCAAAAATAATTATCTATATATTTTATCCACTAATAAGAATAATTTATAAATTTATTATTAAAGATTACTTTAAAAAAGACCAAAAATACAAATTTATTCCAAACAAAGTGTGCAAAGAATTACTCATCATAGCTATTATGATTATATTTGTATGTTAAAATATACACACATACAAAGCTAGAAACCAGCTATAAAAATATGCATTATATTTATGTGTGTGTATGTTGAAATACACACACCTTTAAAGTTATAAAAACAAGTGTTAAATTTTTAAAAAAAATTAAAGCAAAACTTATCAAATCAATAGATAAAAGAATTGCAGTTTTACTAAAAGATTAATTGAAACACACAGGCTTATTATGTACTTGTGTCTATATATGTAATTTATAGGGTATATGAACACAGACTTTCACACACCTCACCAGTCTCCACTCTATCTCATAACACTGATACACTTGAACACATATATGTTAAAAAGATAAATAATCACCAACATACATATTTCATGCTAAACCAGCAATCATCAATTGGTCCAGATTACCATCTCTACCCATATATGCTATAAGTGCTCAGATATATATTAAGATAGCCAATTCTCATACTTTAATGGGACAGGCTTCAATCTACTTCAACTCTTCAACTGTCCATCCAATTGAAAATCTGATGATGGAATGCTCAAAGGCCACCCTAAGGCTGAGAATTTTGTCACACCCATGAGGGTTCAGATTGACCTGAGGTCAACATGGGTGTGACAAGAATCTCAGCCTTAGGGTGGCCTTTGAGCATTCCATCATTAGATTTTCAATTGGATGGATGGATGGTTGAATAGTTGGAGTAGATTGAAGCCTATCCATTAAAGTATGAGGTTTGGCTATTTTAATATATATCTGAGCACTTATAGCATGTATGTGTAGAGATGGTAATCTGGACCAACTGATAATTGCTGTTTTAGCATGAAATACGTATATTGGTGATTATTTATCTTTTCAACATATATGTGTTCAAGTGTATCAGTGTTATGAGATAGTGTGGAGATTGGTGGGTCATATGAAAGTCTGTGCTTATATACCCTTTAAAAGATTAATTGTAAAACCAGGAAAAAAACCTTAATTAAATTCTTAAAAAGCAAAAACGTTAAGAATGGAATTCTGTCAAAAAATAATTAATAACAAAAAAATAGATTTTACTTATGCTGGATGCAACTAGAGATATTAAATAATATTTGACAATGTCAGCTGGATCTGAATGATCAATCAAAAGGTGAGAACAAGGTCTAGACAAAAACCAAGAAATACTTTCTCATGGAAGAACATGTATACAAATAAATGTACAACAGCACAATGCTGGATGTCATCATGTCTTGGCTTAGATAGCTTCTACCATGAGATTTGTTTCTGGATGTGCCAAAATAAGTCTAGGACTTGGATAGCTTGCACTTGCCTTTATTATTATTTTAAGTATGTCTTCGGCTCTGTAAGTAATTAAACTATAAATAATTTGTTAATAGGTATATAAGCAGTCAATCTTAGCTTAAGATTGTGCTTCATGTTTCCATCTACTAACCTATGTTTAAATCCCTATTTCCCATCCCGCTCCTTATGTCATGTATATATATTTCGTGTATATATTTGAGATGCGCGCCCAAATTATAAAATTTAATGTTTCAATAACATGTTTTAAAATTATTATTAATTCTTTTTATTAATTATTAGTTCTTTTTTATTAAAGTATTATAGATGCGGCTCAAATATATACATAGGAGCAAAACTTACTAACAAAATATTGATGTTTTAAAGATTTCTTATATGTCATTTTTAGCTTTTTCTTTTTAAATTGCTTGTTTTTCTATTAAGCTATATATTTTTTATAAAATCCAATATGGAAGATGTGACTGTTGTAATTGTCCAAAAATAATTAAAGGGAGGTATTTTTTAATTAAAGTTTTACTTAAAATAAATGGGATTAAGTAGATTAAAGATTTACTTGTGTTAAAAACATGTTGTCAAATCTATTTCTAATCTGGAAATAGATTTGAATTTATTTTTGGACGTTATCTTACAATTGCATCTTCAAAAACAATTGATAAAAGAAAAGGTATAAAATGACTGAATTTTGAATCAGATGGATTAACTACTATTGAGAAGAGATTAGCTACTTTTAGAGAGAGGTATTATAAACATATTTCATTTTGCTGGAAACTTAAAATGATGTAGCAGTAAATCCTCCACTCTTCAGCGACCTCTGCTGCTACCGTAATATCCTGCTGCCCTGAAATGAAGAAAGATCTAAAAAGAACTTTAGAATGCTAATAAAAGTTTGCCGTCACCAAGAAGAATTCATTTTGGATCCTCAATTTGCCATACATGAGCCGTACTTGGAAAATAGACTTATTAAATGTGCGCAAGGTAACTTTTATGTTACTATTTGAAAATGAATCTAGCCTCACTAATCTCAAATCCTGCTATCAAGATTCTAACGTATTGTACAATTTTCTATCTTTTAAATTAATATGTTTTTTTTTATATATATAAATAACATGTAATTTGCTCTTCAATAATTTCTATAAATTTAATCCTATCTCATATGCTTTAACTTCTTTTTTATTTTGGTGCGGTCATTTATTTATATATATTTATTATTTGATTTATATATCTGCTTGCTTATTAATATGTCAATCTAAAACAATCTGACGAATTGAATTTTCTAAAAATCCTTTCTTCTTTTTAAGTAAACCTTCATGAATCAAGTTTATTAACGTTCCCTTAAAATATAACGTATTGTTAATTAATACGTTCGCCAGATTGTTTTATGAATCAACATTTTAGGTTCGTTTTTAATATAAAAATTGATTTGTTTAACTCTGAAAATCCAGAACTTAAGCTAATTAACGCTTTGAAATCTTATAAAATATTATTTATTTAATTCTAAAATAAGGTGACTTAATTGTTTTACATATATATATATAACTGCTAGTTTTTTTTATTTATATACTCATAAAATGTATGCTTAAAATATCAAATAAAGTACTTATATATTTCATTTATTATAAAATCGCAAAAGTGGGATTGATTTATTTCAAATATCAGAAAAGGGATGGGGGTAAATCTTAATGTTTCTTTTACTAGGTAAAATCTTAACGTATATTTTATTAAATGAAATATTCTCTCTCTATATATATTATAATTGCATGGCGCATTATAGTATTCAAACAAGGGTCATTTATTTTTAAAGCAGTAAAACTTTTCAAGGTCGTTAGTGACATTTATCATATCGTACTGCGTTCCTGACATATAGCCGATCTTCGTGATTATATATCTGTGCTTCTTAATCTGGGGGTTACGACAAGATCAAACCCATAGATTTCTTCTCATTCCATAGATAGTTGATCTATCTGGGACCACATTTATTCCATATAAAATGCCTCTGGCAGTGATCCCATAAGTTTGGCACATGCTATGCATATTCACTTCATAGATAAAAGGGCCTCTCGCATTGGTTATACCTGCAAAAGTCTGGGCCATGCCATGCCTATCTACTTTTCTCTAAGCACTACCCAAGAAGGGGGTGTGAGATTTCATTTTTCATTCAGAAGCATGACCTTTTCCTCTTAGTTATTTTAGTTATTTTAGGCTATTATGTCAGCACCGCAAACTTCTTCGTATTATTATTTCTTTTGCTTCATGACCCAGTTTTAATGCTCTAATATTAAAATTGCGCTCTGCTTAATATATATATATTAACTACTTCTAGTTTTATTAATTAAGTTTATTTCAATCATATACAATCTCACCGTCGTAATTTATATATCTATATTTAAGAGTATCTATATGCCTTGGGGAAAATAAAGCGTTCGTCTTTCTATTGTTAAAATAATTTCATTAAATATTTTGTCATAGTTTCAAATATAATTTTTCAACTGTCTTTTGCTTATTTTCACGACCTCAGTGGCATGAAAATAGTTTATATCATATGTATAATGAATCTCAGAACGCTCCCCTAAATATATGTTAGTCACCATGTTTCTGAACCGTAAATCAAAGCATTAATGGCAATATTATGTAATTCTTTCTAATATTCGATTGGCATTTTAATATTGGACCCACCAAAGATGCATGTTTCTTTGTAATATATTGTTTAGCTAATAAAGAGCATATGAGAAATAATAGGTGAATGACACTATGCTATCGCTTGCTCATTCATGCACACACTAATGTCTATAATTTATTTATAAATGTATAATAATTTGTCAGTATATTAAACTATATTTTATTGTCTAACTTATTTGAGTAGTTCGAATTCCTTTTCCTCCACTTCCACATATTACAGCAATGCTTATGTATATTTTAATATAGTCATAGTTAATAGATGTCTCATTATCTTCTCCGCTCTCCTAGTCGGCTGGATTTAAAATTAATTCTCATGTGCCATCACTATTATGTTATTCATTAGGTGTTAGATCTGGGGCTTAGAGAGTGGGTTCGAATTCAGGCTGGTCCCTGACCTAAATCTTGGGCTTGACTGGGTTTGAAGGACATTTTGTGAGTTCCAGCTCATGTTAGATGGATAAACATGTTTTCTTGTTTGTATTGTTTATGTATTAGACTATAATTCCTAATTGTCTCAGTATTATTATTTTTCCAGATGTAAATTTATATGAAACAAGTCTGTTTGACAGTATAGTGATCACTCCCAGATCTAGAAATTGGAGTCTTACAACAATCTTGTAGGAGTAAACCATCAGAGTAATAGATATCTAATAATCTGCTAACAAATCATCAATTGGTAAATTTGATGTTAGTGACATGAGTAAATAGTCTCCTTATGTTCAACACATGGAGAAATATCTTTTATAAATAAAGTTGAAGATGAATCAATTAATTCAGCATCACTGCTTTGTTTTGCAGGAAAGAAATAATACAGATTCTAATAGATAGTGTGAACCTGATACTTTCAATGATTATCCTTTCAATCAAATAAAAGATGACTTGTCAAATTATTTTAACTCTCATCCCACATTGCCAAACTTCATTTCAGGAATTGTCATCAGAACAAAAATTAAACATTACAACATAACTCTTTGTCAACTTGCAAAAATTGCATATATGATGGCTCATTTATAGTGAAACATTTCTTGAACAATTTCAGTGGGAGATAATCAATGACAGTTTAAGGAAACAGTCGTTAGCCAATAATGGAATAAAATATAATGAAGCTATAAAATGTGGGATAACATTGGTTCTTGAGCAATCAAGAGAATTTATGGAGGTAGAAGTCAGATATAATGCACAAACAAATGTTTGTAAGATGTAATAACATGAAAGGTATTTAGAAATTTAAAAGATAATGATAGTAGAAATAAAATTTTATTTGTTTTTCTTGCACAAAAGCTGGCCATAATACCAATGAATATTTTAACAAAAGTGAATATTGCAGAATCTGCAACAAAAAAGGCAACTGGAAAGAATGTGTAAAAAAAAATTGGTAAACCTGGTAAAGATAGCATTAACCATAAAGATGTATTTAATAGAAAAGAAAATCAGTTAGCTTATGTAAAAATTATGTCAATGACAAAATCTGATAAAATTATGATTTAATTAAAATTATACAGCAAGCCCATATCTATGGACATCGATATGGAAGTGGCATATCATTGATTTGGTACTAACAGTAAAAACCGACTGACAACTGAGAAAACAGAGTTAAAAGCTATAGATGTAAATTGAAATGCAATTAAAATTAAAGAGTAATTAAAACTCCTGTTAGTAAAATGAATGATAAAACTTTTCACTTACCTCTGTGTGTAGTTTATGCTTCAATACACCCAGTAAATGGTTGTGATTGGTTTTAAAAATATCCCAGTTAAAAAGATTGAGATGGAAAAGGAAATGAGGGAAGGCTTTCCTAAATTGTGTAATGGTGGACTGGAAAAAACAAAAAACACCCCTCAAAAGCAGTATCTATAAATTGCAAACCGAAGAACATCCTGTTTATTCAGAAACAAAAAAATATCAATATTAATATTAAGTAATAACTTGTAGATTTATGACTTTACGCTTGTCCAAATTATGATAATATTAAATAGTGCTTATTAACAACACAAAAGACACCATAGCTTCAGATCAGGCCTCACAGGCTGTGTATAGGGTGGCATGCCCTCACAATGGATGCAAAGCTTCATAACTATGGTGAAACCAGAGCCACCATATCTATTAGGTTGTCACAGCATAAGTATAGATATAATAAGTCACATACTAACCCAGAATGGACTTCAATTTTTGCACAACATCAAAAAGTATCAGGACAAGAGTTTGAACCCACATCTACAAAATTGGTTTGTACTGAGAGGCATGATGTTAAGCGTAAGTTAAAGGAGGCTTACTTCATAGCAGAGGACTCCTTCATCATTAATCGTAAAGAAGCATGTTTTGCAATATCAAAAGATGGGGTCTAATTGACTCATTTGCATATTATACTGATAGAATGATTTCAACGAATGAGTCAGAACTGGCTATGATTATGAGAAGTACAGTTTTTTGAAAGTGCTCAGCCATTTTAATTGACTAATTGATATTAATTATACAGCTTTACGTTATAAGTGTGATTGCACTATTTAATATTACCAATTTTAATATTATAGTTGTGCTTAATTCACATGTTCTTAATAGTACAACAGTAGCTGGTTGAACAAAGGAAGACGATGGCTACCTGTGGCTTATAAAACAAATCTGAGATTGGTCTAATAACATTCAAATTTTTCTTCATAAATACCTATGGGAGGTCTGTGATAATTTACCAATTTTTAAAGGCTGTATTCTGATGAGTGATCATGTATTAATCCCATATAATGTTAGAAATTTGATTTTGCAATTATTTCATGAAGATCATCCAGGCATAGTCAGAGCAAAAGCTTTAGTTATAGCTATGTATCATGGACAGACCTCAATTAAGATATTGAGAAATTCATAAAAAATGCAGTAATTGTCAAACATGTGCTAGTCTGCCATCTAAAAATTTTGTGGCATAGCCTAAAGCCAATACTACCATGTTAGTAATAAGTACTTTTGGACAATGTAAATTTTAGCAACCTCCCACCCCATTCTATAAAATAAAATTCTTAAATTAATAGACAGTTTTTACCAATGCTCATTTGTAAGAAAATTTGAAAATGTGGCCTTAATCATTTAATGTTATTTTATTCATTTATTTCTATAAAATTAACTTGGAGATTAAAAGGAATGCTAAAATAAAACTGTTTAAAAAAAGAACTTTTGAAGCACTAATTAAATAATACCTTAAAACAAAAATATTTTTGTAAATTTGAAAAATTTAATTTTTTATTTCAAAAGTTTTCATTTTATTTTTTTGGACAAACCTGTAAAATTGCTAATAGAAATAGGAAATATCTGCAAATAAAATATATTTTGTAAATATCTAAGTGTTTTTCTCATATTTAAAAGAACTTACCCACCACCACATGCAGCCATGAAAACATTACACTACTCTCTTCCCAACTTGGACTTGTTTTGATCTTATATAAGTCATTTTACTTCTAGTTTACTTACTTTAAAATGTTATCTGCAAATGGAGAAATATTTTCCTTCTGAGCATCTCACATAGTCAGGAAAATTAGGCTTGTTTTCATTATTCTCAGATATACAGCAGATGTCTAAAGGTTTAGATCTGCTTGAGAATTACCTTTTAGATAAATGCTTAGCTTGAGTTGGTTTTTTGAATCTAATGTCCCAACTCCTCACTGAAGAGACCCATAGGTCGAAACCGGTCTGGGGATGGGGACAATCTAAGATAAAGATGATTTGAATGCCTTCTCTTGTAGTAGCATTTATCATAATAAAAAAAAGCTTGTTTAGAGCATTAGCATGCTCTTAAGTTTACATATTGGTAAATGCAAGCTATATATAAGTCATGAGACATCTGATTTTTTGTTATTACTAATAGTTATAAAAGTGGATGTAACTCTTAGACTTTTTTTATCAATATTTGGACCTACTTTAATGGGCATATTGACAATTTGTTAAAAATAATTTAAAATATACTTTTATTTGAAAGCCAATTCAAAATATCTCATACGCAAACTTATTCTTGTTTACTATTAATAAAGTTATATTTCTTCAAAAAAAATATTCAATTTTATTTAGATTGATTATTATATTATGTAAATAACTATCTTATCTATTAATATTAAGCCAATATAAATGAGTTTTTAGTTATCATTAAAATTGCATTCAAATGTTCATACCAATTTAAAACTAGTGATGTTTAAATAAAAATTACATTACTTTGCTGATATTGTGTTAACTAGTTTTGAGGTAGCTGATGATGTCAGTTATAACTGAAACGTGTCCAGTAGAGACTAGATGATTTTATCATCAGATTGTATTTGTCAAATGATGCAAGCTAACTTTATTCAATATCAATGCTTCTTTAATTGCTCCAATTTATTTTCACTAACTCCTTTTTCACATTCTTAAAGCAGGAGCTGCAATTCAGAGAAAACTATTAAGAGATAGAAAATCATGTTAAACATCAATCAATTTTATATTAAATTATTTTTTATATATTGACTGGTCTTTTTTAATAGGATAAAAATTGACAAATGTTATAATGTTTGTTTACTTCAAAATATATTTTTCTTCTACAATTTTAATAAAAAAAATTAAACTTTGGGGAGAAAATTCAAAATGTTTTTGAAATAATTTTGCTGATATGAAATCTTTTACATTTTATTAGGTAGATATATTATATATTTAAAATTACGAGTGCAAAGAAAAGAGATAAGATATTAAATAAATCATTATAATAATAACATTAGAATGTATTTATGGTTCAATTTTTAGGATGGCATTATCTTAGTTGCTCTGCCTTCTTTTTGAAGTTCTCAAATCAAAATTTCTTATTTAAATTAGATAGAAAATAATTCAAGTCATGTAATCTATCATTTGAAAGATGGCAGAGATACAACATTTTAAAAAAAACTGCTTATTTCAAAGTTTCAATTTTTTGTACCTTTTTTTTAAAAAAAAAAAAGTGTTTTGTTAAAAAGGATCAAAATGTTTTTGAAAAGAAAGAATTTAATGATGTAAGGTAATTTTATTATAATTTTATTATAATTCTCAAATATATTGTTATGATATATTTCCAGAAACATATAAAGCAGAAAGCTATAACTTTTGTTTATAATCAATTTTTTGTCTAAACAGTATTTGGGATTAATCTTTGTTATAAAAATATTCAATAACAGATTATTTGGGTTTATAGCACATCAATGCTATTATTTCCAACAATTTTTCATCAAAGTCTATAAGTACTAGTATACACATTAAATCTTTCCAAGAATGCTCTCCACCAAGGAATAAATGTTCGTTTCTCTGAATTCTTTGGACCTAAGGAGAAAGCAGAGGTACTAATAAAATGAGCACTAGTACTTTGTGCTTAGCAAGTTTAATATATAGATTTTACAATATACTCAACATCAAATATTCTTCTTTCCCTGACTGATCTGTTTCTTCATAAAGATGTGATGTATCCATGCTCAAAACATTTGCATTTAATAGTATACATTATTGTTAGGAGTCAGAATATGAGTTCTATTATGTGAGCACTGATAAAGGCATATTGCTGAGATAGATCGTAGATTGCAATCCAAGATTAAAATCATAATTTAAAAAGTAGATTTTTTTTCAAACTCATTCAAAATTTTAAAGAGAATTTTTTTTTCTTTCTCTTTCTTCCTTTTTTTGTTTTTGTTTGAAATGAAAGAGAATAATATTTATTTGTTAAAAAGACAAAATAGAAAAGAAAATGTTACAAAAGATTGATTAATCAAGAGATAAAATAATTTTGACAGTAGATGGTTTGTTAAAAGAAAATCATCATTTTTGAAAAGTATTTTGGAAAAACAATTGGCAGATATAATTGTCATGCTGAAAAACCTTTTCAGAACTTCACCCTCAGAATGATGCGCTAATTGGATCTTAATTGGTTTTTCAGATAGGTAAAGTAATAGAAGTATTTATGCTATAGTGAAAGACCATTCTTATTCTATATAAAAAGAAACTGTAGTTTGATAGTGCATTTTGCTAAGTATTCAGAGATTTGATCACGGTATAACTTATTCAAGAATGGCCAACCCAATAATAATATATAAATCAAGTGATTTGAGGACATATGAATATTTCATGCTTGTCAAACTCACATCTGATTTCATGGGATTTAAGTCAGCAGTTGTGATCTATCTGTACAGAATGTTTGGATCAATAGTATAATATGAATGCTCTAATCACCTTTATACAATGCATTAAATGAAGATAGCTGGATAACAAGTTTCTATTATCACATGCCTAACACAAATTCATGCATACCATGCTTCATTTTCACATCATAACTCATCGGCATTGGAATGATGAGACTAAATCTTTTGAAAAACACAGCAGGATTCTGGAAGTTATGCCTGTTTGTTGTGAATTGTATTGTAATTTTCTTAATAATTCTTTATAATATTTATGAGTTAGCACCCGTGATTAACTCTTTTATTAAAAATATAGGGGATTTGAACTCGACTTTCAAGCCCTTTCAACTATCCACACTATCTCATACTACTGATACACATGACCAAACACATGCAGAAAAGATAAATAATCACCAATATATGTGTTTTGTGCTGAACCAGCACTCATCAGTTGGTCCAGATTATCATTTCCCATACATATATATAATCAGTGCTCAGTTTATATTGCTTTCAAAATAAGATTTATTGACATAATATTAATCTTCAAATTTACATGTTATATCTAGTGATATACAAGATTCAAACTATGATTTACAATGCAGAACTTGATTTACCATGTGAACAGAAAAACCTTAAATTCTATATGCATACATCTTCCCATTCCAAGCTTCTCTCATAGTGTACTAGGTGACCCATTATTACTTTTATCAATAGTCGATCAATGAGAAGGTTTTGCATATCAAACCTTTGTAAGTATTTTTCTTTTTTTTTATTAAGGAAAAAAAATGCAGGTGACTGATCACCCACTACATCATGTAAATACATTTGTTTAAAGAAATCTTGAGATTTTACCACAGTCAATAATCCTAGTCTTCTCCATTGATTCATAAGTCTTTGAATTGCCAAGTCCTTTAATTCACAGATCCTTAGAACTTCATCCATGTTGCCATATCTTTATATAAACCACATCGATGGAATTTCATACTTTAAACCATTTCTGAATTTCCATTGCTTTCCTGTTCCAAGTCTTCTTCAAAATTTTCCTCTTGTGAGCTTATTTCTGCATCATCTGTGATTTCTTCTGTTTCATCAGTACACACTGGGCTAGACCTAATTCGTTGCTGCATTTCCTTTGGAAACAGACATCTACTTCCTCACTTCCAGAACTGTCACTAAGAGACTCATCACTCCATTGCTCTTCTACATTATCAAGTTCTTCCATTGGATTATCAGACTCTTCTGAGATAACCTGCATTACTTCATGTTGCCTGCTTCTGGACCTGTCATTACTAGCCTCATTGCTCTTCTATGTTATTGATTTCTTCCTCTGGATTATCTGCCTCTTCTAAGATTACCTGCTCTACTTCACTCTCACTACATACCTACCCCTTCCAAGAAGACATGCACTTTAGATTCAACAATACCTTTGAAGATCATGGAATGAGCTAAAATATATTCCATTACCTCTGGATCATTGACTATCTGATTCAGTTTCCATCCCATCCCCTGACTCATGTTGAGCTAGCTTCTTCTTCCATCTTCTTTTCTCTTTCTCCTCAAGAGACCCTCAGTTTTCTCCTCTTGCTCACTACACAGCTCATGTTTGAGCCCACAACACTATGCTCATCAGTTTGTGAGCCAGAGCCATTCTGATTTTTCTTTTTGAAACTTGCACCTTGTCATTTTCCCCATTTGAGTTGAACCATTTTCACTTAGTTCAGTATCACTGAACAGGTTAGCTTCTTTTAATAGACCAATTTCTTCTAATCTGCCTTCAGACTCTTCAGATTGTATTGATTCAGAGCTGGTCAGTTTTGCCTGTGCTGATTGTTCCTTTATCTCTTTGGTTGTATCTCTAGCTTGACCTGCATTTGTCCCATCTTCAAATCTACTGTGCAAGGTTTCTTGATTTTCCTTAGAATGAAGCTTATTTGGTTTCACTTTGTTATCTTTTAAATAAAATTTTTGTAATCCTAGTTATAATTGTTGATTTATTAGTGGATTGCTTGATGTTATTGTACATTTGTGGAATGTACTATAGCTTTTCCCACACTCTGTGCATAATCTTTTTGGGCAGAGGCCCTAATTAAATGGTGTGACCCCTCATCCATAACACAGGTTGAATTCCTCAAATTACTATGTATATAGGGTTTTTATTCTGCTCAAGAACAAATGGTATATCCAGTGGACCAATACCTTTAGTCAACCTCATTGTAAATATTGCATTGTTGGAGGGCAGCTGAATTCCTGCTCTCCTTGGCCAATAGGAAAATGAACCATTGAATAGAAGCAAACTGTACTAATAGTCATTGCAATTCACTTTTCCAAATTCAACATGACAATTCTGCGCCATACCTGTTATTAATCTTGGTCTTTCCAGGTCAATTTTCATTAAATATTTTCCATTTAGAAGCATTTGAGATCTTTTAAATTTTTTTTTTTGACTAAAGTGTTGTCAAATTCTAGTGTGACATATTTTTTGTTAGGGTGATAGTAGATCCTTTTTATTGAATCAATATTTAAGTCCTTGATTAAGACAAATAGCTCATTTATTGGAAATATGAAAAGTTCACATTTTTTATTAGTTGTGCTCAATGTTAAAATATACTGATTCTGGAAGCTAAGAAAAGAATTAAATAAGGTCCGAGGAATTCTATTATTAAATTCATTGACTGACTGAAAGTCTTCTGGACTTTAATGGACAGGCTTCAATCTACTCCAATCTCCAACTCTTCAGCCATCCATACCATGGAAAATCTGATGATAGAATTCCAAAATCCCATGCTGATGCCAATATTGTTATGCCCATGTTGACCTCAAATCACTCTGACGCCTCATGTATAGAACAGTATCCATTTAAATACATAGAAGAGGGATGGATAGAATGCAGGCTTAATGTGTAAGATTTGATTATCTTTTCTGCATGTGTGTGGTCATGTGTATCAGTAATATGAGATAGTGTGGATAGTTGAAAGGGCTTGAAAGTGAGTTCAAATTCCTATATTTACAATTGGGTTGGGCTCCAGATATGAATGCCTGGTATTTCAAATCTTTCATTAAGATTTTACTTTGAAATTAAAAAATATATATATTTCAACCCAAGCCAGTATGTATGTATAGATCGGGCATATTTCAAGAATTATATATTTCCATAGCCTCATTTCTACATAAACATTGACATCATTTTTCTGTCTCTAAGAATGTTAGTACCAACACAATAGTAATTAGACTAAATGGAGCATTTCTCCCTATCATATTATACTAAAAATGACTTCCTGATACTAGCATAATTTACTTCCCATCATCACTTTTCTAGCTTTCATTTTACCGAGAACCCATTAATAAAAGCTATTTCAAATTAGTGTTTGCCATTGGTCACTTTTTACAATTAGCATTTTAACAAAGATAAATTGCGAACTTTATTAAGGTGTAAAATAGCAATCTATAAATCATTACCATAAAATAATAACATATAGTAATTATCATTTAGTCATTAGCCAGTGAATAAAAAGCACATGAGAAAGATTGTTTATAAACATATTATAAAATGATGAAGAAATATTTAATGTATTCCTTGTTACATCCATAATATAGATGGAATATTCAGTATTTTCAGAAATTCCAATTGTCTTTAAATAGACCATATCATAAAAACTTTCATCAACAGATTGTAGCAGAGAGAGAGATTTTATAAAGTTTAATAAATTTAACAAAATTTATATATTTTTTTGAATTCCAAATAATTACTCAACTAATAAATTTCATAATCAATAGAAAAATCAATACAAAAAAAAATCAATGCTGATATAAGTTATCAAAACCTATCTTATTTTTTACTAGTTTCCAACATGGCTGTCTTTAATTATCACAGAATAGTTAACCTTATGTAAAATGCTAAAAACGACTAACCACAATGTCTATATCTATGATTTCTGTTATTCATGATTGAGAGAAAAAACATGTACAAAAAGTTGGAAATTAATAAATAAGGAAATTTTAATTGTCTAGGACACAATATATATAGCAGTATGTATATACTATAACAATCGACAAAACCGTCCAAATGTAATCTTCCATACCAGGGCACCACTAGGCCATTGAAACCTAGAAAATTTATATAGTAGGCAGATATGCACAGGAGTTTTAACTCTTTTATCGAACCGAAAGCCCATCACTAGCTCAGAGAGAAGCTGAGCTTAAAATATCTTACTGTATATTAAAAGTTCTAATTCTTAATTTTTAAATATTAATAAAATATATAAAATGAGTTACTACCAAAATTAATTCAACAAAACATTTTATTATAATGCATACACACATTAAAAGGGAAATTCTGAAATTCAAATTAACTAATGAATATATTTCATTTGAATTATATGCATAGACGGAAGCATTTAATAGATTTAATACAATTTTAACATTTTACTAAGCATGAATATGCTACTTAGATTACGCATATATCCAACCCACTCCCGTTTAACTTTAGGCTAAAATTTCGCATTTAAACCAATGCTAGCTTACTGATAGACCAATGCAAATGAGATTATTAGCATAACAAAATCATAATTAACAGGAATTTACACCTGTAGCATGATATCATTAGAGAAATAACAAATCATGGTGGGAAGAAATGAGCATCTTCCCATGATCATTAATAAACCTCACCAACAAACAGGAATTGGTGATATAAAAAAGATTCTTGAAATATATATATGAGATGCTCTGTAAAACGGGATAGTGGTCTTTGCCAGCTTACTGTCCCAACCAGAGAGTAAGAAAATCAATGGCACAGGAAATACTATGACTATTGACAATGCATTGACTACACTTTTGGGCCATACGTTCAGGCGGGTATTATGTCCTGTATGCTAATGCAGTACAAGGGAACAAGTATCTAATGCACCTACTCAGATTACATTGACATAAAACATCCATACATCTAACCATCAGCACTGATTTGACTACAAAACAATTAGCCCAAAATTAACATGCCTTAAACTAACATGATCTTATGAATCTATACAGCCATTTACACATTTTTAAATTAATAATTTAAAAAAAATTATGACAATGGAAATGACAATACTAATAAACATCTCAAAAGAAAATATAACAAATAATTTAAGTTTCTGTTTAATCAGATAAGAGACTTTATGGGTTAGGTACCATTTAGATTTAAGTATTTGAAAAGATCTTAGATTATTAAAGTATTTGAAAAATTTTATTAAAATATTTGAAAAGTTCTTAGATTATTAAAGTTCATACTTCCTGTGGCTGTAAGTTTATTGAAGCCAGTCTTGGCGGTCCTTAATGTCACACAATTCAATTTTTTTTCCACTTCATATTGTTCTAGGTGGAGACAAGTCTGTTGCTGGCCAGTTTCCAGAAAACATCATTCTCTGGAGGCCACCTCAACTGCAGCAAATGCAGGAAACATAATTTATTATGTGATCCCTACATTTTGGAGATCCACAATACACTTATAAATATATTTAAATAAGATACAATTGTAATGCATGAGTAATCCAAATCTAAATCTCAACTTAAAAGATTTCTTTTTATATCTTTGTAAATTCTTATTGTCAAATTCCAAGATCGATCTTGCCTGTTTTGGCACTATTCTTATTGGCAATGATGACTTTCTCTGTGGACTGTGTGTTTATTTCCATTGTTATTGGTCAGCTTTCGTTTGAGTAGGAACTCAAAATTTTATCACTAGTATTTTTTTAATCTATCTCTTATTTGACTTTATACCCAAGGGACTGTTTGCAATTACATCAATATAAAAAATCATTTCCATTCTAAGATTAAAAATAACTAATTAACAGCTTTTTTTATATTCTTTTATATTAAAACAATCTTGTTTTTAGATTTTAAACTTTAAATAATTATATAATTAGTTTGTCATCTGTGCATTATATGTATATTAATTTAAATAAAATTATTAAATTCTCTTTTTTTATATATATGTATTTCTACCTGGGGGTGATTATATATTTTTTCACTTTTTATTTGAAAGTAATGTAACGGCATATACTTATACTGTTACAATACATATATATATGTTAAAATCTCATTATAAAACATTTATTACTAACCACAATATAACTTGGAAATAAATGTTTCAAATATAAGAAAAATGCTATTTAATTATGAACCATTAATGACTAAAAATTAAGTTGTTTTTTGATTAATTATACAAATGAAACCAAAATGTGGTTTATAAAAACATTTCATGATCAACTTAAAAACAAATACTTTCAGACACACACACATACATACATATATATATTGTAACCTTTATAAAATGGACATGGGGGGTACGAGAGTAAGAGAGTGAAAGGAAGTGAGAAAGCTGAGAAGAGAAAGAATAAAATGAGAAGAAGAGAGAGGAGAAAAGTAGAAAGAAAGGATAACCTTAATAAATTGTAACCTTAATAATTGATGACTGACAGGGGGGGGTAGAGAGATTAGAGTGTAGAGAGAGAGAGAGAGAAAATAAAGAAGAGTGGAAGAGAAAGTAGAAGAAGAGAAGAGGAAAAGAGAAAGGAAGAGAAAAGAAGAAATAGAAAAGAGGAGAGTATAGAGGGAAAGGAAGAGAAAAAAAGAAAGAAGAAATAGAAAAGAGAAAAGAAGGAAGAGAGGAGAAAGAGAGAAAAAAGAAGAGAAGAAAAGAGAAAGGAACTGAGTATAAAATGAAAGTAAAAAAAAATAAGAGAAAATAAAAAAAAAAGAGAGATTATGAAAGAGAGAGTTAGAGAAAAAAGAAAGAGAGTAAATTAACTAAGAGAGAAATAAAATTAGAGACACTTCAGCTAGACACAGTGGGATTACAATAAAATTTATAAAAATGTCAGTACATAGAGATCTATAACAAGATGGAGGAAAAATCAACAATGCTACCAAATAACTAGGACATAATAATAATTTTAAATAAATTACTGCGGGAAATTTCCACTTTGGCATAATATTTATAAAAATTGACCCTCCATCCAATCATATTCTCTGAGCATAACAAGTTTATGATAAAATAAAAATCTTTCAGAAGAAAATGAAATTAAATACTATCAGGTGCTTTTCTTTTAGCACAGGGAATAAATAACTACTTTTCACACTAATTCTACTTAATATTATGATGTGTAAAAATTATATAAATTACTAAGCGATCAACAAGAGTCAATGTTCTCAGGGGTCCTTCTGCAACTCTTGACAAAACTAACATGACATTGTTTGATAAGTAACTGATTAGATAAATGGATGAGTAAATGATATCCTGGCTGACTATAGAAAGCAAACACTTTATTTGAAGGTGACTGCATCCTGCTACAAGATAACAATATTTATCACAATTTGAAGAAAAATATTTATTTAAATATTTAATAGCATAATTAAAAATATTTATAATTTAGACTAATCATAGCCTTTTACCCAGGATATCACTTGAGATGGGAGAAAGACAAGGGTGCATTTTATATCCCTCCATCTTCTCACAAAACAACCTTCACAAATGATTAAATGAAAACTGGACCATGACATGGAAATCAAATAATAGTAGTGTGCGGTCAAAATAGCATGGACAATCCTCATTTCAAAGAAAACAACCTTCTATCTTAGAAGATAACAAAGTTTAAAATATCTCTAAAAATAAATCTTATTGTTTGTATATCTGCAAATGTGATATTATCTGTTATAAAGATTTCATCCAGAAATCAGAATTGTTACATTTTCATTTACTATTGTCAAATTTCCTCCACTCACAACTTTGACACCATCCACCTCAGATAAATACACTAATGATTATTACTAATCATTTTCGAAACTAGCGATTATCTCTAGCACAGATATAAACTTTAAACCTCAGTTAAAGATTAATATATCAGAATGGTGAAGTATGGAGGTGTTTATTATATCTATAAAAATACTACATACAGGACAGAGAAAGGTGAATAACTCCGTGTGCGTAAAATTAAAAAAATCAGATATATTAATCTTTAACTGAGGTTTAAAGTTTATAACTGTGCTAGCGATAATCTCTAGTTTCGAAAATGATTATTAATAATCATTAGTGTATTTATCTGAGGTGGATGGCGTCAAAGTTGTGAGTGGAGGAAATTTGACAATGGTAAATGAAAATGTAACAATTTACTCTAGATAAATACTTTGCATATAATAAAGATATATATGAGAGATAGTGACTTGGGCCAACTGATGTGTTCTGGTTCAGCACGAAATGCATCTTGGGGGTCATTTGTCTTTTATTATATCTTTATTCATATGAATTTAAAAAGAATGGTAAAGTATGGAGGTGTTTATTATATCTATAAATCAGAATTAAATGCATGTTTTTATTATATAACTTTAATTAAATGAAAATAATTAATGTTGTGATTGATCAATATTGAGAATCCAAGACAATAGCATACAAAAAATAAATAAATAAACAAAAACTGAATATAATTGAAATAAAGAAACAATAGGTTTATTTACAATTCTGTTAATCTAAACGTAGTTACATAAACTTGGAAAGACATGTTGCCAAGATAGCACTGATACAAAATTATCATTTGGTTGGTAATATTACAGATCTTTAATTTTAACAAATCAACCACTAAGGTTTCTTTTAACTAATAGGTTTATATAATATCCTTACTTAATATAAAAAAATTTGAATAGAGAACTAGCACTGGCTAATTCTTACACCTTCAATAGAATAATTCATCCCTCAAATAAATTTAACTGATATACAATTTATATGTTGTACCATAGAATTACACTGATATACAATTTATATGTTGTACCATAGAATTACTTGTTAGCTGAATAGCATCCAACTGCTCTACATTTATCTATATTAACTAGCACATTATAACACTAAATGGACCAGTATTAATAAATAATTTACTAATTCTTGAGATTATTAATTAACTATATTTAAGCAATAGCTGACATATTTAAAATACAAATTTACCTCACAAATAATTATTCTTTTATTACTTAGAAACTTGAATTAGTAAGATAACTGACTGGATGAGTAAAGCAAATAAATAAATAAATGGTAAATGAATGGGCCACTCATCAGAAGCCATTTGAACACATACATTATAAAATCATTGCCCACATTATAAATTACCCAAAATGTTGAAAATAAATAACTTACACATCCATTGGAGAAGTTCTAGATGATCACAAACTAAATAGCATGTATGGATTGCATCTATTAGCCATATGCTTATAAATTAAACATTTAAAATTACAAGATATTGTGGGTTGGTTTGTGGATGATTATTGAATCATATTAACACAAAAAACAGACATTGAAACACTTTTAAGCACTAAAATAGCCCAGTGCATCCTGAAAAAACGAAATCCTTCAAACTAACTTATCTTGGTATTACATATTAAAATACAAGGAACTTCATCTACTATGGTGGAAAACTAGCTTTAAACATATCATCATGAGTGATAGGCCAACAAAGACTTGACAGAGCAACTAGCATGAATAAATTAATACACTCTTAAGTATGGTGGCTTCCAAAATACCTACATCTGAGGCAAAAGAGGATGCCTGGACTTTGTCGCAGCGCATCAAAATATGGACAGACACACCAAGAAATATATGATACTCTCCAGGGATCTAAACACCTTCAAAAATATGTGATAACAATCACTGAAAATAGACACTACCAACTCATGGAACAGAATGCAATACAGATGGGAAATCTATCCGATCCATCCAGCATAATAATCAATATAATGAGCAAGGCCAGACACTATAAGGTCATCAATACTATAGCTAACAATACCAAGATAACACAATGACTAACTAAAGCCATTTTCAAAATTTTAAAACACAATAAAATAAACAATGTCAGAACCCACAAAATGCACTTTGGAAGTCAAACAACTGGGAGCATTAATAAAGACAATTAATAGCACATAAAATTTTGGCTCTAAGTGGCAATACATACGAGTATGGAATACTAAATATTTAAAATTATAGTAACCAGTGGATATGAATGGAAATGTGAATAAATGTGAGAAAAATTCTCAAAGCATAAAATATTTCTCAATAAATTTACTATTGTGCTTATGCAAAATAGAAAAGAATTACTTCTGATAAATATTTTTGGCTGTTTGCAGATAGCACAATTCAAATACCAAATATTTGAAATAGTCATTATGAGAGATTAAATCTCCACTGACTTAGACTAAGCAAAATAAAACTCTAGCTTGTAAAAGCACATACTAACTATAAACTAAATACTACTGGTTAATGTGTAGACTGTTTACACATTTATAAACCCATAAAAAAAAAATTTACATAATTGAATACTTGGCACTTGTAATATGACATAATATTACATAAAATATAACAAAACTTTCAAAAGAGAGAAAAAAAAATTCCCATTTTCTCTCTTTTTTTTTTTTTACTAATAAAGAAAACCCTAGTTTATGAGCAATAAACTTCATGTTGAACTGTCGGTTGAGTGCACACAATATTTATTAATGGGCAAATATTTTCTGAGAAGCTTCAAGCATGACAAAAGAATTTCCAAAACAAAACATTCTTATACTTAAATAGTTCTGAATTTCAGCAATTCCAAGATATAAGAAAGAAAACAAACACACATATAACAACAACGAGTTGCGACAATGGATACAACGAGTTGCGACAATGGATATAACAATTTGTGGAATTCCATATATTAATTTATCTAAAGTGTAGCTTCATTTTTTTATCCTTAAGAAATATATTATAAGCATTAAGAATTATTTAGATATTCCTTTTTTCTTTTAAATGGTTTGTATAAAATACTATGATATTTCTAGATTATATTTAAGCCATTCTCTTTTTAAAACATCATTCCATAAGCACTTCTTTTAGCAGAAAATACTTTAGCATAAAAACTGTCTAGAATATTTCTGTTAAAGACATGGCATATATTAATGAACTAATATTTTATACATTTTTATCAATGGCAAATTATATTTTTCCAAACATTGATTGAAAAGCTGTAGCATAGTAAAATATTTTTAAAACATTGCTATAATTCCTCAAATATACAGGTTTTTATATATATATATATAGGAAAAAGTCATTACAAACAGATAATTGTTCAAGCATTTATAAAAATTATTATTATGACAGTTTCAGTAGAAATTTAAATGTCATTACTAAAATAGGCAAATTAATATAACACTTTTTTTTTAAAGCTTCAGATATACAGTTAAACAGAATCTATGCATTTTTAATTTCCTCTTCTTAAAACATTTGGAGCTTCTGTTATTTAGGAGCAAACTAAGCAATATTAAAACTGAAAAATTGTTCAACATAATCTTTAAAATTTTCAATGAATATAACAATTTAAGCTATTTAAGCTTATTCTAAAGTAAATTTCATTCAATTGACTGTTAACAAACATTAACTTCTCCAGAACATTTTATGATTAAGAAAGTTTGACTGTAGATAGGATCAAGAAATGGGCGTACCTGACTTCGGAACACCTTGCGGTTTAAGGAATAACCAAATTTAAATTAAAACACTTTTACAATAGAAAATCAATAAAGTTATAAAAAATTATACTTTACAAATTTTGCTGCCAAGACTTCAGAGAGAGAAACCAATCAGACAAGGAATGAAGAAGAGCCAACTTTTTTTTAAAAAAAAAAAAACCATTATTTTATAGTATTTTTAAATTACCCTCTTTTTTTTTTTTTTTTAAAGCTGTCAATTTCTTAAACACCCAATTTATTTAACTGTTATATTTTTCTTTTTTTTTTTAAATTCAATCATAAGATAATTCAACCTGTTTTCTGATGTCATTTTGATCTTAATCTTTAAAAAAAACAACAACATGTGATCCAATGAATTAATTTGAAATAAAGTTTTCTTATATAATTAAAAGAAAAATATTAAAAAAAAATCACACTTATTTTTTCCTAATGATTGAATTATCTTAAAATATTTCTTAACTAAAACCCAAATTAATAATATTTATTTATTGTATTATTAATTAATATTATTATTATTTATTTATAATTTTAAACATGAGTTTGAATAACTAAAAATAAATTACTTAAGAAATTATAAACACAATTTCCCATCATTCACGCGCATACACACACACACACACACATGAACTCAGTAAAACAATGTTCAACTTTATCTTAACTTATTAATAATTGCTTTTATAACTAATTATAATTCATAATAATTACCCAACAAGATATTTAAAGATATTTAATGCTAAACTAACTTTAATGAATTTTAACACTGATTTTTAATAAACTAATATTTTTTTAATTTTTATGCTATTATTCTAAAAATTAATAAAAACTAACTTTAAACTAATTGTCTACTCTCTGTTTCATAACTTAACTATTAAACAATTAAAAAAAAATTATTTCCTAGCACACACAACAATGTAAGATAGTTATTGCTATTACAGTAAGAAATTTAATGTTACTTTAAATGAATATAGAAGTAATGTTAAATACTTTACACAGAAGTTGTATTAAAGCATATAACAACACATTTACTTATGAGTTAACTTTTTTTTAAAAAAAAAAAATCAGATAAACATGCAAATTGGTTAAGCTAAAGTCAGGAATTGGAATAAATGTAAAAACCCTTAGTCACAACATATATATATCACTTTTTCACATCAGCAACTTCTAAAGCCATGTATAAATATCAAGAAATATAAAGGCTGCAAAATTTCATATCAAACATTCATCAAAATTTTGCAAGATCCTTACTCACAGAAGATGACAAGAAGAAAATGCATATGGTAAAAATTTTCAATTCAGTATAGAACAAATGCATAGCATAATCAATATAACAAACATATCTGCAGAGAAATTCTCTATGCACATGCTTATATATTAATTTTTTAAAATAAATTTCTCATTAAAGAATTCCTTTATACAGTAACAAGTGTCACTAATTGACTATAATTATGTTTCAAAATTGATGAAATTCTTTGCATAGATTTTCATTAATTTAATTTTTTAAATCTATTTTTTAGTTTATCTTTAAAAATGTTTTATTTTATTATTAAAAAAGAAATGAAATACAATCTCACTACCTATTTTTATCAATAATATTTAAGTCAAATGAATGAGAATCTCAATAATCTCACTATCATTAAAATGATGAGTTTCATGATTTTGTAGAACACTTTTCTTTGCAGCTTCATAATCACAAAAATGGCACTTAAATGCAGCACAGTACTCTTTTGTATTTTTTCTCTGTAATGAAGAAATATGTTTTATATTAATGTTATTTTTATTGTGTGCTAAAGCAATTTGAGAAGTATTTTTACAATTCAGGCTGGATTTACAAAGTTTTTTGGTAGTATGAGTTCTTTCATGTTTTATTAAATTATATTTTACAACTGTCTTATAATTACACAAAGTACACTGAAAACGTTTTGCATCTGTATGATTACTTTCATGAAGTTTTAAATAAGCTTTCCAAGAAGTCTTATATGTACAAAAACTACACTTAAAAGGTTTTTCACCAAGATGATTTATTGTATGTTTTTTTAAATTAGATTTTTTATTAGTCTTGTAATCACAGAAGCTACAATTGAAGAGGTTTTTTCCAGTATGAAGGCTTTCATGCTCATTTAGCCTACATTTTCTAGGAGTCTTGTAATCACAGGAATGGCAAAAAAATAGGTTTTCTCCCGTATGAATTCTTTCGTGAAGATTTAATTCCCTTTTCCATCTAGTCTTGTAGGCACAGAAGCTACACTTGAATGGCTTTTCTCCATTATGAGTTTTTTCATGCTCCTTTAGCCTATATTTCACCGGATTCTTGTAATCACAGGAACTGCAATAAAAGAGTTTTTCTCCAGTATGAATTCTTTCATGGAAATTTAATTCCTTCTTCCATCTAGTCTTGAAATCACATACACTACAAATAAATCCTTTTTCTTTCATATGAATGTTTTCATGCTGATTTAGCCTCCATTTTATGGGAGTCTTATATTCACAGGAGCTGCAACAAAATAATTTTTCTCCAGTATGAATTCTTTCATGGACTTTTAACTTACTTTTACACCTGGTATTGAAAACACATTTATTACAATTAAAAGGTTTTACATCAGTATGAATTTTTTCATGGAGTTTTAAATTAGATTTACAATTACTTTTATAATCACAAAGGCTACATTTAAAAGGTTTTTCTCGAGTATGAATTATTTCATGTTGTTTTAATATACATTTTGTAGGAGTCTTGAAATTATAGGAGTTACAAAAAAATAAGTTTATTCCAGTATGCATTGTTTCATGGTGTTTTAAACTAATTTTATAAATCTTCAAATACCAAGATACAATTAAAAAATATTTCTGCAGTGCAAGTTCTTTCCTGTTAACTTAAATTAGTTTTTTTTAGCCATGTAATCACAAAAGTTTAAATGAGATAAGTTTGGAAACCTTACAATCATAAAAGCTACAACTGAAGTGTTTTTCTCCCCATTAACTGTTTTGTAAATGTTTCGAGAAATACTCTCATTAAGTTTGCAATTAAAAGTTTCAACCAAATAATGTTTCTCTGCTATACCTTCTTTCATGCTTTTTGAATGAAGCCTTTATAACAATCTTACGACACAAACAATATTGAGAGGATTTTTCCGAGTTTTTTAAGCTTTGTGATCACAGAATTAAAATTACAGTTTTTTTCATGTAGAAATCTTAAATGCTAATAAATTGTCACATCTCATAATTAAAGGTGCATGGAAAGGTTTGCTCCTGTATATGCATGAATTTTATATTTTCTTTGGAATTTGTCCTCCAATCACACAAAGTATATTTAAAATTTTTTTTATTTATTTCTTAATTATTAAACAGTAGGTTACTACAATTTTGTAACCTCACAAAAATGTAGTGCTTTTAATTCTGTAGAAATTCATAAATGCATTTTTAAATTACCTTTTAGTCAAGATTTGAAGCTGCACAAGTTATAAAAAAATTTATTTCCTGGGGAACTTATTATCTGATCATTTGTAGGAAGAAGCATTTCTATGTGATTTTTTTTTTTATCCAATTTAAAATATTTTTTATTTATCTTGAAATAACTCAAATGAGATTTCACTTTATGGTGTATTATATTTTTGTGAAACACAAATGAGAAAAACAATCAAATTATCTACATTTTCCCCCCAATGTACATTTCTATATTAAAAGATTTTTCATGACACCATTTCAAAATACTAAATTACAAAGACTTGTCTCTCATATGAAATTATTTGTACTTTGAACACTGCAGCTTGTGAAAAGTAACTTTACAACTACATCCACTATTTTTGTTACGGATTCATTTTTTACAATTATAATAATGGACTTAAGTAGAAATATTCCTGTTTGAGTCCTTTCCATTATTTCTATAAACTTGTACAAGATAGTTTATAAGCCAATCTTATATATGTATTTGATCTATATTCTTCAATGAAAATGCTTTAAAATCCTCTCATTTGATGAGTAAAAGTTAACATTTTTGAACTGCAGTATTTGTTAAAATTGAATAATGTTTCTTTATATTAAAATATCATATCATTTTATAGTGGAAAAAAAATTCAGAAAATTTAAAAGCAAATTCGTTTCCTACTTAAGGAAATTGTCAAAAAGTTTATTTGTATTGAATAAAAATAAATATTTTTATATAATTTGTAAACATTTTGTGAATGCAGAATAATTTATATCATTATTATCATCTGATTTTATTATCATCTGACTAAGGCATTAATTAATTTTCCATATCTCATTTTGACAACTGAATAATGAGTCATGTATTCTGGCTTTACTGCATTCTAAATTAGACAGGCTTCACAGTTTTCTTTGAACAACATTGATATCTACATATAACTTCATAATTTTTTTCAAAAATAAATATATGGAATTGATCATTTAAATATTTCTCTAAATTTAGAATTCATATGAATGTGCTTTAATTTTTAAACTCTTGCAATGCATAAAAGAAGTTTTAAGGTTAATGAGACTACTAAAAAATTGTTACATTGAAATGACAATCTGCACTTATATTGTTCAACAATTAACGTTTGATAGAAAATATATCATGCAATACAATTGAAAAATTTCATGCCATATGCTACACAAATGGTCATTTATATGGAAGCTAAAAACTGTGAATAGAATTTCCCATAACAATCAGATAAAATAATAAATTTTGGCATAAAAGGTTTTCAGCTGAGTTTATAGATCAATTTAAACAAATTTTTATGAAAATAATTAAACTGATCATTCGCCTACACATTGCTTTAATTAAGCTGGTATTTTTTGGGAAAGTCAAAAGTTTCATACAGTTATAGGATTCCTTGATAAGATCAATGACATTCCACCTTTATTAGAATCACTGTAATTAAACTTTAACACACGACTATCATTTTAACAAAGCAATAAAATGTCCAAATGGTGATCAACTTCACAGAAGGGTTCTTTTCATGGATACAACAACAAACAGTTTTACACATTTTAAAGGAGCTTTTCAGAGATTTATTGCCAACCTAAATAAAACAAAAATAATAACATAAATATTTATATAAAAAATGCTAAAAACAATATTTTTTAAAAGTATTTCTCAAAATTATTTATAATTTCAAATTAATATTAGTCTTCTAATATTGTAGCCTTAATTTTGCATCTTCCAAAAGATATTATTAGAATAATCATTAACTTAATTTTGCTTTATTTTTGTATGTCAATTATTTTATTTTACAATGAAAGATTTTAATTGTTAATTAGTTATTATAAATCTTGAGAAATACTGAATTTCAAATATATATTTATCTAAAATACACATAATATAAAAAGTTAAAATTTCATATAAAATTGTTAGCACATCCACACATTACAATTGGAGTACAAATCTAATTGGAAAAAATTTGTTTATGTAGATGAGGACTCTATTTAGTAGACCAAAAAATGGTCTACTAATGCTCAATATACAATAAAACAGAAGTAAAAATGCAAAACAGCTGTTGGATAACATGGCAATGTTTTCAACCATTATTCAATGGAAGAATGCTGGAGGTTTGGCGTTACTGTTGACTACCTAAAGCTATCCTAGCTTGGTGTATGCACATATATATTGAAGCAAATGCTTCTGTTATATTAATGTTCAAGTGGCCAAGATCAAGTTGAGAAAAATAGATTAACATGTGATTAGTCAAATAGGTTATTGGTTTAATTTATTTTGATCTTAAATATAACTTAGAAACATCGGAATAATTTAAAATTCGGCCTGTGGAGGATAGCACATATTTATAACCAAATAGATATTCACTTATTTGTGGATATATATTGGGGTGTAAGTTTTTTTAAAAAAATCATATACTGATTTAAATAATAACGAAGATTCATGTAAATTCCAAATTCTAAACAAAATTTAAAATAGATTATTTTCTTATAATTAATTTTTTCTTTCTTTCTAAGATTTAAAATCAAAATTAATTAATTAATTGATATATTTTTGAAAACATGTAACTGTTTCTAAGTTTCAACTCAGTTTTTTTTTAAATAATGTCAATTAATGACTATCTTTGTAATCATGTTTTTTTTTGTTTGGGAGGCCACTATAATTAATTTAATTACATTTAATCCTCATCAAAATATGTACTTAATAAATAACCTCTGGTTGCTTATAAAATTCTAAATAATGTGATAAACCCAAAACATTTATGAACGTTATATAAAATCAAAAATAATTACTATTTTTTTAATTCTTCTTATTCTTGTGCTGGGTGTTCTTCTGTTTCAAGAAGTGATTAAACTTTGGTGGTTTTCCAACTTTCTCTCCCATCACAAACATAGCTTGGAAGAGAACTTTGAAAAAAAAAAAAATCTATAAAAGTTTAAGCTAATTACAGAAACTGCTCAGCCATGAATGGAAAAAAAAACTCTTAGAATCTCCCTCTCTCAGATTGCCTGGATCAAATGAATTAATGATATCCCATGCTTGCTGACTGTGAATTATCTCCACACTACAAGAACCAATCAACTTTGAAAAAATACACCAAACTACTATACTTATAAAATGCCATCTTGTGTAAGGATCACGACAGTATCAATAGTATTCCAACATTACCTGAAAAAAAGAAAAGCTCATTTTTTATATATATCAAAGATTGCTTTTGTGGAATAATTTTCGAAAGAAAAAAGAAAACACCTTTAATTTGATAAGCAAATGAAAATGCCTACATGTAAATTTATTTTACATGGCCTTCATGTAAAAACTTTATATATTTAATTTTATGCTTTCCAATTGAGATAATAATTTTTATTTTATTTTTCATTGTTTTATGATTAAAATGCATTGCAAGATCACATATATGCATGGGGGAGGGAAAAAATAAAAAATGAGGAATTATGCTGCTTACTACCATAATAATTTAACAGCAGAATGGCCTAATAATAAAGTAAGAACAGAAAGATCTTGAAACTAATTATTATAAATTAAATTTTTAAATGAGTTATTTTATATTAACAACCTACTTGTGAAAGTTAATTATTTTCTCCAATATTAACAATAATTTAAATAATAAAAAAAGAAGATAAATTTAAATAAATATGGTAAATATAAATATCTAGAATGAAACTGGAATGAATTTTCTATATACTGTAAGGTCACATTTAAACTGATCACACAACCATTATCACCAACAATCATCAAAAGCACATTATTAATTAGATATATTAATAATTTGGTGTAAAATTGTCAGTTAAAATTATATCCTTGACAACACTGACATATATGTAAATCAAACCCTTAAACCCAAGTAAGCAAAAATCTCGGAAAAAAAAGAAAGAAATCATTAATGTTAAACTTTTTTTTTCTTTATTAATCTAACATAAAATTCTATAAAGATCAAAATGACAGTCAACAATGAAAATAAAAGAGCATACTTAAAACTCATACATCAATAAATAAACATAAGACAATGTAGAACAACTTGGATTCTTTTTTAAGAAAAAATGAAGGCAAATAGATTACATCGTCAAGAAAATTTACTTTTTAAATTTCTAAAATTAATTTATTCATCATATTAACTATCCTCAACATTAGAGCTCATAAGCCACTACAATTAAAAACCTACCACCAATTCCATAAAGCTTATATTTTAATCCAAATTATAAGCTAGGAAAGAACAAATCATGCATGGCTAGGAAGTGATAAAACATTATGGAGATGGAGCTTCTCGTCAAGCAATCATGAATTTCTGATGTTATCATTTAAAATTCACATCCATGACGACCATGCTAACAAAAAATCTACAATGCACTAGTCAAGTAAAGAAATTATCCCAGCACAGGAAAGATATTTTATAAAAAGAGTCACCACCATGAAGATCCAAATAGTGACCAAATACCGTCAGATAAACTACCATCTAGTTAATGCAAAGGAACTGTCATAAAGGTAAAGATACTCAGATGTTCTCCAATGTGAACTATAATATTTTGAACTGGCTACACTACACTGGATTAATCTCTCATATTATGTTTTATAATTTATTATTATTATTATTCTGCTTGTTAAATTGATTTCTTTCTTTTGAAACTAATTGATTTCTTTCTTTTGAAACAGTCAATCCATCCAATCATCAATTAGTCCATAGGGAAGGGGAGTCACTAATTATAATATTAATTTTTCACTTAATAAAATATAGGTGCAGACTCCAGAGGTTGCGTGCTAATAGATGCACTAATATATTGATTTGAAAGATGAGACTTTGTTCTTATATATTAAGTGCTCACACTTTGACAATTACAATATTTGATGTTATATATGTTTTTGTTCAATTAATTTAATTAAGTATTTGTTATTTGGAATGTATGACTAAACCATTGAATGATTGGTCTGTCCTATCATAGATCTATATAATACCAGAATAGGAGGGGGATCATAATTTAAAAGCAACTCTCAACAAATAACAAAATATAGACAGTCAGATTGAAAATTAATGATCAAATGATGACAGTAATTAGTTAGCAAAGAGTTAATCTGAGATTGTTAAATTGGAATGGGGAATGACTATCCTTTGTAGGGATCAAAGGTATGGGTTAGTAAATAGTTAATAAACACAAATGAAGGATGTCCATGCCTTTACCATTATTAAATTAAGAAAACACATTTTTGTTATAAAACAATCATGAATGGAAATCATCATTAAAATAAAATTTGTTAATCATTAAATTAAATTGGTTGTTTTTCATTTTGTCTATTTTCTGATTAATCTCACAAAATGCATAACCAATGCACATGTCAGTCACAAAATAATCATACCTTGAAATAGAGTACAAGTACATTTTGGCATGAGGATCAAGAAGAGGTGAAGTAAGGGAAATTATGCAAGTGTAAATTCCATCCCACTAAATTATTAATCATGGGATCACTTCATAAAACTTAGGTAAATCATCAAATAACTGACTTGCCTTATCATGTTTAATGATCTACCTTGAAGACCCAATGGAAGACCATAGTTAAATACCTCTCTCATGGAGAAGATCATTCCATTACATCTGGCGCAGCCAATCATTGGATTATTTTGTTCTCCTATTGCACATTTCCAATCTATTACATATGACTGTCCTGTTACAATACAAAATTAAAAAAGTGATGTATTTTGGATTTAATTGATTACCAGTAATAAATTTAATTTCATAGACACATGAATACGTGTATGTATTAGGGAATATATGTTAATTAAATATGTTTAGATATCTGAAGGTACATACTTTGGAAGTAAATAAATTTAATAATTTTGATTATCATATAACTTCTTATAAATGCTTAGAATATAACCTTATTTAAAATTGTGAAAAAAGTTAGGCAGAAAACATTAAATAATAGAATTTATCTTAATAATACTTTATTTCTAGTGCTGTATAATGTAAAATTCTGATATTATAGAATATCCATAGATTGGGAATTGAATTCAAGGTTGCATATGCATTTATGTCATATGCCAACATAAATTAATGTAATCATTATCATTTACTGTTAAGAAATTTATTCACTAGTGGGCATATGCATTGACATAATTCCAATTCTTTTATTAAATTTCATAGCACATAACTACAATCTATATCATGAAATTTGTGTCTAAGTGATATATATATATGATATCCATACATTTGAGGTGAATTGTCATATACTATAGCTGTTATATGCGCTTCCAATAATATTTAAGTTATTTTTGTTGTTGTTGTATAGATGATTTTATGGCTAAAAACTTTATTTTGTATTTTCTTATGTATATGCATGATTATATTTAAATGTCTTGTTAATGATGTGATGCCAGGACTTTTTTGTAATTCTATGGTATTCCAACATCAATACATATCTGTGAGTTATACATCACTAGCACATCAATAAAATTGACAAAGTTTTTAGATAATTCTGAAGATATTTAAAATACAAGTATAATTCTTATACTTGGAATTTTATATATAATTATAGAGGATTTGGGCATTCCATCATCAGATTTTCAATGGTATGTATGGCTGAAGAGTTGGAGTAGATTGAAGCCTGTCCATTAATGTTTGATGATTTGCTATCTTAATATAAACTGAGCACTGATTATATGTTGTAACCGGACAAGAACCAACCCCACTCTTGGTTGGCTTTAATTTCCTGATGAGCATATTGCAGGAAGGAACTATCGATTGGCATTCCCCAATGCCGACGTCATACCACCATATTTCCTGCTCATCAGAGGATGTAGCACCCTAGAGACTGGAAGCATCTAGAAATTTATGTGTTTGGTCTTTTTTAATTGGCGCCACTAGAGTTCCATCTCACTACAACCTTACTTACCATAGTCTGGTTATGCTGGACATAGCTGAGGAGGCTTGAGATTCTTGTGAGCAGGATGCAATGAATGATTAGCGATGAAAAATGGAACTAAACAACTAAAATTAATTTTTAATAATAACAATTTTATTAACAATAATTATTGATAAGTCCTTCCAATTGAGTTCATCATTTGTATCAAATGAAAACTCATTTCAGTTCATCTTGTGATAAAGTATACGTATATCACTATATTCAGATGCGGTTTATTCAGATATGCATATAAGACTTTATAAATCATCATTTAATTATTCTAATATATAGCACTTCCAGGTTTATAGATATTTATTATTTAGTCAAACATAGATGTATATTTTTACATCGATTTTATCATTTTATCCAGATGTGGACTATTCAGGTAAGCATTTAAACATTTATAAATCATCATCGTTTAATTATACTGATACATAGCACTTCCAGGTCTATAGATATTTATTATTCAGTCAAACATAGATGTATATTTTTACATCAATTTTATCATTTTATCCAGATGTGGACTATTCAGGTAAGCATTTAAACATTTATAAATCATCATCATTTACTTATTCTGATATATAACAATTTCATGTTTGTAGATAATTATTATTCAGTCAAACACGGATGTATATTTTTACACATAAGTTAGTTATCAGCCATTCCATATTTGTAGAACATTTATAATTTTGAACATATAATAACATAATTAATGTTTTCATATTATTTCATTAATTTTCTATTGTTAACTTATTATAGAATTAATAATTGATAGGCGAAACATTATTACTATTATAGAATTAATAATTGAATTATTTTCTAATGCTTACCTTTTAACTAAGGTCTTCATTTATTGCTGTTTCTCAAAAGAATGGGGGGGGGTCTTAAATTTGAATGGCACTAAAGGCTTGGACAGACCCTGGAGGCTTACTTCATGGTAGTGGATAGAGAGAAAATGGGCTAACTGCCCACATTACACTGATTCTTCATGGAGCTGCTTGATGGTTCAATTCACTTTTCTAGTAATCTCAAAATTAATAAAAAATTGTTGTCTTTCGTGATTTTCAAGTATAGAATAATAATCTAACAATCATCTCTCTCAAAAAATAATATTCTTTTTTATAATCTGAATTCTCCAACCTATTTATACTTTTCTCGCTATCAGAACGGATTCACCTGATGTGCCTGCCAAATCCAATTGGTTTTTGGTGTGTTTTCATCCATGTTCGTGCCATTAATCCCAGTTCATTGGCTATTCTATTTTGACGGGATCAGACTGTTTTTATTTATCTGGCTAGGTGTTTTCAAATTTTTAATTAATTTTCTCATGGTGAAGAAACACTTTTAATTATTGTTAAATTACTGCCATTCTGCCTTACAAATTATAGAATGAGCTGAAAGCAGCAAAGAGATTTTTATTTAAATGATTTTTAACTTTGAATTTAATTTTAATAAAGAAAGATTTATACTTTCTTTAATTGCAAATATAAATGTATTTGCTTTTCTTTTTTTTTTCATTTTAAAAAAATTTGATTTTCTTTAAAATATTTAGTATAATTAGTCTTTTTTTTATTTTTGACATATTGCTAGTCTGATTTAAATTTAACCTATGTCATTTTAATTAGAGGGGGAGGAATCTTCTAAATATATACATGAAACCGTGTATCTGTTTCAATATATAGATGTGGGAGATGATAATCTGGACCAACAGCTGAATGCTGGTTCAGCACAAAATATGAATAATGGAGATCATTTATCTTTTTCACATTGTGTAGGTCTGAGTTCAAATTCCCTATAATTATAATTCCTAAGAATAACCTTTTTGAGGTATATATCAAACTCTATTAAATACAATATAAAAGTTGCTTCCAGAAGTGTGACATCAAATATATATATGCTACAATCATAATAGTATATATTTTGTGCTCATAACATCATTCACCTAATTAATTGGATCTAATAACATAATACATATTGTATAATATCATAGACGTAGCTCATTCTGATATTTAGAGGAATGTGAATATTCAGTATTATATCATTGATGAAGGATGATTTTGTAATTGGTAATATGAATAGATTTATTATAGACTTTATACAATTAATGCTTTCTCTTGTTTATTTTATTAAGGTTTCAGTTCACCATAGATCAAAGAGAATCATGGAATTCCTTCTATGCCATATAATGTGGTCACATGATAGTTCAAGATAAAAAGGGGGATAAAGATTTCTTCAAAAATGACTATTTAATTATTAGTTGATGACCTAATGTTGAATAAGGTTTAATCATATTCCAGGTTCTCATAGAATCTGGTAGCATCCAAGTGAATTAATAATAAAAGCTCTTAACATCATATTTAAAACTTGTAGACTTGCTCTCTGCTTGACTATTTATTACCTAGTGGCCATAATGTGAACTAATTTATTAAAGTAAATTTTTTATCTCACCAGTACACATGGATATAACTTGGTACCAAATCTTTACCTAAACACAAAAATTGATAATAGTAATGAATGATATATTTTTAACACAGACACCTAAATAGTGTAGATATATATTACACAACACATATAGTTATTTATACTTTCAAAATTATTTCATTATAACATAAGCATTATATGCTTTTAATTCAAACAATACATTTTAAAAACGTATACCAAGTATGCTCATGCTAATGACAGAATTCAATTAAAAAATTATACATACCAAAAAATCATTCTCTGTCAAAACAACAGTAAAAATGTTCTCATCCTTCCTAGCCATTGTTTCTCATGAATATTATGAAAAATAATGCACAATGCCTAAATGATGTCAAATTCAAAAATAATAAAATTAATCATATCTTATGACATTTTGAGATGAGCGCCATGGGATTCATTGTAAAACAAAAAAATAAAATTTTGTTTTTTATTAAACACTAACTTTTTTATTTAATCCTTAAAAATGCAATTCATTGACAGTGCAATTATTAAAACTGTAGGAAGATTTAATACACACAAAGGTAAATACAGAAATATTTTTTTCTAATTTTATCCAACTTTAGTCTAATATTGTTGAAATTTCAAAAAACATCCTATATATGCTGCATGGAAAGAAGTTTTAGAAATAAATACTTTTCCATAACCTCCATTGAGGGTATGGCTGAATGGAAAGCCCTGGGTATTTAAATCGAAGACAACTGGGATGTGGGTGACTATATTAATATAAAACTTTATAGTTTTAATGAATGAATAATAGATCACTCCCTTAACAATATTAATATAAATACTACCTACTTTACAAACTTTTTTTAAAAAATAAAATAAAATACAAATTCAGTTGTACAAAATAATTAAACTAATAAATAAAAAATATGAATGAGATATACAAAGTAATTTTTTTTTTTTTTAAAAAGACAGAATTTACAGCCACATCAAGGATATGATAAATTTTTCTTAAGCTTACCAGAGTATACAAATTGATTCATGGAATTTTTTGAGATTGCAGTGGGAGAGAAGCAATAAAACCAAATAAAACGATTAATTTTTTTGACCAAAACAAAAGGAAAACATTGGAGAAGTGGTATTTGAAACGGAAAATAGGTTTTTCTTTTCTACAAAGGACCCTAAATAAAAATATATATTGGGGATTAGATGTAATTTATTTTTGCAAACCAATGAAGTTAAAATAATCACTTTGTGTGTTTTTTCAAAACTTTAACAATTTTTATGAAATATGAAAAAAAAAAATGTTATCCTTAATGCTGTAATAAATTTGTATTTGCACAATTAATTTGTATTTTTGTTTCATTAATATTATACAAGTTTTAAATAATATTTGTTTAATCACATGTTGTTAATAAATTGGAAATAAATGAAAGTTTGCTAATCTTTCACATGCGCTAAGACAGCCAATCAGATTTGATTGGCTGTCTTAGCGCATGTGAAAGATTAGCAAACTTTCATTTATTTACAAGTTTTAAATAAATAATGTTTTGTACATGTAAATTCATAGTTGTATAACTGATATGTACTTTTTTTTTTCTATTTATTGCTTGGTATTTTCAATAGAGGTTCCCCCAATTGTCAATAAATGTCCTTCAACATGTATTAAATGATTACTATGTCCTATAACATCAACATTATTAATATTCATATAATCTATATATAATATTTTGTAATTTTTCTTTGTAAAAATCTTACTCCACTCTTTCATATATTTTCAATAGCTAGTAGATCATATATCTTTTTATTTTTATTCAATTTTATCTAACCAACATTCTTTACAATTACTTTCTAAAATATCTTTATTACTGATAATCATTCCATTTTTATCTTCATTGCATCTATTTAACCCATTCCATTTCCATAAATATAGTATTTCTTCAACTATCATGTGTTTTCTATTATTAAGAAATGTAATGTTTTCCTATTCCTCTTCTCCAATTCTCTACCTAATCATGTTTATTCATTTTGCTTATTTATAAATTCAAGTTTTATGTTAACACATCCTCAATCATTCTTTTAAATGTTTTCTCATCAATATTTTCAACTATTAGTTGTAAAAAAAAAAAACATGTTATCATTTTCTTGACCTTCATTCATTTCTTCTTTATATCCTTCCATAAAAATATTTTCTTCATTTCTACCTCCATGTAAATGATATATTTTTGACTTTTTTAATTTAATGCATAATAAAATTTATTATAATTCATGAAGTATTTTATTCCTGTTTTCTAATAAATATAATTTATCCCTTTAGGCAATTCACAAGTTTTAATCAACTTATTAAACGTTGGTAATAATCCATTTTTATCTAGGCATTTATTTTCATCAAATATCTAATCATGTCTTCAATCTCTCGTTTATATCCTCATCAACAATACATTATTTTTCTTTTTCTACTACATGGACGATATCTTTTCCAAGCCTCATATTCTCACACCCCTGTAACCCTGATCAAACAGCCCAATACTACATTTATCCATATTCTTACATCCATCTCCCTTTCTTTAACATCCTCTATCATTCTGTAAATAATTCTTCCCGACAAAAATATCCTCAAATTTTTTCCCCATAATTATTCTTTGAACTAACATTAAATACAAAATATATCATTAATTATAAAATCGCGATTTAATAAATTGATGGACATGACAATTTCTTAAGAAACGAATCCATCACTCTTGGAATTAGAAGATAAAGACTTGATGTTTCATCCAAATATTTATCCAGTTTTTTTAAATAATCAAACATTTTCTAATGCTGCATAAACGGTCGCTCCCCTATAAAACTTTGTATATGTTTTACAAAAAAAACTTTAGTTAAGAAAAACGAAATCAGTTTTTAAATACACTACGAACATCTTTAATAAGTTTCCAAAGCACTAACTTTTAAAAAGAACACTACATATATCAAGGTAGATGATCCCTTTTTGTAGTCTATTATTTAGGAAACGTTCATTTGTAAACATAGCCTTAACTTGACTTTCATGAGAAACTACGCTAACATGTACAGAATCAGTATTCGAAAGTAATATTGATCATTTTTAAAGGAAATATACTACCTAAAATTTCTACATTTCCACAAATGATTATCTTTCTTCACGTCTTTTCATAAGCCTCCGTTTAAAAGCTTTTTATAAAAACAGAAGAAAGTATTAAAATGGTCAGCTAGTAATAAAAAATAAAAGTTCGCAATTAACGGTAGCAGGCTTATATTAACTAAACTCTACAATTTGATGAAATTTCACATCGCAAGATGCAGATCAAAGAAAACTTTCGCTGCTCAATTCTTACTTTAGCATCAAATCATTGGAGGCAGACATATTGAAATAATGGTAAAAATTTTATAATTTTTTTGGATAAAAATAATTTTATCGAAAATAAACCATCTAAGGATCTTCAAACAAAACTTTAATTTTAATATCAAATATATTACTTACTTTAATATAAATTCAACGTAAAAAAAGTAACATTCAGTAACAAAATGCACTGCAAATGCTTTCGGAAAAAGAGCAAGTAGAAGAGCAATTGAGCGCCATCTATTAGCGTATTGTGAAAATAAGACATTGGATAGAAATGTGCAATTACAGTACATAATTTTCGAACTCAGACTTTCACACAACCCACTACTCTCAGAGCCATATTATATTGCTAACCCACTGAGAGTAGTGGGTCGTGTGAAAGTCTGAATTCGAATCCCGCATATATTACATATATAAATGCAGGTTTAGACCTGTACAATGTAGTACATACATAATTTTATAACATAAATAATAATAAAAAAAACACGTGAAAGATAAGTTCTATGGGAAAATTGGATTAACTAAATGCTAAGCAATAAAAAGTGATTTTCTTTAATAGAATTTTCGTAAACGAGTCAATATTGACTATCTTGCATTCGCCTTCAATTTTTTTTTATTTTTAAAAAACAATAACAAAAACAAGCTTAATTAATAAATTATCAAAATTTTGAAAACAATACAGCTTTATTGAAAATAAAATTATTCCAGTAGATTCAAATACGCAATTAATTAGGCTTTCAATCAGCCTTCCTCAAACACGGTATTGTTAAACAAAACTCTGGAAAATATATATTTGTTTTAGACATACAACGAAAAAAAACATCACAGATGGAAATAAGAAAAATAATCAAATGGTTACTTGCAAAGAAGTACATATGACACTCTAGACATGACAGAACTAGTATCCAAGAATCGTTCGCAGTGGAGTCTATTATTCTACAGAGATACTAAAGTGCACAAAAAATGGCTGGAATAATTGAAAAGAAAAAACACCATCCAAAATACAGCTATAGTAAATGTGGTATAACTGATATAAAAGAAATATTGTATTACCTATAAAAGCAGAAATCAATTGACAATCAACTATTATTATCAAGAAAGTTCTAAATATTTCACTGTAAACAAAAAGTTGTTTCTCTTACTTGTAAAAGCATTGTACATGTATACCACAGTAGAATAATGATCTCTTCATCAGATATTTTATGCAAATAGCTAGGTATTAATATAGTGAATATCTTATGTAACTGGATACGTATTTATTGCCAATACTTGGAAAACTAAATGATGATTACCTGGAAGACAGATCTGAAGTTTGCTTGCATCTTGAAACAAATATCTAAATATACTAAAATTTGAATCCTTAGTCATGTAAGAAAGTTATGAAATTTTGACATCACGAAGCTCTTCATCTACTTCACAAAGATAAAATCTGGCAGTTATATCTATTACACACAATACTTGAAATATCATAGTTTAAACTTATTAGTTTCAGTGCAGGATATGAGATCTATGAATTCCATAATACTGAAAGGTAGCATTTCAAAACCAGTACTTGTTGAAATCTGAACTTTCTCAATTCAACAAATTGACAATGCAGAAACCAACCGACCAAGAACAATTATCTATATAATTTTTTGCACATTTGCTGATTTTCACACAAAATTTGCTAATACATTGCTCAAAATTTTGTTCACCCATTTTTATGTTAAAGCATATGCACATATATTTTCTCAATAGCTAAGTAACAATTAGTTGTAGCAGTTTAAAATTGACTCATGTGTTAGCTTAAACATGTTCAAACATGACTATTCACGTCATTTCAATATAATTAGGTCATGGGTGACGCCACATGGTCATTCTGGGAATTCTCATACACAGAGGTTATGGTTTGTTAACTTTTTTTTTTAAAAAAACAACAACTTTTCTTTAATGTGATATTGTCAAATAAATAATCAAAGATGTAATATTGAATTTTAAACAAATATGGATGCTTGTAAAATAATTAAAGCTACAAGTGTTAAAAGAGAATGATGTATGTAATATAATTAGTGTAATTTTAAGTTAAAGGTTTATTTTGAAATTAAATCAAGTCTGTTTTTACATAGATTAATCCTTCTTTTAGTAACTGAGTGTTACGTTTTCTGCATGTTAAAACATTATATACTATAATTATTTCATCTCTGTTAAATAGTTTATTGTACAATAACTCTATATGATGGGTTTATTTATAATTTGTTCTATAAATTTGGGATCAGCTCCAAAGGATTATCTCAGATAATTAAGGGATATTAATAGTGTAACCGGTTGGGTTACATGGTACACCCATAATAATATAGTGTGTGTGCGTATATATATAAAGTAAATTTATAAACCAAATAAGCGTATGTCAAGTAGAAATAAACACAGACATAAATTTTTGTAGATATTTTTCTACATTTCCTAAAATAAAATAATAATAAGTAAAGGATTAAATAACTCTGAGTTTAAAGTAAAATTTCATTGTGAAATAAGTATTTTAAAAAGGTCTGATAAATAATATTTGTAATTCTGATTTTGAAATTAACAAAAAAAAAAAAAGCATAATTTATTTTTTAAAATCTTTTAATTAAAACTTGTACAAAATATCTTTTTTAATTAATGCTTGTTTGCATTTCTACTATGTAGTTAAAAAAATCTTTGTAGATGAAAAATTCTAAAGGATTATCACACCTTTGGTCAAATTCCAAAGATTAAAGTAAAAATATATTTCCAGCTTGTTTTCAAATGGATTAGACAGATTGAAAACAGCCACTGTGTTTTTGTCACTTGACCTAACCAAGGTTATAAAAGACTGTTAAAAAATATCAGTTAGTTTTGCTGACGAAAAAAGAGTTGACCAGAGGAGTCTGGTTGTAGCACTTTAAGCAGTGGCCAACTAGGCCAACTGCAAAGTTCTGCTTGCAGTTTTCTAAGAGTTGGTCAGAAGAGTTTTTAATATTTTAAGCAGTGGCCAACTGTAAAGTCTGGGTAATGATTTTTGAAGAGAGCAGTTTGGATTGTAGTTTTTTGTAAGAGCTGAACAGAAGAGCTTGGCTACTAAAAATTTTTAAGTGGCAGCAATTAGCTGACCAAAATGGATAGCTGCATATATATTGTTGGCGGTAGCAGAGAGTTGGCAGTCCAGTTACCATAAACTATGTAGATAAAGGCAAGATAGTAGACTGTTTTCCTTAGCAGGAGTTTGAATTCACATGGAGAAAATGACCCACTTTTTTATGCTGAAATTCATAGCCTGAAATCTATCAAACCAAGACAGCTGCTTGACTGGAATAATCCTAGATAGAAAGAGACCAACTACAAATCAAGATTTTACATGGATTGCATACTTTTACCTGATGATGACAACAAACATGGATTATATTTTTCTAATGGACCAAAAGAACCAGCTTGCTAAATAAATAATTATATAGATGTTGACTATATAAAAGCAGAGAAGTCCAGATAAACAAATATGCAGCTGTGGTGAGTGGAGTTATATATAATAATGAAATTTTAAATAATTTCTTTAGTAAAATGACATTTTAAAAGTGATGCCTGAATTTGTAGTTTTCATGTTTATGGTGGGTGTATAGTTGAGCAGGACTGCCTGGATGCAGTGTGTTCATGATGCTCTAAAGTATAGGCTCGGCACTGTCTAGACCTAGATGTTGAGCTCCCAGGATAGTCCAGCGGTGTATATGTAGGCCTCATAAATAGGCCTTGATCTCATGAATAGACCTCATCTAAAGCCCCTAAGACTCACAAGAGATGAGCAGGGCTGGCTCAGTGCCTGCTATTTTTTTCTGGATACTATTCCTTGTGGATGATCTGTCTAGGTACTTAGAAGAGACAGTCCTTAAAATGAGGTATTTTCTCATGACATCATGGGGCATTGTGTACTTAGTCCATTCTTGGTTATCTATTTATCATGGCATGAAGAGCTACAGTTCACGTATTCACTTTTCCTCTCTCACCTTGCCTACTTCATCAAAGCAGACATTTTGAAAATTATATTCAAAATATTTTATCTTTCGGTTATTGAAAAAAAAAAGAGAAAGAGATTTTAAATTAATCAACAAGTACCTGTCAAACAAAAGTTGACTTTATTTAGTTTGATAAAAAAAAAGAACTTATAAACTGAAATTAAATTTTAAATTATATATTTTGTTTATACACACATATATGTGTGAAATTTATGTGTTTTCCAAATGAATTAATTATGAAAAAATATAATATTATCGTAACAAGTTGAAATAGATAAAAGTCAGTGTGCGTGTATACACGCACACTCATATATGCAAAATTTTAATATTTTTTTTGATTAAATGTCAATTCATTTTTTTTAATTGTATATTATAAATCGCACGTCTGTGTGCATATATATGTAAACCACACTAATAAGATGAATTGTAACTTGTAATTTTGTAAATTAATGTAACAATTTAAATTTTGAATAGTAATTATGTAAATCACAAATGTAATAATTATTTTATGTTTAATTGAAATGTCTTCATCATGTATTATAAAATGCACATCTGTGTATGGATATATGTATGCATTTATAGATACCCATTGTAAAGGGTAGCTTACAATGCAAATATTCCTAAAAAGATCAAGCCTACTTATTGAACCCAATCCATTTGGAATTTGTATTAATAATGGGAAGATTATTTGTTTATTATTACATATATACATATAATGCACAATAAATTATTTTATTATAAATTTAGTACAATCAATATTTTAAAAAGTAATATTATATATATATACTATTGGATTAATAAACTGTAATGTGTATATATATATTTTAAATTTAAAATTGAATATTAATTTATAGTCAAAGGATTTAGGGATAGCCTGAGGTTAAGTTAGGTGGCCGTGTGTGAAAATAAAACTGATTTTATTATTATTATTTTTTTTTATCTGTAATAAATGAAATGTTATTTAAACAATAGGCATTTAAAAGTCTAAATGTATTTAAACAATAGGCAGTTAAAAATTTCAGTGTTTCAGGAGATCTATGTGCACGAATTGTATAAAAAACAGAAACTTTTTACAAATCATTCTTCTTGTCATAATATAGCAGCTATAACAATAGAAAGCAGTTTAAACTAAAATTTAAAATGCTAAAATGGAGTTTTGTTTTTTCTTTTATTTAAATCATAAACATTTTTAAAAGTCAAATGCTGTAACTAAAATTTTGCCAAATTCAGAAGAAAGAACGTGAAATAAGAAGTAAGAATAATTGATAAATTTTGTAATAATTAAAGCATGTTTTGAAAGTTGTTGGAGTAATTTTTAATATTTTAAATCTTTTCAAAAAGAATAACGTATGATTACAAATAATTATTGAATTGTACTTTAATATGAATATGGGCTAAAGCAAGACATGCTATTGTGCATCATGTTATTTCCTAACAGCTGCATTAAACCTCTATTTATTTATTTTTCTACTTTATTGTAAAACACACAAGAGGATGCCTGCAGTCCAAAGTAAACAAGCATTGAAATATTTAATGGTGAATCAATTAAGGATCAAGGTGTTTACCATACACAACTACAGGAGACCCCATTGTACCTATCTATCCTTGCTAAGAAAAATGATTTACTAAGTGAAACTGCTTTTAGAGAACAACATGCCTAACTATCAACTACAACTTCTATTAGGATGATTTTTTATGAACTTTGTTCCAATTACAATTTTTAATCACGAAATCAATATTGTAAATTTCTGTTTATTTATTTTTATTCTTGTTATCTATGTTGTATTTTCACACTCTGATGCTGAACCTCATTTTTCAGAATTAGCAAAGAAGAAAAAAGGGGGGATTATTCACTTTGATATTTTTTTATTTTCATTGTAAATAAAATTTAGGTTAACCCACCTGCTTCACATCAGGTTATCCACATATATAGTAAGGTAAGATTCTCTACATTTATTTTTATAGATTAAATTGCAAAACTTGATACAGAATACATATTATATGTTTTATTTTGTTGATTAACCTTGTATATATATTTTCCATTATGATTGACTAATCAACTAGTATTAATTTCTATCTCTATCATATATATAAATTGGGGGGAACTTAAGTTAAATAGATTGTTAAAATCAGTAAATATATAATTTAGCTAGCCAGCATCTCAATTATCTTAAATTATTAAAGTTTATTTTTCTATATAATGATGATTTGTAAAGAATGAGTGACATAGATGGATTTCTACCATGGGGTATAAGGGTTGGATCTGGAGAACCATTAGTTAATAAAATGGTAGAGGTTCACATGTGACACATGTACATATTATTATCATTACTATTGTTATTATACTATTATTTTTGTTAATAAATGTTTAAGAGTTTATATTATTCCGGTCTCTGGTTTATTGAGTTGTCCTGACATTCCAGTTTATAAACAAGTATGCATACACACACATCTATTTTTCTTGTCATATAAAAGCTTTAAAGTAAAACAAATATAATAAACGCTAGTTGTAACCTATATATAGGTGCAGGAGTTGCTGTGTTTATCTGTTCATACCTGTTAGAGGAGTCAAAAGCAATATTCTCTCTGGGCTCGAATATTAGGGCATAACAGAATTGGAAAGGGGGAAGTGGATGAACTAACCTAAATTGCATTTGATATTATTAAATAGGGATAGAGTTAGTCAATTAAAGAGTGTGCAATCACTGGTTAAGCATTTCATCAGATTCTCATTAACATTCTACCAGAAGACCCAAAGTCCAACCATAGTTAGATGCAACTTTTCCCCTTCTAAGCCTGGTAGGTCTCTGCAGATAGTGTCATTAGGGGCAATAAATTAGGGCATATTAACTTATCATACACCAGATTGCTACATCTGCATAGTATTACAGTTTGCAAGTTATTTTCCCATCTGTTACATTTGGTGTGTGGACAAGTGTGAATCCAGGCATAGTTGACCATCCGTTATACCATTAAGAAATAATGCAGTTAATGTAATAATTTGAATTTTGTAGTAATCTTGTAAATTACGAAGTGATGACTTTATTATTGTGTATCATTCAAAATCAGAACCCTTAACCTATAAGACCTTAAATATCATTTTTTATTGTTATTAATAAAACTTGTATTTAATTGTTAAAATTGTATTCCATCATCTCTTGTTCATATACAGTAATAGAGCTTGTTTTCTGAGCTAGATTTGTGCACAGATAAATGGGGATATGTACTTAGTGCTTTGGGGCATCCAGAGATGATAAATCATCATTCTGGTTGGCGCAAAAGAGAATACTCTTTAAAGCTCATGCACTACTATTTTTTATTTTAGTTTAGCCTTATTAGGAGTTCAGTTTATAGTTGGCCAATACAAGTGGCCTGAGCATTGATGATGATCAGCATGTTTTTGTATCTCAGCATTATTGTTTGATTCTTATGTATTCTAATGGATGAGCACTTAAATGGTGCATCTAAGTTGTGTTTAAATAATTGCCCAAGGTGGCAAAGGCTCATTGCCCAAGGTGGCAAAGGCTCAATAGTTAGCCTGGTCTACAGAAGACCCATTTTCAATCCAGTCACAAGATGGACTGTTGATATATTGTACTGATTTGTTTATTCCCATCAATAATGATGATGAATGATTTATTTTGAGTATTAGTATTACTTACTTTATAATGCTGGTTAATATATGTTATGTTTTTAGTTGCTCTTCTGAGTTAGCTGGCTGATCTCTCAGAGAGTTCTCATTCTCCCCTTAAATATAGCTTACTTTATTATACTTTTTGTAAATAACATATACTTTGTAAATTATTTGAAATATTGTTGACCTGGGAGTGATGATGACTTCCCATCACCCAGTTCAAACTCTTTCCTTCCATTTCTCACCCACCCCATCTTGTTACAATAGTAAATAAATGTCAGATTCAAAGAACTACCTCTCATAATTAGTTTATGTTATTGTTAAATTAGGATTCAGATCTAAAATTATCATTATAATAAAGGTTAAAATTTTGTATTAGATATAGGTGCATGATTATATAATTAAGCAATTTATGAGAGTTGGTGACACAGTGTTGTATTTGGTGAATATTAAAGGCCAGGGATTTATTCTGCAGTAAATGTGCTCCATCATAAAATAAAGTTGTATTATAAGATTTAATTGAAGGATGATGTGAATGCTTTATAAATAACTAGTGTTTTCCACAATGTGTATGAATTTTTTAAAAAAATGATCGGAGAAATAGTTTTATTTAAATATATATATATATGTCTGATAATTATATTTTGTAATAAACTGCATTTGATTGTGTTTTTTATTCTTTTTATAAATTTTTGCCACCCAGAGTGAAGGCCGAGTTAAATAGCTTTTTATAGTCATTGTAAACACTTATTTATCTGAGTTAGATAAAAGTCATGGTTGACCAAACAATAATTCTTTTTCTTGTAATTATAAAACAAACAAAATATAAACAAATCTGAATTTGAAGACTAAATATAGCATTCAAGTACTTGTCATGTTTTTACTTGATACAGATGATGTACTGCAGTTGGTGGTGAATTCAGTTATAAATATATTAAAAACAATTAATTTATTGCACATTAGAGAAAACTTTTAGATCAAGAAAATGCAAAATGAAAAGGAGATAAACAAAAAAGATCAGAAAATGTTTGCAGAATAAAGTGTATGATCAAGTTGTGAAGAAGATATGTAAAGATTTCTGATATAGACAGTGTTAATCTAGATAAGATATATAAACAAGCAAAGTAAAAGCAGACTAATGAAGTGATTAAAAAATTCCTGAACATCATCATAATTAGACATCTTGCAGATGATCAGCATATTATTCAAACAGATGGAATTGAGGATAGAAGAGGGGGGAAAAAGAGAGATTTAGAGAGCAAAAGGAGATGATCTCTCATGAAAAATAGATAAAAAATAATCAAAAGCAGAAGAAAAATAATAAAAAGCAAATGGAATTAAAGATGGAAAATTGACAAAAACAGATGGAATTAATGATGAAAAAGATTTTGATTAAAAGGTAGAAAAATTAGCATAACAACATAAAGAATAGAAAAATGTGAAGCAAGTGACTTTAAAGATAGATGGACAGATGAAGCAAATAAAAGTATAGAGGAAATCCATCTACAGATAAAAGAAGAAATGAAGGATATGCAGGATAAAATTCTAAAAAACAAAGATGTATATAAAAGGTTTGAAGAAATGCATAAAATCACAGTAAACAAATTCTACCAGTTCAAGGATGAAATGACTGTCTCAAAAAAAACATAAATGAATGACATACTTGAAGTTGTGCAAGCTATCTCAAAATATAGATGTAAATCACATTATACAGTAAGAAGTTGAAGCATTATTGAAGCAATTGATTGTGCACCAAAGAAATCAGCACTAGGCATAAGTAGAAGTTATGTTATAGCTTTACAATCATGTGATACAACTCAATCTGGTCATAAATTATAAAGTTTATTTCTGATATGATGGGAGATGTAGAAAAAATAGACAAGTTAGAAGAGCACATGTGTACATAATGTCTAATTTTTGAAAAAAGAAATCAAACATGAATGTTAAGATGGAGCATGGCCCTGAAAACATTATTACTCAGAATGGATATAAAAAAGAAAATCATCTCTATATGGCTAACCAGCCATTAGATCAACAAGGGAGTGCATAAACAAATATTAAATAATTTACCAATAAATAAGAACAGTAGTTTCTTGTCCTTGCAAGAGTGAAGATTTTCAAATGATTGTCATGTGTCAGTCAATTGAACTATTTGAATAGATTTGTGAAACTATTTGCATTTCATAATTTAACAGGTATGAAAAAATTTGTCATAGTCAAAAATTATTTGAGTGTTGCAGCCAAGGATTGGTGGAACTCAATATATCACCATCCTGATATTTATGATGAGTATGAAGAGGCAATAATACAAAGCTTTTGGAGTAAGGATTATCAAGGTTATGGTGCAGCAATAGATATCGCAAGAAAGATACAAAGACAAGCACTGGAGAAAGCTTATCACAATTTGTTTTATGCAAATGGGAAAAATTAAAATCATTTATAGCCTTTTCATTGCAAAGTTGTAGTTTACTTGTCAATATTTGACACATGATATTGGCTACAACTGGTCAAGTGTTGAAAGTATGGAAGATCTATTAGATAGCATAAATCTGGAAATGCCTAGGTGAAAAAAATCATAATAGTCTTATCATATAAGCACTTGTACAGTAAACTTCAACAGATCTGACCAGCAGAGATTTGGTCACACATCTGGAAATATTATGCAAAACCTAGCAGAATAAAAAAAAAACCTCCCATTTGAGATAAAATGTATTTTCAGAAGTCATAAAGACATGAAACACTAATTAAATATTGATCCCAAACAATGGTAAAGCAACATTATTGGAATGGCAGGAAAATTAATGAGAAATTCAATGTGATAATCCTTCCTTCGGTTTTCATCAGAAAAAAATAGAAATATCAAATACTATAAAGAATTGTGGGAATATTATTTATGTGATATATTTGATTTCCATTTGAAATGATGTTAGTAATGAAGATATGAGAAGCAGATTTTCAGGCATTAATTGATACTGAAAGTCAAATTTCAATCATATCAGAGGTGACATTAAGAGAACTTGAAGAGGCTGGAGTAAAAATACTTGCTCAACTAATGTGCCATATACATGTTAATTTAATCAATGGGAAATGTGTTAAGCTGAAAACCAAGTAAATATGGTAAGCCTATAAATTAATTATCTACAGAAAATATTTTTAATTATGCCTAATTTGATATTAAACTATACTGAGATGGAACTTTTTATCTCAGTACCAATGTACATTAGATGATAAACTAACTTGAAAAATGAAAGTGAAGAAATAGAATTTAGTAAAATTACCGAGAGTACTATTATCAATATTAATTGTATTTACATCTGAGAAATGTACTGAAAATAAATTAAAAGAGTCAGGTGTGTTGTGCTCAACATATGGAAAAATGGATAATTTTTTAAGACTTATCTAGATGTTTTTTCAAACCAACAAGGTGTTATTTTAATGGATATTTTTCCATAAAATGAGTAAAAATAATTGTTTCAGAGTAGATCATATCCTATACCATAACAAATATGGAGAAGTTGAAGCACAATATGACAGGATGAAATGGCATGTTATAAAAGTGTCCATTGCTTTCTAATTATCTGCGGGTTATTGTAAAAAAGATGACTGTGAGACTGTCTTGATGCAAGAAAATTAAATGCAGATAAGGCTGCCCTCTCAATCTGTTAATGATCTTTTGATATGATTTAAAGATAAATCAATCTTCTCAGTCTTTGATTGAATTTCCAGTTGGAAGATACTTCTGCTAAGATCAAAGAGTGTTTTGATATCAGGGTTATGCATGTTTTCAAGCAAATGCCTTTTGGTCTTGTTAATAGTAGTGCTAGTCTCCTAAGATACCTTGACCACATACTATCAGAGAAAGTTAAGTTTATACTAACCTTTTACATTGATGATGTAGAGATCTCCTAAAAAAAAATTGGAGCAATACCTTCATCATTTCTAGTTATTTTTGGAAAAATGTTACATGAAGAATATCATGATTACTGTGAAAGAGTATTGTCATAAATCATGAAGTCACCTTTTTGGGGCATCTGGTATGACAAGAAGTCCACCCTCATTCTGATGAAATCAGTGCACTAGAAAACCTCCTTGCAGTCTCTTTTAGGACTATGCAATTTTAACCATAAACTTTACAAGACATTTTTACGAGATACCTAGTTTTTTTCACACATTGCTTAATAAAGATTGTCAGCAGGATAGGTCCAGCAACCATAAACAAAAATTTCAAACTAACAAAACTGTTTCTAAATGACATTATTTCCTGATTTTTCTTAGGGTTGTTTTAAATTAGTGATACTCAACAGCACCAAGTTTTGTACTTCATTAACCATGCATAAAAGAACCTGAGTTTAACTATTCAGTAACCAAGAAAGAAGCCTTTATAATAATTTGGACATTCCAAAAATTTAAGTATTTTTTCTGTTTTGATGTGATCATCATTACTGATTACAAATGCAGCAAATTTCAAAATATATGTTATTAGAATAATCTTGATGGAAGTTATTTTTGCAAAAAATTCAATGTAAGGAAAAATATTACTCAGGAAAAGAAAATATAGTGGTGATCATCCTAAGTTATCACCTAATTAAAATATTTCATCACTGAGGTATAGATCATTTAGTTCTTGCAGATGTCATTAACTGTGGATGAATCAGTAGATGATAAACTAAAATGTCTAGCTAAACTACAGGGCAACAATCCCCAATACCACATTAATTTATATTTTAGACAAGTTATCATAATGCCATCCATTATATTATTTTATAAAATTGTTAGTACTATATTACTATACAAAATTGATTACAAAAAGAACCCATGGAAAGTATTAACACTAGTATGCATCAGGAGTAAATTATGTATGTACTTTGTCTGTATGACCATTATGGTCCTGGAACATATTTTGCATAGGTTATTTTATTGCCTGCAATGTATACAAATATTGACTATATCACAAACCATAGAATCTATTTAATTGCTAAATTTATCAAAAAATCCTGATGAAATGAACCAGACAATTACTCCTCAGGAACCCAATGAATTTTTAGATATTAACTACTATAGACCTCTTCTAGCACTTAGGCAGTTTAGATATCTGGTGGTTATGTATGATGTATTTTAAAATACTTCACTTCATTATCCTATAAGGGAAGCAAATGCTAAAACAACTATCAGAATTCTGAAAAATCATCCAACTGTGGGAAAAGTCCAAAATATTTTAACTGACATGGTATTCCATCATATCAAGTAAGTAGCAAATGTGGTTAAAACAAAAAACAATTAAACACATTAACATCAGTATGTAGGCCTCAATTAAATCCATGCAAGAGTTATATATGACCTCAATTGATTTTTCAGAATTCATTTGGACACCAAGAACCATCAAAGATGAGTGAAACAAGTAAATATGGTGGCTAATTGTATGAATTGGACTAAACACCCATCCACAGGTTTTATTCCTCTATTGCTTTATTATATAAAGCATGGACCAATCTTAATAAACACACTAATGCCCATTACCTCAGGTTATAAATAAAAAGGAGGATTAGAATAATGCTAGAAGCAATAAGAAAATGGGAGAGTAATGGCAGGCTCAAAGTAATAATAAACCTTGTCAAGCACATATTGATAATGATACCAAGAGTCAGCAGACCACAGATAAATGAACACATGAAATTTTTTCTTATATGATGGCCCATTTTAATTCTTAGATAAACAAAAAAAATGTTTAACTAGGAACTAAAGATGGCATAATAGGTATATATATAATGGCAGAAGTTTGAAACCATGTGAACAAAAAAAGTTAATACAAGTAAAGAAATTTTTTAAAAGTTTGAGAATTTGAAATGAAAAATGACTTTCTTATTTCACTGTTAGCATGGGTCTTCCACATGGTTGTGAGAATTGCTAAATATAGCAGTGCAAAAGTAAGAAGATGTTAAATGTAATATATATATTCAAATGTAAAAATGATTCAATGTCATATTATAAAAATATTATATAAGGTAATAGATTTTTGTTTAAAATATTTAAAATTTAAGAAAATTGGTAATTTATATTAAAACATTCTCTTATCAAAGAATGCAACAATTCAGTTAAGAAATATATTTTAAATAATTAAAAAAAGATTAAGCCTGTTTTGATGTAGATTCAAAGTTTGGGAAGAAATTCAGGCAATTTAATAATTAGTGTTTTGAGAATGCAATCAATTTAATAATGAAATGGTATTTATAATTAATTCTTATAATTGTAATAAAAATAAAGTCAATAAAGATGTCAAAAATAAGATCTTATTAAAAATGTTAAAAACAAGATCCAAGGGTGTTATCAAGTTGCAAAAATTTATACAAGGTTAGTCTCTTCAAATTAAGGAATCTGGATTCATACTTTATTCATGCTACATCAAACCTTCATTATCCAACTGCTTAAATTTACCCTGAATATCGGAAATCTGACCATACTATTTTTTTGAACAAACCTCTAGTTAAAATAAGAAAATCAACACTTAAACATCAAATTTCAAAGACAAGAAGAGATTGGGAAAGGCCATTATCCCAACTTACAATGAAATAGATTAATATTTGCTATCATGGAAGAAATCAAATACTAGCTGTAGAACTTTTGCTTTGTAAGTAAAAAAAAAAATTGTTTAGACTGTTATCCAATTGTATTAACCATTTTAAGTTTTATTTTAATATATTTTTAATACTAGCAAGCTATATTTTACATTCATTGTTTAAAATAGGAAGTGAATGTTTTAAAAAATGTTAAAGAAACTAAAATTAAAATACAAAAGAATGGAGAAAGAAATTTGCTAGGTATTGTATTTAGTATATATATGTTATGATTTGTTAATTTTTTTAAAAAAAACTTTCTTTAATGTGATGATATCAGATACATAATCAAAAGTGTAATATACAATTTAAAAGTAATGCAAATGCTAGTTGTATTTTTGAGTTAAAGATTTATTTTGAAATTATATCAAGCCCATTCGTATGTAAATTAGTTCCCCTTTTGATTGCCGAGAGTTAAATTTTATGTATGTTAACTCTTATTATATACATGCAATTATTAGATCTCTGTTGAATGTTTTGCTGTACAATATACCTATACGATAAATTTATTTATGGATTTGTTCTATAAATTAAGTCAGCTCCAAAAAACTACTGCAATTAAGGGGTATTAATAGTAAATAGGGGTTGGGTTCATTAGTTTTTGTTGTTAAATTAGAATTTGAACCTAAAATGGCCACTCCCTAGAGTTATCATTGTAAAGAAAGTAATTAAAAATTATCCCATACTAGATATATGTGACTATGCTATTAAGCTTATGATATAAATAAATGTATACTTGTGTGAATCAGTAATATCTAGAATTGAATTTGAAGTATACTCAAGACTAGGGATTTACTATGCCACAAATATACTCCATTACATACAAAAAATATTATAATAAGATTTAATTGAAAGATTAAGGGTTTAAAATTAAGTAAAACAAACCATGGATGCTTTATAAATAACTAGTGTTTTCCACTGCATGTTTAAATTTAATTTTAAAAAAAAGAATAAAAGAGATTGGTGTAATGCTTTTATTGAAAAAAAAAAAAGAAAATTATATTTGCTTGATAAATACATTTTGTAATGAACTATAGTTTTGTTATTGGCTTAAATAGTGTGTCAACATCTTTATATGTAATACAATCTGGTTTGTATGTTTACTCCATGTCTACTTCATTAGGAGTAACTTAATTTCTGTAAGACCTAGATTATTAATGCTACAAATAGCGAATATAGTGACCATTATTATTATATTAAAGAAATATTCTCACATCTTATGGAAAAGAATATATAAAAAATTTATATATGTGCTGGTCTATTTCCTGATGTTTAATGTCATGTGGCACCTGAGTCAATTAAATAAATGTAAATAACTATGCCTAGTTTGATCATTACATTAAATATAATCTTAGCTACAGATTCTGTCTATCAGCTTTCATTACCAGAACCATCAGAAGTTTTGAAATAACATAGATCACTCAATATTCACAAAATGAGGACTCTTTCCAAAAGTATTATAAAATGATGAAAAAATATTAAATATGTTCCTTGTTAAATCCATAAAATAGAGCTGGAATATTTCAGTAAATTCAAAAGCTCCCATTGTCTTTAAGTAGACAATCTACTGCCATTCAATATTGTTGATTAACAGGAACATAAATCAACTTAAATTTATCACGAAAACTCTCATCAAAAGATTACTGAAATAGAGAGAGAGATATTTTTTGAAGTTTAATAAAATTATATATATTTTTCATTTCCAAATAATGACTCAACTAAATTAAATTGGTAAACAATAGAAAAATAAATTGTTACAAAGAAGATCAATTGCCATACAAGTCTTTCAAAATCCATCTTCTTATTTTCTACTACTTTACAGCATAATTGCCTTTAATTATCATAGAATAGTTAATCTAATGTAAAATGCTAATCATTATTAACCATAATGTCCTTATCTATTATTTCAGTTATACATGATTCAAAAAAAAAACTGTAATACAAATTAATAAAAATAAAATTTTCTAGACACAATATATATATATAGCAGTATGTACATACATTTCTGTGGGTATTAAAATCCCATTATAAGACATTTATTACTAACAATATTATAACTCGGAAGCAAATGTTGCAAATATAAAAAGATTATTGTTTAATTACAAACCATTAATGATATAAAAATTAAGTTGGTTTTTTATTACTTACATAAATGCCATCAAAATTATATTTGAAAAATCACTGAAAATTAATATAAAAGCTTATATATCTTAATAATGTGATTTATAAAAAAACATATCATAATCAATTTAAAAAACTCTTTTTAGATATATTAGTGTATAAAATTTCATGACTTTTGTCATGTCAGAAACTTTTAAAAATATGAGACAAATGTAAAGACTGCAAAAATTAATATCAGACATTCATCAGTTTTGCAAGATCGATAAAAAAACTGCAAATGGTAAAAATTTTGCAATTCAGCATGAAACAAAGATATAGCATCATATATGTAACAAGCATATCTGCACAGAAATTTTGCACTTGTTTATATATAAATTTTTTATTTATTCTTTTTATTGGAGCAAGTATCACTAATTGACCATAATTATTTTTCAAAATTCATGAAATCCTATACATAGATTTTATTAATATTTGAAATCTATTTTTTAGTTTGTCTATTAAAAAACAAATGTTCATTAACCAAATTTATCAATGATGTTTAAGTCAAATGAATGAGAATCTCAATAATCTCATTATCAGAGAAATGATTAGTTTCATGACTTTGCAAAACATTTTCCCTTGTATCTTCATAATCACACAAAGGACACTTAAATACAACAGAATTAGCATAATACTCCGTTGTGTTTTTTCTCTGATAATTAGGATTTGATAGTAGTGAAGAATTAGGTTTTATGTAAATATTATTTTTATGCTGGGATAAATTAATTTGAGAAGTAGCTTTACAATTCAGATTGGATTGAAAAAGTTTTTTGCTAGTATGAACTCTTTCATGTTTTGTTAAACTATCTTTCACAACTGTCTTATAATTACAGAAAGTACATTGAAAAGGTTTTGCATCTGTATAATAACTTTCATGAAGTTTTACTTTAACGTGAGTTCTTTCATGCTGTTTTAAATTAGATTTTTGGTTAGTTTTGTAATCACAGAAGCTGCAATTAAATGGTTTTTCACCAGTATGAACTCTTTCGTGCTGATTTAGATTATATTTTTTAGTAGTCTTGAAATCACAAAAATTGCAATAAAATAACTTTTCTCCAGTATGAATTCTTTCATGGAGAAGTAAATAAATTTTGTGCTTAGTCTTGAAATCACATAAGTTGCAATTAAAGAGTTTTACATTAATGTGAGTTCTTTCATGCTGTATTAAATTAGATTTGGTAGTTGTCTTGAAATCACAAAAACTACAATGAAAAGGTTTTTCTCCAGTATGAGTTCTTTCATGAACTTTTACAGTATTTCTTGCAGAAGCTTTGAAATCACAAAGGCTACAATTAAATGGTTTTTCTCCAGTATGAATACGTATATGCCGGTTAAGAAAATATTTTCTAGGACTCTTGTAATCACAGATGTTGCAATAAAAGAGCTTTTCTCCAGTATGAATTCTTTTATGGAGGGTTAAATTCCTTTTACATGTAGTCTTGAAATCACATATGCTACAATTAAAACGTTTTATATCAGTGTGAGTTATTTCATGTTGTTTAAAATTAGTTTTACAATTACTCTTGTAATCACAACGCACCTGATTAAAAGGTTTTTCTCCAGTATGGATTTTTTCATGCTGATTTATAATACATTTTTTAAGAGACTTGTAATTACAGGAATTGCAGTAAAACACATTTATTCCACGATGCCTTGTTTCCTGGTGTTTTAAACTACTTTTATAATTAGTCTTCAAATCATGAACTCCAATTAAAAACTTTTTCTCCAGTGCAAGTTCTTTCATGTTGGTTTATACTAGCTTTTTCTCTTTAGTCTTGAAATCACAAAAGTTGCAAATAAACAAAGTTCTTTCATCCAATTTTAAATAAGCTAAGTTTAAAGTCTTATATTTGCTAAAGTTACAACTGAAAGAATTTTCTCTGTACTACTTTTTTATAAAGGTTTAATGAAATATTATCATTAGAATTGCTGTGAGAAATTGTAATTCTTTCATACTTTTTAAATGAAACTTTTATAACAATCTAAACATACAAGTGACACTCAAAGAACTTTTCTGAGTTTTTTAATCACAGAAACAAAAATTATAAGCTTTTTTTCATGTAAAACATCTTTCATGTATCAAATATGTTGTCACAAGTCTTACAATTAGAGGTGCATGGAAAGGTTTTCTCTTGTATGTTTGTAAAGTTTTATATTTTCTTTGGAATTTGTCTTATAATTACACAAAGTATATTTAAATATTTTTTTTATTATTTCTTAATAAATTTTTAAATACTTGGTGATTACAGTTTTGCAACTCCATAAAATGCAGTGCTTCCCCTTCTGTGTGAATTCATAGGAGCATTTTTAAATTACATGTTACCCAACTTTTGTAATTGTAGAAGTTGTAAGGATTTTTTTTTCTTTGGAAAATTCTTTCATGTATTTTTGAATTAAAATTTTTTCCCCCAAATTTATAATCTGATGATTTGTAGAAAGAATTATTTTTTGTGACTTATATAATTTAAAGTATTTATTTATCTTGAAATATTTCCAATGGGATTAATATTTCTACATAATTTATAAAACATTTTGTGTTATAGAATCACAATGAAATGCAAAACAATTTATATGGTTATTATCATTTGATTAAGACAGTAATCACTTTTCCATATAATGTTGCTTTACTGCATTTTAAATTAGATGGACTTCACAGTTTTCTTTAAAAAATATTAATGCCTACATGTAACTTCAGAATTTCTTTAAAAATGTTATAAAATTAATCTCATTTCTCTAAATTTAAAATTCACACTAATGTTTTAATTTTGAAACTCATGCAATGTCAATAATATTTATCACATATTCAACATAAAAGAACTTTTATGGTTAATGAGATTAAAAATTTATTTGACATCAACGAAGTATGTTGAAATGACCATTTGCACTTATATTGTTCGACAATTAAACTTTGACACAAAATGTATCATGCAATATAACAGAAAAATTTGATGACATATGCTACACAAAAGGACAATTTATAGGGCAGTCTAAATAGAATTTCACATAGCTATCACAGAAAACAACAAATTTTGAAATGAGATGTTTTTAAATGAGTTTACAGGTCAACTTAAACAACTTTTGATTAAGTTGTTAAAATGATCATTCACCCTACACATTACTTTAAGCTGTACTTTTTTGAAAACCAATTATGGGTTTCCTTGATGAGATCAATGAAGTTTCATCTTTATTAGAATCACTGTAATTAAACTCAATTGATGACTATCACTTTAACAAAGCAGTAAAATGTACAAACGAGTGGTCAATTTCATGAATACAATCGGAACAGCTTTACAGAATTTAAGGAATTTTTCAAAGGAGATTTATTGCCAACCTAAATAAAAAAAATAATAATTAATAATTATATAAGAAGTGCTAAAAACAATAATTTTTTTAAATAGTATTTCTCAAAATTATTCATAATTTCAAATTAAAATTAAAGTCTAATATTATGTTTTTAATTCTGAATATTCCAAAAGATATTAATATTATAATAATCATTAAGTTAACTAACTTTATTTCTGTATGTCAATTGTTTATTTTACAATAAAACGTTTTAACTCGCAATTAGTCATTATAAATCTTGAAAAATACTGAATTTAAAATTTATATTTATCTAAAATGCACATAATATAAAAAGAAAGATTTGAAATAAAATTTGTTTAGGTAGGTGAAAATCCTATTTAGTAGCTTAGTAAATGTGTGCATTAGTCCTAGCTATGTAATAAAACAAAAATAAAATCATAAAACAATTCTTTTAGATGCTAATGTTTTAAATCATTATTTAATGAAGGAATGCTATAGGTAATGCCTTACTATTGACTCTCTAAATCTGCCCCAATTTGGTGTGCATACATTTATAATGAATCAAATGCTTCATTTATAGTAACAAATAGCCAAGGTCAAGTTGAGAAAGATAGAATAATACATGACTAGTCAAAGAGATTGCTAGTAAAATTTATTTTGGTCTTAAATGTAAGTTAAAAACATGAGAATAGTGTAAAATTCAACCTATGGGATTGTACATATTTAAACACAGAGACATTCATTTATTTGTATACAAGTTAGTGTGTGTGAAGTCAAAGAATTCAAATATTGATTTTAATGAATTACAATTGGGAAATAAAATTTAAAATATATTTTCTTGCGATTATTTTTTTTTTCTTTCTAGATTTATTTAACAAAAATTTAAAATCAAAATTAGTTAACAAATATTATGTTATTAAAAACATAATGTCCATTAGATTTTTTTTTAAAAATCATTTATCTTTGTAACCCTATTTTTTTTTTAGTTTGAGAGGGCAGTATAAATATTTTACTTATACTTATCCTTTGAATTTTACTTAATAAATAATCTCTACTTACCTATAAAATAAATAAATAGAGTATTATAAAAGATATATGCAAGTCAAAATTGTTTTTATAATTCTTATTCTTGCTCTGGTTCTTACTCATGTTTAAGAAGTCATTAAGCTAAGTTGCTTTTCTAGCTTTATCTCCTGACACAGACAGTTTGGAAGAGAATTTGAAAAAAAAAACCTAATAAACATTTAATGCTAACTACAATGACTGTTCAGCCAAGAGTGATTAGATAAAAAAAACCCTCTTAAGATTTCTCTTTTTCAGACTGCCTGGACCAGCCAAAGTAATATGTCTTCCCATTTCTACCAACTGTGAATTATCTCCAAACTACTAGAACCAATTGACTTTGAAAAAAATACATTTTACTATGACATTTATAAATACCTACCTTGGGCAAGGATCATGACAATATGAACAATACATTTAATAATGCAATTCAAAATACTGGAACATTACCTAGAAAAATGAAAAATTAATTTATATATATATCTTAAGATCACACACGGAATAATTTTAGAAAGAGAAACAAAATTTTTTTAAAAACTGATTAAAAATACCTACTGGTAAATTTTACATGGCCTTCAGTTAAAGGCTTTATATATTTAATCAATATACTTTCTAATTGAGATAATAATTTTTATCATTATTTTATATTTCATTCTGTTATGACTAATACTATTGCAAGACCTTCAAATATATACATTGGTGCGGGGGAAGGGGCAAGAATCAAAAGTGAGTAATTATGCTGCTCTCTGTCAGAACAATTTAATAACAGAAAAGCTTAATATTAAAATAAAAACAGAAAGGTCTTGGAATAGATTATTATAAATTATATGCTGTCTTTAAATGTGTTATTCATATTAGCAACCTGTTTGTGTATTACTTTTTCCTGCATTAACAGTAATTTGAATAACAACAAGAAAAGAAAATATAGTAAATATCCTAGAAGAAAAATGGAGTGAGCTTTCAGTATATAAAAAAACAAAAAGCAATGTATTTTGGATTTGATTATCAATAAATGTAATTTAATAAACATGTGAACGAACATGTATGTGTGGGAGAAAATACATTAATCAAAGATTTTTAGATGGTCTGGATGCCATACTTTGGAAGTAAATAGAGTAATTTTGATAAACATATATAACTTCACGATATAGTGAGTTTTGACTGTTTTAACAACATAAAACTGTGATAAAAATTAGAGAAAGAAAGCAATGAACAATAGAATTTATTTTAATAAATAATACTTTATTGCCAGTGCTGTATAATGTTAAAAATAGATATTATTGATGTTGGGAATTCAATTCAAGCTTACACATGCTTATATCATATGCCAATATAAATTAATATAATCGTTATTTATACTTGAGAAATTTATTCACCAGTGGCAAACACATTGATATGGTATTAATTCTTTATTAAATTTCATGTTTGTTAACTATACTCTGTATCATGAACTCTATATACATTGAAATTTAAAAACAAATAAATAAGTATTTGAATGTACTTTTTTATAAAAAAAGTACAAGACTTAAAGATAAAATATTTTTGTAAATGGAAATGATTGTTTATTAATTATCCAAAAGCTGTGTAATTAAAAGGTCAGATCAAAATTAGATAAGGAATAAAGAATTAGCTTGTCCAATGAAGAAGCGCAACAGGAAATGAGACATGAAATATGTGAGATCAAAGAAAATTTAATGCAAAAAAGTAAAATGACTGCTAAAGAAGAAAACATTATCACAGCATGTGATACCAGAATGGAACCAGCTAATGCCACCTCCAGAACATTATTTTCCAATGGAGATGTCGCGGGAATTAAAAAACAGGAACCTGGACTCTTCTACCGTAAGCTATATAGACATGAACTCTAAATTTAAAAATAATTAAGAACTTTCGTTCAAGCTTATGAATTTCTATCTGACTTTTAAGTTTAAAATCAATTGATAATGTTTAAAATTTTATATGTTTTGCTTTGATAAAAAATCATTTCCATTTTATTATTTTTTTATTTGTATTAATACTTATCATATAAATTATTTAAATGCATGAAATTTAAAGTTGGGTATAGACGTTGCATAGATTCGTTAGCGGTTAATTATGTTGCTGTTTCATAGTCGATTGGAATATATAAGTCATCATGTCACTGCGGTGTCTTATGATGAACACCATTGGGTTTTTTGTATTCCCTATGCAATTGACATTATCGATGACTTTGTATTTTGATCGGTTATGTTTATTTTGGAATGTTTTTAACCGTGGAATCTGTGCAGCCGATCTATACTCAACACTTTAAAACAAATTTTATAAAATTCATCTGTGCGAACATAATAAATGTTAAATTTAAGTCAGGCGTGAATGGCTGTATAGATTTGTAAAGTTATATATAGTTTAAGGGAGGGTAATCTTAGGTTATTCGTTTCGTAGTTGAATTGGCTCAATGGATTGGATATATTTGTGTAATTAGTAGATGTAGTATGAGATCCGCTACGGGCAGGATTGAATATATACACCACACAATTTCTGTTTGCCTATGGATGGGTTTGTAAGACGGCAAAGGACCGCAATCCATTCCTATGGAGTTTTATGTTTATTGTTCTACTCGCCAACAGATGTAGATTCCTGTTGGTGGTGAGACAATGTCTTCTCTAACTCTACTTACTGTTCAGACGTACATTCCTGACAGTATAGTATTTTGTGTTGTCGTATTTTCATGCTACATTGAATACATAAATGTATCAGATGGATTGACGCCAGTTTGACTGCAAACTTTTTGGCCTAAGGTTAAATAAGGGATAGAATATTTTCTTTTCAAATACAATCTATATAGTCTATTCATACTCGACTCACTAAATAAATATTAAACTCATTATTGAAATCTATTTAAATGTAAAATTAAAGATTAATATAAACATCTAAAATGTTAAACTTATTCCTCAAATTAGAATGATTTTATATGTGCGTAAAAACATATTTTTATGTGTTAATTTCTGGCAGTGGCTTTTATTTTTTTTATATTTGAGATATAAAGTTATATTTTATAATCTCTGCTGTTCCACTGAGCTAGTCACTTGGGCTAACGATCTAAATATTTAAATAAAGTGGAATCTTAACAGCACGTATCTGCCTACTCTATAAATTTTTCTAGGTTTAAATGCCTAGATGGCGCCCTGTAGAGCAGATATCGTAATTTGCGGTAAGATTCGATCTTCACTTGCTTTTGGATCGTTATAACTGGCTACCCAACGTGGGACGATCGTTAATAAACACGAGTGCCCTGAGAATTTTAAGTGAATCATGCCCGTAATATTTTTTCTGAAATTAGTATAAATATATTTGTTATAAATATATTTGTTGTAAACTAGTTAGTATTAAAAGAATAATTCTAAAAATGAATAATTCTAATTTATTTATACACATGCATAAATAAATGTTTCTAACTAACAGTATTTTTTTATTAACTAAAACTTGATATTTGACAAAGCCTTAAGTCAACATTGCATTTTTATCAGTTGAAACAAAGGAAATAAACGTTTAAAGTTCATTAGAAATTGTATATTTTAAACAATAGAAAGCATGAGCGTGATTATGTGATATGCTTGCAGAAATTAATCCAGTATAAAAATGAACTAATATTGTTATAACAATAATCTTCTATTTAGTTATCAAGGCAAGAACTACGTCTGTAAATTTAAATTTGATGAATTTAGAACACATTTAAGAAAAACTAAAAAAAGAAGATTCAATATTTTAAAACCTGCTTCAAGTAATTAATTTACTGCCCTTGAATATTATAAAAAACTGTAAAAAAATAATCATTGTAATTAATAAGGTTATAAAAGTTATCAACGTATTTGAAATGAGTTTACAAAATATATATTTAAGAAGACAATAAATTATAAAGATGTTCTTTGGCTAGATAATTTATGCCAGGGATTTCTGCTAATGTTTTAAACCTGAACATGTAAATTTATTCCTACTTAATCAATGCCTAAAATATAATCGTCATAATTCTCATTTAAAAAGCTGCCTTAATAATGGAGTATTATATTGAAGAAGATGTTAAATATTTTACTACGCAAATATTTAAAGAATGAATATCTGGATTGCCTCTTCGAAGGATGATCAATGAACTTTGTGTTTCAACATTCATCGTCATTTTATTTCGTCTAAGGAGGGATATAAAACCGTTATTCTTTATCGTCTTGGATTACTTCATTGGGTATTTTAATAACCCTTAAATTTTATTTCCTTTGTGGATAATTATATTTACTTAGAAAAATTACTTTGTATATTAAAGTGGAGAACTGATAAGATGAACACTTTATTTTTTTTTATTTATTTAATAAAATTTAGATGTTGATATTTTGATATATACTCTGATGGGAATGACAGCTGACTAAGGTAAACGTTTTTAAATTATTTCAATTTGGAAGTACGTTTTATTATATTCCAAATTGAATCTTACATGACAATTAACATAATATATTTTTAAACATACATAACTAATATCAGAATACATTCTATTATTAATCTAGTGTGAATGGATGTTATCTTATATAGGCATATAACACACACTGAATCATTTTAATGACAATAGGTAGATTTATAATATATCATGTGTATTATTTATTATACACACGATTTTAAATTATATAAATGTAAATGATTACATTATTTTTTTTTTTTGAATATTAAATAATTTATTAGTGTATATATATAAACACAGATCATAATTCTAAATTTTAATGTTTTTATGTGATAATATTTTTGTTTTTTATTACGGATTAAAATGTGTTAAACTTGATTTTAAAATTAAACAGGTCTCGTTTGTTTATTTTATTTAGTCGTTTTATAAAACCAATAATTATAAATATACATACTCACGCATATATATGTTGAATCAACTTAATGATTTAATATTTATAAAGAAGTTATATATAGCTTATACTAAATTTATCATTATTATGGGATACTTGTGGAAATGCCTAAAGAGAGTCAATTGCAATTTCTACTCTGAGCTCGAATTCCGAGAGTAACGAGGTTATTAATAGAGGAGTGAATTGGATTGTATTTTAAATCATATCATCCATGGCATTCTATAAGAAGACTCAAAGTCCGACTATAGTTAGATGTGACTTCCTCGAGTCCTGAAAAGGATCGTTCCGTTATAATATATATATATAATGCAATACACAGTTTCAATTCAAACTATAGAACTTCCAAATCATACATTGAGTATGCTCATGCTAATGGCAGAATTCAATTTAAAAATTATATATATATCAAAAAATCGTTCTCTCTCGTTCTTCCTATTCATTATTTCTTATGAATATTATGGAAAAAATGCATAATGCCAAAGTAATGTCAAATTCAAAAACAATAACAACAATCATATCTTATGACATTTTGTGATGAGCAAATATGGGATGCATTGTAAAATAAAAAAATTTGTTATTTATTAAACACTAACTTTTTTTTTATTTAAAACTTTTTAAAATGCAATTTGTTGAAATGTGGATGAGGGAAGTCTTAATGCACATATATAAACACATAACAATTACTAACAGACAAGTAAAGAATTAGTAATGGACTCATCTCTTAACAATATTAATATAAAACTGGCATATTTTACTTTAAAAAAAAAATTATAAGTAAAAAGAAAAAAAAATACAAATTCAATTATGCAGAGGCAAAACTCTCCATACAGTAGTGCCAGTCAATGCAAGCCAAAATAATCAATGGATGCAAAGTTTATGTATAAAATCCCTATCTAGTGCCTATTCATCCAGCCTTGGATCCGAGATCATTGCATCTAGATCTTAGGGTCTAATGCAACCCTCCAATAGCCATCCTTTACCATTTTAGTTAACATTAATACTTTTGAGTCTAAAATGAAAACACTATAATATTTTTAATTCAAGTTCATTTGCTTGTGTAATTATATAGACCTGAACTCAGTTCAGCATCTATGTAGTTTGGTGTCTTTAGTTCTTTAATAACTACAGTCACAACAATTTGGGTAGGATTGATATTAAACCATTAAACATATGATTCCCATTCTTTATGCTTACATGATCTGTTAATGTAAAGGCAAATCTCTTCATACAGTAGCACCATTCACCGCAAGCCAAAGTAATCAATAGATGCAAAAAGGTTTTATGCAAAAAATCCCTATTTAGTACTCAATGGATGCAAGGTTTGTGCATAAAATCCCTATCTAGTGCCTAGGAATTTTATGTATTAATATTCTTTGCATCCATTGATTACTTTGGCTTTCACTGAGTAATGTTCCTAACCTGAAGAGTTTTGCCTCTGTATTATTAGCTTGTGTAATTAAAAAAAAAAAAACATAGAAGGTCAAGGCAGAATTGATTGCCACTATTTTTTAATAAAATCAAGCACTTCGTAAAATTTTCATAAGCTTACATAAATATCAATAATTGATACATGAAGGAATTTTTGAGATTACAATGGGAGAGAACTGGAGAAGCAATAAGACCAAAGAAAATTATTCTTTTTTTTTGGCCAAAATAAAAGAAAAACAATAATATTCTGTTTGTTTCAATTGAAACAGTATTTAAAGTGAGAAATAGACTTTTCTTATCTACAAAGAAACCTAAAGACAAATAAATACAGTATTGGGAATCGGATGTAGTATTTTTTTTGCAAACAAATGAAGTTAAAATAATCATTTTGTGTGTGTGTTTTCTCAAAATAATCCTAAAAGCAGTTTTAAAAAACTTTAGACAATTTTTATGAAATTTGAAGAAAATGCTACCCCTTAACTCCATAGTAAATTTGTATTTGAAACAAATTTGTATTTTTGTTGTTCTTGTTTTATTAACATTATTCAAACTTTGTATTAATAATGTCTTGTACACATAAATTCATATTTGTAAAACTGATTTGTATTTTTTCCCACTTATTGCTTGATATTTCCAGCAGTGATTCCCTGAAGTGTCAATAAATGTCCTTCAGCACCTATTAAATGATTGCTATGACTGACTCTATCAATTTTATTAATATGCATACAATCTACAAACAATGCTTTGTAATTATTCTGTGTAAAGACATTTTTCTCCGTGTAAACAAGGCAAATTCTTACTTTTCACTCTTTCACTTTATCAACTGTTCAGTAGCCATTTTGCTTTTCTGAGATTCAGTTCAACTTTACAAAAATTTTCATAGATCTGATAGAAATGACATTTAGCTTAATTCCAATTTATCAATCAGTATTAACTATAAAGTAGCATTTACCTTTATAGTTGTTTGGATCTAATGTATTTTGTATTTCCAAATTATCAATCAGTATTAAGTATAAAGTAGCATTTACCTTTATAGTTGTTTGGATCTAATGTATTTTGTATTTACCAGACTAAAAAAATCCTATTATTTTTTTTATATATATACATAGATTATTTACTCAAGATCCTAAAACTGCAGTACAAGAATAATTCCTTTGATCTTGTTTTACTTTAATATGCAAATTTAATTAAATTTTTTCTACCATTATTAAAAATAAATATGTATTCATTAGCTTTGGCAGATAATGTACTTATCTCATGATAAGCCAATAACCTACAATTACTGAACAAGTAATTAATCATTTCTCAACTGTATCCAGCATCACATGACTCTCATTTTGATGGTTCTATCATAAAGTGACCTATTGCAAAATATGGCTATCAGTGCCACCAAGTGGGCAGTAGTGCTGGCAGCTATTTGGCATAAGGTTCCTGTGCGTACGCATGGTGAACAGCACCATCTAGCGACTGGAACTTGCATCATCTGCTTTCGGCCCCTACTCCGAATATTTCTGCGGTTGACAGGGAAATCAGCGCCTCGGGTGGGCACATGGGGATAAAGTTCCAAGTACCCACACAACATATCTTTCTATCATTACTCAATTTCATCTATGTTCTTTATAACTTCTTTCTAAAATATCTTTATTACTGATAATCATTTCTTTTTTGTCTCCATTACATCTATTTACCTCCCTCCATTTGCATTTCAGTAAAAATCACATTTCTTCAACCTCAAATGTGGGTCAACTATTGTTTACATGTGTAATCTCTACCACCACTATCCGCTTAATGTTTATTCACTTTGCTTATTTATAAACTAAGTTTTATCCTAACACACCCTCGGTCATTCTTTTAAATATTCGTTTCTTTTCAAAATATTCAGTTATCAGTTATAAAAACATCTTTTCTCTCATTTTATCTATCTTCATTCATATTCCCCTTTATATTTATCCCCAAAAAATATTCTTTTCATTTCTACCTCCATGTAAATTGTATATCTCTGACTTCTAGAGTGCATAATGAAATTTATTATAATTTAATTCACAAAGTATTTTATTTGTCTTCTAATAAATGTAATTAATCTCTTTTAAGCAATTCAGTTTTTAAACATTTTATCAAACTTTGGTAATACTCCAAACACTCCTATCTAAGTATTTATTTCCTTCAAACATCTAATCATGTTTTCAAACCCTCATTTTTATCCCCACCAATACATCATTTTTATTTTTTCTTATATTTCCGGCAATATCTTTTTCAACTTATCATTTTCTCACATTACATTAACACTGAATGGTCCAATACTACATATACCCATATTATTAAATCCACCTCTCTTTCTTGCATATCCTTTATCACTCTGGAAATCGCTTGTTACGACGAAGATATCAACCTCAAGTTTCATCATCCTATAATTATTCTTTGCACTAATATAAACATTATATGAGTAGTTAGCAGACTGCGATTTATTAAATTGATCAACATGGACTATTTTTTAAACAGCAAAACCATCATTCTCGGAATAAGATAAATATTTGATGTTTCAACCAATTTTTAATTAAAAAAATTGTCAGAAGCTAGTTTAGTTAGGAAAACGTTTAGAAGACAAAAACAATCGCTCCCTATAAAACATAGTGTTTCATAAGATAAACCTTTAATAAGAAAAATCAAATCAGTTTTTAAGTGCACAACAAAAATCTTTAATATTGTTTTGATGTTCCCAAAACATAAACTTTTTTTAAAAGAATACTAAATATATCATAAATATGTGATCACTTTTTGTATTCTATTAGCTACGAAACATTCATTTGTAAACATAGCCTTAAGATCATTTCCAAAAAAAACTATGCTAGCATGTACAGAATCAATACTCAAACGTAAAGCCACTAGATGTTTAAGTAACTTTATAATTATAATATTGATCATTTTTAAAGGCAATGCACTAAATTAAAATACCCTGTATATTTTCCCCAAATGAATCTCTTTCTTATCTTTCACAAAGCATCCATTTAAAAGCTTCTTATAAAAACTGCGGTAAGACAATATTAAAATGGTCAGCTAATAATACAAATAAAAGTTAGCAACTAACGCTAACAGGCTTATATCGACTAATCTGTACAGTTTTATAAAATTCCACATCATACGATGCAGATGAAAGAAAACTTTCTTGTTGATTCATTTCATTACTCTAGCATACAAATCATCGGTGACATACATATTGAAACAATGGTGGAAATTTCGGTAAAGGTTTACTTTAGCGACCACAACATAAAAATCATGTTCGCCCTCTCATTTTCAAAATTAGAAGTAAATTATTATACGAAAATCTTACGTATATGCTACTATATTTCAATTACATTAAAATTTATTAAAATGTAAAAGATAATAAAAAAAATATTTACCATTTTAAAGAAGTTGAAATAATTACACTAGATTAATTAAAATAATTAGTTTAAATTATTTGAAACTTAAGATTTTAAATTATCTACATTTATAAATTAAGAATTTAAACTATCTAGATTTATAGCACTTATTACAAAAAAAAACAAACAAACAGGGGACCATATGTAGAGGGCATTGGGACTTTGGCGGTATTGAAAGAGTGTCAAGGAAGTGCTTCTTGACAGAAGTTGTGAATAGAACGGCTGGCACATTGGAGGCCCTAATCCAGCAGTACATTTTACCAGGTACTCACATAATTTCAGATGGCTGAGCTGCGTACAATAATATCAGCAGACTCAGCAATGGGGTATATATACATTCGGTTGTCAACTTCGTGAATCCCGAAGGCCAAGACATATATACCCAGAATATTGAGAATATGTGGATGAGAGCGAAGCGTAAGCTGAAATTCCAATCTGGTACCAGCAGAGCTTTGTTTTCATCGTTACTTCCAAGAATTTGCCTTCCGCAGTAGATATAGTACTGCCGCCTTTTTCTCCAACTTCCTACTATGCATAGGGCATAATTATGCTTAAAAAGGTAAATGATTTTTTTTATTATCTTTTACAATTTAATTAATAAATATTTACTGTAATTGTAATAGAGGAGCATATAAGTAAGATTTTAGAATATTTTAGTTCTAATTTTAAAAACTAGAGGGCAAATATGCTGTGGTCGGATATAAGAAACAAGCAAAAGATGGTTGATTTAGATATAAGTGTAGATGTGGAGAGGGAATGGTTCTGTAAGATTAATGGTAAGAAAGTTTGTTATAAACATAATGGAGAAGAAAGAATTAAAAGAATTTATAAAAGAGTAGTTAGGAAAGAAGAAATTGTTAAAATTGGGTTTTTGAATATGCAAGGTGGTAGGAGACCAGAAAAGTGGCTGGAATTAAATAAAGCAATTGAAAATGAAGAGCTTGAGGTATTAGCAGTAGTGAAAACTCGTCTAAGAGAAGAAGAACCTATTTTGGAAGAGTTGGTATGGCAGGGTATAAACAGAAAAGAAAAAAAAAAGGGGTGGTGGTATAGGTGTTATATCGAAAAAATATTTAAATATTGTTAAATGTCAAGAGCATTTGTGGTTTGAAATATAGTTGGGTAGACAAGAATGGATGGTGGCTATAGTGTATATAGCCACTGGAAATAGTCAAACTGTAATGGAGTGGAACAGTAATATATAGGAATGCCTAGTTAAGGATATACAAAGGTTTAAAGAAAAAAGGAAAAGAATAATGGTTATAGGGAATATGAATGGACATATTGAAGAAATTGATGATGTAGATAATAAGAATGGTCAGTTTTTGAAGGAATTTTGTCAAAGAGTAAATTTGAGCATTGGGAATTTATCAAATATGTATTGACACATGGTCTAGGAATAATGTATTTCACACAATAGATTATGTATTGGTAGAGAAAGAGGGAATGAATAAAATACGGGAAAATTAAGGTGTTTGATAATGAAGAGAGAGTACGTAATAGTGATCATAACTTTATTGTAATAGAAATGGTTAGTAATGTGATGGAGGATAGAAATAAAGGTAGAAACAATAGTGAAAGATGTGGATGGAGAGTGAATGATAAGAATAAATTGGAAGAGTATAAAATAAAAAGTTGAAAAAACCATGGAGCAGTTGGGAATATAAGGACTGGTGTGGTGAAATAGAAAAAGTGGCAAATAGGGTTTTAGTTGAGAATATGTAGAGGAATAAAAGTAATAAAAAAATGAGAGTTAGTAAAAGTGTAAAAGAGAGGAAAGAAGCAGGCAGAGAATATAAGTATGCTATTAAGAATAAAGAAAATGAAAACGATATTAATGCTAAATAGGGAAAGTACTTAGAAAAGAAGAAGTTGGCTAAAATGGATAATTATAGAGAGAGGATGAAGTTAAATAGTAAATTGTTGGAGGATATTAATAAAAGTGGAAGAGATGGGAGTAAAAAATTTTGGAATTACATTAAAAGAAGAAATGTAGGGGAAAGAGAGATGGTATTAATAGATGATGAGGGAATAGAGTGTAGCTTTAGAGAAGAGGTAGAGAGAATCTTAAATAGATATGTAATGGATATAGAAAAGATGTTAAATGTGAAGGAATTAATGATAGAAAACATGAAAGCAGGTAGTAATGGGAATATTAGGTTCACAAAAAATGAAATGAATGAAGCAGGGAAGAGATTGAAAAGTGGAAAGGCAAGAGGTTTAGATGGATGGGCAGCAGAAATGGTAATGAATTTAGGGCATAGAGCAAAAGCAAAGTTATTATCATGTTTTAATAAGATGGCACAGAAGAGTTTTTACGGGTAGTTGGAGTAATACAAGAATAAGATTATTATTTAAAAGAAAGGGTAAGGATCGTAGAAAGTTAAATAATTATAGACCGATAGCGATAACATCAGTTTTATATAAAGTTTTCTCATATATGGTAGCTGGGAGAGTTGTAAAATGTATAGAAAAGAATTATGTAGTGGGGGAAATGCAAGGTTTTAGGTCAGATAGGCATATAGGAGATAGTTTGTTTGTAGTTACACAACTTATGGAGATGAGTAGGAATTCAGGTAGATCGTTATATACGAGTTTTATAGATATAGAGAAAGCATATGATAGAGTAAATAGAAATAGATTATGGGTAAGGTTAGCCAATTTGGGAATGGATGAAGCTTTAGTAAATATTAAGAAATTATATTAAAATAATTATTATACTTACCAATTAGGAGATATAGAATCAATTAAAATTAAAAATGGGGTGGGATTAAGGCAATTGATGCCCTATGTCACCTATTTTGTTTTTGTTGTTTTTGAGTGAAATGGAGAAAGCAATAGAAAGACTAGGAAGAGAGGTAGAGATACCGTTAATAGGTGGCAAGGGAGTATATACTTTGTCAGGTCTTTTTTTTGTGGATGATATCTTTTTGTGTGCAGAAAGAAGAGAAGATATGGAAATTATGTTGAGGACATATGCAAGGGTGGATAAAGAGATGGGGATTAAATTTAGTGAAGAAAAATCAAATATAATGATGGTTAATACTGGGGAAAGAGAAGATGTAGAATTTTTATTGGGGGATATAAAGTTAAGTGTGGTGGATAGATATAGGTATTTGGGAATTATCTTATGTAATCAGGAAAATTGCTTGGATGAATGGGAGAAAAAATTGGTAAATGAAGCAAAAAAAAGAAAGGGTTTGGTAAAGAAACTAACAGTATTTTCATATAATAAATATGATGTAGCTAGAATTGCATGGAAGAGAGTTGCAGTAGCAGGGTTAACATATGGTAATGATGCATTATGTGTAAGTAAAAGGGTTTTAGATTATTTAGAGAAAGTACAAAGGGAAGTAGGAAGACATGCATTAGATGCAGAGATGTGGACAGCAAAGTAGGCAATTCAAGGAGAAATGGGATGGTCAAGTTTTTATATGAGAGATGCAAAAAGTAAAATGAAAATGTTTGGTAGGTTGCAGTTTATGGATAGTAAAAGAGTAACCAAAATAGTGTTTAATTGGGTTATGAGTAAAGGGCAGGTAACAAGATGGGTGAGAAAGGTAATGAGGTATGCAAAAGATTTGGATAAAGAATTTATATCAGTATACTTGTACAAAAGGTGGGATGATTGTGTTAGGAGGATTGTTGAGTGTTATAGTGGTAAAGAATGGGATAAAAGAATAGAAGCATTAATAAAAAATAGGGAGTTGGAGAACTAGTATGGAGGGTAAGAAAAGTTTAAATATATATAGAAGTAAACGGAATATTTGGATGCGAGTTAATTTATAATAGTAAGGAAAGTAGTTTATTGTTTAAGGCTCGAACGGGATCTTTAGCAACAAGAGAATATACATGTAAATGGAAAACTATGGGTGTGATTTAGTGTGTAAATTGTGTAAGGAAGGTATAGAAAATATTAGGCATCTGTTGATTGAATGTAAATGCTTGAAAGCAGAAAGGGTACAGATAATGAAGTTATGGGAGAATAGGTATGAACAAAGTGACTATACAGAAAGTGAGTTATTAGTTTTTATGCTGGGTTTGCGAAAAGATAAAGGGGATTTAGATATAAAGGCCATAGAGTTGACAAAGATTATGTTGTGGAAATGGGATGGGCAGAATATGGAAAGACTTAGAGTGGGGAATGGAAAATAAAGTGGCTAACAGGTTTATCTGGGCATAATTGCTGAGATATTCTTGACTTCGTTTAAGAAGTCAAATACATCACATCATATCAGTAACGCTTCACCAATTTATTTCCTGTGTTATGTAAATGTTTCAACATTTTAATTTAAAATGCGAATGTAAAAATTTGTCGATTAGATAATAATATATTACTTAAATGGTAATTCTGAAATTAAAAATAGTGCCAAATTATTAACTACTGGAGTATTAATATTCAAATTTTTTTTAAAAAAAAAACAAACCTTTAAACCTTCGGAAAGTGAAATCATTTCCTTTGTTTCAAACCTACGAGACTTTTTTCTTATTGAATAATAACGTTTACGCAGACGAAAAAATTAACAAAAGCTTTATTGTTTAAAATTTATTTTTAAAATGCGACTAAAATTTTATTAATTCACTAAAACTATAAAATTCTGTTTCAAAATTTGTATTTATAATTTGAATAAGATCGGAAAAGTTCCGGTATTAAGCATATTTAGCGCGGAGTTACCATTAGTTTCCGGTTACCCATAATTTCTACATAAATTTGAATTTATTAATTTATATTTTTAAAAATAGAACATATTCGGAAAAAATAAAAACTAAGTTTAATTACGCAGATATTCATTTTACAAATAATCATAAATATTTAAAAATCTGTTAAGAAAGAATCTATCAGAAGCCTTAGTGTGATTACTTTGATACTTCTCTTGAGATTTTTTTAAAAAAAACCTAATAAATCAATAAAAGTTTCTGTTTTAAATAAATGTAATAGAGGCAAAAAAGTCTTAGAAGTAACTCGAGATTGCAAAGATAAAACTTAGACTACTAGCACCATTTCCGAAGCGTTCACCGTAAACAATGGAGGAAGTTGTAATAAAAAGTAAGTTAGTTAATGAATTTTAAATAATGTAAATATCTTTAATTGTCTTGGTTTTTGGTTGAGTAAATGTAAAACTCAATTATTATAAACTCGGAAATCAACTTTTAATATTCTGTTAAATATGAAAGTTTCCAATTTTCATAAAGACATGTTTTTTAAAAGTTAAAACTTATTTGTACATTTTAATATTGTGATGATAGAATTACAATATTAATTTCAGTTTTGTTTTATTATATGTATACAATGTGTATATATCTATCTAATTTATCAGATCCTTAGATATTTACTACAACCTGAAGCTAAACTCCATACAGTAGCGCCACCAGTGCAAGCCAGAAATCAAATATCATATGCAAACACAAATATATGCAACACACATTCAAAAGTGCCTAACACAATAGAAATTAAAACTTCAGAGATAATAATGAGTTACATTGGTAACAGGAATTCAGATCTTTTAAATTGTAACATTTTGGATGAGGGCTATTGAATAGTACTAAAATAGATTAAATTTTTTGCACAAATTCTTGTGGGATATTCAAGGTGACCTGACTAAAAATAACAACTGCATCCTAATGGATGACTAGATCCTAATTTTACTTCAAAAATTATGTTGTGGAAATGGGATGGAGCAGGATATGGGAAAACTTAGGGTGGGGAAAGGGAAGGTATAGAGGCTAACAGGTTTCTCTGGGCATTATTGTGGAAAGATTCCTAACTCCGTATCACAGTGCATCACATCACAGTATGCAGAAGAGTTAGATAAAAAATTTATGTCAGTGTATTTGTACAAAAGGTGGTATGATTGTATTAGGAGGATTGTTGAGTGTTATAGTGGTAAGGAATGGGATAGAAGAATAGATGCATTAATAAAGAATAGGGAGTTGGAGAGATAGAGAACTAGTATGGAGAGTAAAAAGTTTATATATAGAAGTAAATGGAATGAGTTAATTTATGACAATAGCAAGGAAAGTAGTTTATTGTTCAAGACTCTAACGGGATCTTTAGCAATAAGGGAATACCCACGTAAATGGAAAAATATGGGTAAGTTAGTCTGTAAGTTGTGTAAGGGAGGCATAGAAAGTATTAGGCAACTGTTAATTCAAAGCATTTATGGCTGAGTGGTAAGCACAGCTGCTTTATAAGCAGTTGTCCTGAGTTCGCTTCCTGGCTGATGCTTTGACATATGGAAAAGAAAAAAAAAGAATGTGATGAGGAAAGTTAAAAATCCAAAATAACAAAAGATTAGATTTTAAGGCAAAAGAACAATAAAAGCTGTTAATGTATTTTAAAGTTATTTTTAAACTCACAGGATGGAAATGATTTTTCTATTAAAATGTAATAATGTAAAGCAAACGGGCTCTTGGGCACTAAAACGATTGAAAGTCAGATAAGATAAAAATTAAAAGATTATAGTGTTTCCTGCTTTGGAGCAAACTAGCCAGTGAAGTTACCAACAAACACACAGTCCAGAAAGGAAAACCATCTTGGCCAATAAAATAGCAACATCGGGAATGATCGATCTGAAAATTCGGTGATAAGAGAAGCATAATACTATAAAAAGAAAGGAAGAAAGAATATAAGCAGTTTAAGACTATTGATTGATTACTGATTGAGTGGTGGTGACCAGTTAAAAATATTTCGCAGCTGTATTATGGTCTTCATGATGTAGGGGTCTCTCAATAGATTTAGTTTCATTTATTTGTGCCGGCTGACGCGGCCTCCCGAATATCTGTTCCTGAATAAATGGCAAGCAATGGTTCGTCTCCAAGGAGAACAATCTATAAAATGTGATAGCTAGGATGGACTTCAATAAATCTGCCACAATCCAGAGGATTCAGTAAAATTTACCATGGGAAGTATAAAACTTTTGTATGCAATAGGAACTTTTAAATAGCTAACTTAAACAAACATTCAATTAGTGAACGTAAGTGTAACTTCTAAATAAGCTCTTATCTGACAAGCAAAGAACTCTAAATTATTTATTAATATTTCCTTTTTTGATGTATAAGGTTTGCTATCAATCATTTCCATCTTTGTTAACTAAATTACTAAATTTAAAGTTAAGTGTAGATAGCTACATGGATTTGATAAGTTTAGGCTAGATTAAGTGGGGTTAATTTTGGGATAATCTTTTTGTAGTTGAATCGATGCTGGTGGAAGCATGTACGTACATTTTTATGTCAATGTAATCTGGGGAGGCACATTGGATTCTCATTCTCTTGTGCCATATTAGCATATAGGGCAGGGGTCCCCAACCTTTTTGCACTTAAGAGCACATTCTATAGTACTGGCCAGGTGGCAGGCACCATTTATTTTTTCAATGTAAATTTATAGTTGGATATTGTTAATAATACACATAATGTACAAAAAAATATTTATTTCAAAAATAAAATTTTAACATATAATTAACGTTTATATTTTTACACTGTAAAAGTATAGTATGCCCCACAATTTGATTACAATATAATACAATAATTTATAAGAAATTTAAAAATTAAATTTATTTATAGCAGATAAATAACTTTTTTATCTTGTTCGGTTAGCGGCGGGCACACGTAAAATGGTCTGTGGGCACCATGGTGCCCGCGGGCATAGGGTTGGGGACCCTGATATAGGGCATAGTATCCAGTTGAATGCATGGCCCAAAAAGTTAAGCCATCGCATTGTTTTTGGTGATAGAGGTATTTCCTCCACCATTTGATTTCTTATGCTCTATGGATAGGAATTATAAGTCGGCAAAGACTGCTCTCTCTCCATACGGAACATTTCTTTCTCTGTACGTTTATATAAGATTCCTTCACCAGACAGACATACATTTCTGTACTGGACAAGGATCACTTTTTAAATAATACAGATGCACATTTCTGGCAGCATAGTTTTATGCTAACATCTTCATTTTGCATTGACCACGCCGGTATATCACCAAGCTAGCGTTGGTTTAGCTGCAAACTTTTAGCCCAAGGTTAAATGATTTGAAAGTCTTTAAATGCATATTCTATGTTGTCTATTTGTGCTTAACACTATAAAATATTAAACTATATAAAAACTTCCATCTGTGCCTATTAAGATAAATATCATGATTTAAATCTATCTAATAATGTTAAATAATCTAATCCTCAAATCTTTTTTACATATGTTATGTGCTTAATAAATGTTTGTCTTATTAGTACTGGCAGTGACTTTTTATTTTATCTTTATTATTAATATTTTGAAATATATAATTAAAAATAAGTTGAAATCTTATAAAACTTAGTGCCTCCATGAGCTAGTGGTTAGGGCTATCAGTCAATAAAAGATTAATCTTACCCATACATATCTGCCTACTTTATAAATTTTCTACCTTCTAATAACCTAATCCTAGTATGGCAGATAGGGAAAGAGTCTCCGCCCAACTGTTATAATATTAACAAATAGAATATTATTTGTGTATTCTAATGGGATGGGTGTACATATCTCTGAGAAAACATGCATATATGTATTATAAGGAATAGGTTTATTGGTTTGGTAATATGTAAAATATTTTATATTTTTAGACATGCACGTGTGTGCGTGTATGTATGTGATTATTTAATATTCATTGCAATTTGTATATCTGGTAACTATAGACAATGCTTTCTGTATAGTTGATTGGTTTTTAATCTGTGAATCAAAATCAGAATGGTTAATTTGTATGTAGAGTATTTAGACCTTTGATTTTATTGTTGTTTTAAGTTATTCCAATGAAGTCAATACTAAAATAGATTTAAGTATTTTATATTTGCATTTTCTCTTGTTCACAGTCACATTCCTTAGTTGTCCTTACATCCCAAGCTTGTCTTAAGCAATAACAGTTAATATTTATGTTTGGGTATACGTTTGTGGTTAGACATAGAGATTATTCTCTGTAGAATGACTTGGATGGTGCAACGTTAAAGTCTACTCATTTTATGATAATTATTTTATGATGGCCAGTATACTCAATATACCAGATGGCATAGAGTATTGATGATGATCAGCATATATTTATTATGAGATACTTTAGCACTTAAATATGTGTATGCAAATGATTATTTATATATTATGTCCTAAGTGTGGCATTGACTAGAAGGTAATTAGCCTGTTTTATAATGCATTTCTTTTAACTTCTGTCACAAGGGATGACTGTGGTTTGATTTATGCTGGTGATATTGTTATGTTTATAACTTGTTTATTATTTATTTCTAACTTTAAATACTGTCCATCTCTGCTCACATTCATTTTATTTTGAAATGCTCATTGATTATTTTGTTTCTGGGGATATTTATTTCTAATTTCCTCCATATTTATCCTTTATTCATCTGTATCATTACAATATGTAGAATATAAATAAAACATTTACCTGTGTATTTGAATTTTGAATAGGTGATTTCAAATTTGAGTTAAAAATATATAAATAAAAAACCAAAGTAGATAATAACACATAGGATATATATAAATACATCAGGATAAAAAGTAGTAATGTCACTATTATAGCATTGTTTTAAGAATATATTTTTTTAGTTGTTATATTTTGAATATCATAATCTATATTTGCATGTTATATATATATATCCACACATGAATGTTTAGTCTTCAAGATCCACTACTGTATTATATAGTCATCTCAGCACTCAACTTTTTTTCTGACTATATATATTTCCGAATTCATGATTACATTCTTTTACTAGTTGCTGCTAATAATAATGGTGTAAAACAGTAGCAAAATGTTCCCTATAATAGTGCAGCTAGGGGAAGCTCTAGTAATCAATAGATGCTAGAAAGTCATGCATCATAATCCCTAGTTAGTGTTTTCCCATCAAATATCCCCATATTAGTTTCTAGCTTATGGCTTTCATCAGTTATGAACTTAGATCTGGAGCACTGCATCTGGATCTTTGTGATGTTATCAAATGTCTGTAATACTGTTATTAATAAGACGACCAATTGCATACATTTTTTCAGGGATATCCCTATTGTTGATTTCTTAATATACAAAAAAATTCTGATAAGGCTACCATGTGTTTTGATTTATTATATATAAAATGAAATATTAATACTATACAAATTAGTATATCTTTCTGTCAGAAATATATCTATATAAATGTGTATTATATAAAAGTGGTCAGCCAAGGCAGCAATTAGTTATCTAATTTGGATGATAGCTAGAATTCCCTGATTGCAGATCCAAGCTGCCATTCAGTGGTGACCTTTTATTTAGATAGTTTACAACTGCAGATCACTTTCATGAGAAAGATTACACAAATTGGAAAAAACTGTCTGATATTAAGTGAACACTGTTAAAGTTTGTAAAGCTAGAAGAAAAAGTGAAGCAACAATTAATTTAAAAAGCCATTATGTACTTTACTACAAAAGCAGAAATATTGGAAACACAAGTGGAATGGGATTCACTATAAATAATAAGAAGAACAACAACATGGTGGAGAATTAACGGTATAATAGAAAGAGAAAATTAAATATTCAACTTAATGGACGATACCAAATGCAAATATTTCAGGATTGTGCCTCAAGTTATTTTGATGAAGAAATGGATTTTTTATGAATGTACAATATGCTTTTGATATGACTGAATATTTTAAAATTGTCATGAGAAACTTTAATGATAGAATTGGTAAATGATTGAAAAATCAAAGTAATGGAAATAAGAGAGGATACAGACTTGTGGATTCATAGAAAAATAAATAGTACATTATGAATTTTTTTTTTTTTGAGATAAATCGTAAACAAAAGTGATCATGGAAGCTTACCAATAAAGGTATAGTAGAACTGGATTATATTTTAGCTAACAGAAAATATCTATAAATAATTATTGGTTAGTGAAATACATGTTATTGTAAAACTAGAGAGTCAAAAACTGTTAAGAAAATCAGTATTAACAATTAATTTTTCTAATTTTCAGTGACACTCCCATGAATTTAATTTAAAACTTGCAAATCAGTTTAAAATATTAGGACTTTGAAGATGCTATAGATTTGAGTGAAAAAATAATAAAATATTCTATTAAGAACTATAAGAAAAGTACCTGATACAAAATACCCAATTTATCTGTAAATTTTCTACTGAGATCAAATAATATATGAAGAAAAGAAGGAATGTGAAAATTTTAAAATGATGTATTAAGAATTGAATGACTAGAGTTTTGTAGAATAATATGGAAAAAAATTAATAGTGATATTAAAAAATATAATTTTGAATTTGCAAGGAAAAAAAGTCTCAAAAGTGTAGGATAACATTTTGATATTGTAAAGTTATTTCTGCAATAACATTTTGAAATTTTTCACATTTAAAGTGAACTCAGTCTTTAAGAAACTGCCATTATAATGATAGATTATTTCTACTGGTATGGTCTGGAGAGACCATCAAACATCTCATGATCACAATTCTTTATGCATACACAAGGTATTTTCAAGAGGCAAAACTCTTCATACAGTAGCACCATTCATTGGAAGACAGAGTAATCAATGGATGCAGGAAGGCTTTGTGCTTAAAAATCCCTATCTAGTGCTTACTCATCCAATATCTCCAGACTAGTTTCTAGCTTGTGGCTTTTATCAGTGAGAATCCTCTGATAATTGCAATGCTTTCAGATCCAAGGCTTTTCACTGATAAAAGTCACAAGCTAGAAACTAGTCTAGGGATATTGGATGAGTAGGCACTAGATAGGATTTTATGCTAAAAACCTTCCTGCATCCATTGATTATTCTAGCTTGCATGAGCGGTGCTACTGTATGGAGAATTTTGACTGTGATGGTCTGGAGAGCAGACATGAGGCTTTAATATGTTAAGTATAGAATTTTTATCTTCTCATATCATGTGAAGTGTACAGAGAAATGAATATTAATTTGAGCAGTTGTTTGTTGCTTTGCTTGTTAGTTTTATTTAAAAAGTAGATTTCACAAAGTTTTAAAATCCTTTGAATGATCTTCAAATACTTATTTCTAATAATGTGCAGTTTATATTCTTGATATACTAAAATGTTTTATCTTCAAGTTTGAACTTTGAGCACTTGCAATTAATGATTAGTTTGTGAGATAGATGAAAGGCTTTGTAATTCTGTGATTAGTATATCTGATTTACGTGATCCTGATTTGGAATGCAAACTCAGGTCAGATCAAATATTGTCTTCCAGTTTGCTGATCTATATTCTATCTGTGAAGACCTCAAATTATTGGTAAGTAAATAGATGCAAAATGAGTAAAGAATATTTAAAAAATCTCATTAGATAGTAAATTTCTTGGAGAATCTATTGAAAAGACTATTCTATAGTAGACATATTTATGAAATAATTTGCCTGCAACAAGGTTAATCTTTCTACTAGTTTAATAATTTGACTAAAACTGCATTGATGGTAATATGTGATTGATAGTTGATAATTTCTTCTATAAAAGTTTTTTCAAATGTTTTTTAAGACTTATTTAGAAGTTCTTTGTTTTTATCAACTTAACAAATACTTTTGATTTGTTTAACAACATTACAATAATTGTTTCTTTTTTAAATATTTTATTTCTGTTTATTCAGTTTATATTGTTTAACAAAGTGATAAATCCAAGAATTAAAATTAATGCCGGCACATGAAAGTCACTGCCCTTCATTGAACTTTGCCCTGAGAGGCTGCTGCACCCTTCTGATGGATTGTTTATTAGGACAGTATTGATTTGAGCTCATTATTATTTTGTTCCCTTAGTTAACTTTAAAATTAGAGTGTTTGTAAGGTGGTTGGTCTGCTTTGGGTGAGCACCAATTTTGTAACTTTGATGGAGTTTTGCTGCAATAATTTTGTAGGCTCAGGGGTGATGGCAGTCGTTAAAGGCCCGGTTTATTGGGGCAGGCTGTTGACAATTATTGCCACTACCTGGAAAACCTGCCAGGAGAGTACCTGGTCAAAGTCTCAGCACCATTCCTGCTCTGGCCGGCTGCTGTGCCCCCTTGATAGGTTGGTTTTTGGCAGTGCAGATCTGTGCTCACCACTTGTTAGTTTTCCTTAGTTGGCTTTCCAATTCTGGGCAGGTAGAATGAATGTGGTCTCTGCATATTTGCACTGTTAATTGGGAGACAGAGGTATCTAGAATGGTCTTGACATGGTTTGGCTGTGGGTCAAGAGTTTATTGCTTAATGGACTTGAGCCTTGTACCTCGCTGCCTGTTGTGGTGGTTGGCGCAATGGTGGACTTGTCCACCTATTCAGCTGAAGCATTTGGGTCTTCACTTCGGGGCCCGAGGGGTGGGATCATTGGGTGATGGATAACTTCTCGGCAGCTGGGCCATGTGGATCCATGTACAAATACCCATGTTCCGATACACATTAATCAACATTATAGCAACCCTTTTATGGATATAATTGTTATCAAGCATATGTACTTTATATAATCAATAATTGTTTTACCTTGTTTCATTGAACACTTTGTAATTCTCAACGGGTAAGTGAACCCAAAAATTTTTGTAATCATTTACTAATAAAGGTTACTTTTGAAAGTAAAATTAATGAATAAAAGCACATCCTCTTATTTCTGATTCTTAATCATTCGATTTTTTTTAATCCATTTTTTTTTTTTTTGGCTATTGTATTATATTTTTCTGAAAATTTATTTAATTATACAGTGGTGGGTGATAGGATTAATTGGATATCTGAAAATGCAAATGATCTGGTTTGTAATTATTCTATTGATTGGTTTGTTTAATTATGCCAAGTATTTATCAGAAGGTTTTATTTTTGATCAGGGACATTTTATTTTGTACGACATTTAAATAGATATTAAGCTTGTCTTCTAGAAATTTTAGTTGACTTCTCTAGCCCAATTTAGATGCTTCATTTAGCCAAGATTTATTGTTTAAGAATTTTCACACAATGAAGTTTTTTAATCCACTTGTCTTTGAGAGAAACTTTTCTTACATATAGATATATTTTAATACTATTCTCTGAAATGAAATATAATCATAATACCACCATATGAAATATTTTAATACATATATGTATTGTAGAGTAACACTATTCTAATAATGAATAAAAAGGAAAAAAATAAATGATCTTCAATATACATATTTTGTACTGAACCAGCAATCATCAGTTGGTCAAGTTCATCATCTCCAGACTTATATGTAATCATTACTCGGTTTATATTAAGATAGCAAATCTTCAAACTTTAATGGATAGATGTCAGTGTACTCCATCCTCCAACTCTTCAGCCACCCATATCATTGAAAATCTGATCGAATACTCAAATCTCTGGTTGATGACTATATTATTGTGATGCACTTTAAATCGCCCTGACCCTTCATATGTGAGATAGAATGGATAGCTGAAGAGAGCTTGAAAGTGTGTTCAAATCCCCCATAATCACATTTAAACTCCAAATATATAAATTATACTTGTATACAAATATTATAAATTCGCCCTGCGTCCTGCCCATCTCTCTTCTGTGTATTTAAATAGACAAGGTTCAATACATGAGAGGTCAGACTGACTTAAAGTCAACATGGGCATGACAATAATATTGGGATCAATAAGGGATTTGGGTATTCCATCATCAGATTTTTAGTGATATGGATAACTTTTAGAGTTGGAAGATGGAGCCTGTCATTATGGTGTGAAGATTTGGTATCTTAATATAAGCTGAGCACAGATTATATGTATGTGTGAGAGATGATGATCTGGACCAACTGATGAATGCTGGTTCAGCTTTAAATACATGTATTGGACATCATTTATCTTTTTCACGTGTGTGGTCATGAGTATTGGTCGTAAGAGATAGAGTGGATAACTGAAAGGAGCTTGAGAGTCTGTGTTCAAATCCCCTATAATTATATCTAAACTCCAAGTATATTTGTATGTATGTTAACTATGAAATGCAATAAAATTTTTCTTAATAAAAAGTTCTGCATTAAATAATAGGTGTTATTAGGGTCATAGCATATGTAAGGGGCCCCTTTGTGCAAATTAATTTCCATTTTTCCCAATACCAAGAAATAAAATTTGTAAATTAAAAGACAATGGATTCTATAAAATGTTATTTAACAAATGATATAAAAACAGTATATTAAAAAATTATAATTATTTTCATTGTTTACATTTTTATTTACACATTAATTCTCCTGGCTTTGGTAGTCCAGAATAACAGAAATGTTCTCTATGTGACAAATAATGATATGACCCTGAAAGCTTGCAACCAGACTCATCTTGGAAAATCTTTATTAGCTACTTAACTAATAAAATTTTCAACTATTTTTATATTCATAATTTTTGGCCAAATATCTGGATTGCTAATGTTGAAACCTAGTGTAAATTGAGAAGTGTCAGGTGTTTTACTTATAGAATCACAACTAGTAGTGGTGTAATCATTGTTTTCTCTTTTGAGTTCTAGATAATTTGCTTGATGTTTTGTCTGTGACCTTGATTGGAGAAAAATCTTGCATATAGAATAAGAAATAAAAGTATGCAGAACATAATGATTTAATAAGAGGAGGAACAATTTAATATTATTTAATGTGAAGAATTAATTATATTTATAATAGAATATAAAAATAACTATTTTTACACATGGTATACATAGCTGTATAACTCTTACAAAATTAATATGTACATAATCTTGTACCAATAATTATTTTTTTTATCTACTTTTACAATCTATGTAGCCCAATTTGGTTATTTAAAACATAATAAGGGCTGAGTGATCAATTCATTTACAGTTATTTTTTTATCCGTTTATGATAGGCATATAGGAGATAGTTAATTTGTAGTTACACAACTTATGGATATGAGTAGGAATTCAGGTAGATAGTTATATATGAGTTTTATAGATATAGAGAATGCATATGATAGAGTACAGAAGTTTAGCAAATTTAGGAATGGATGAAGCTTTAGTAGATATCATTAAGAAATTATATGAAAATAATTACTATACATATCAATTAGGGGATATAGAATCAGTTAAAGTTAAAAATGGGGTGGGACTATGGCAAGGATGCCCTATGTCACCTATTTTGTTTTTGTTGTATTTGAGTGAAATGGAGAGAGCAATAAAAAGACTAGGAAGAGGGATAGAGATACCATTAATAGGTGGCAAGGGAATATATACTTTGTGGGGAAAGAGAAGACAAAGAATTTTTATTGGGGGATATAAAGATGGGTGTGGTGAATGGATATAGTTATTTGGGAATCATCTTAAATAATCAGAAAAATTGCTTGGATGAATGGGAGAAAAAATTGATAAATGAAGCAAAGAAAAGAAAGGGATAATATGATGTTGCTAGAATTGTATGGAAGGGAGTTGCAGTAGCAGGGTTAACATATGGCAATGATGCATTATGTGTTAGTAAAGGGGTATTAGATTACTTAGAAAAAGTACAAAGGGAAGTAGGAAGGTATGCATTAGATGCAGATGTGTGGACAGCAAAGGAGGCAATTCAAGGAGAAATGGAATGGTCAAGTTTTTATATGAGAGATGCAAAATGAAAATGCTCAGTAGATTGCAGTTTATGGATAATAAAATAAAGAATAGCCAAAATAGTATTTAATTGGGTTATGAGTAAAGGGCAGGTAACATGGGTGAGAAAGGTAATATGGTATGCAGATAATTTGGATAAAGAATTTATATCAGTATACTTGTACAAAAGGTGGGATGATTGTGTTAGGAGAATTGTTGAGTGTTATAGTGGTAAGGAATTGGATAGAAGAATAGATGCATTACTAAAGAATAGGGAGTTGTAGAGATGGAGAACTAGTATGGAGAGTAAAAAGAGTTTAAATATATATGGAAATAAACAGAACATTGGGTGTGAGTTAATTTATGATAATAGCAATGAAAGTAGTTTATTGTTTAAGGCTCGAATGGGATCTTTAGCATCAAGGGAATATACATGTAAATGGAAAAAATATGGGTGATTTAGTCTGCAAGTTATTTAAGGACGGCTTAGAAAATATTAGGCATCTGTTAATTCAATGTAAATGCTTGAAAGCAGAAAGGGTACAAATAATGAAGTTATGGAAGAATAAATATGAATAAAGTGATTATACAGAAAGTGGGTTATTGGTTTTTATGCTGGGTTTGGGGAAAAGGGGATTTAGATATGAAGGCCATGGAGTTGACAAAGGTTATGTGGAAATGGGATGGAGCAAATTGTGGGAAAACTTAGGGTGGGGAATGGAAAGGGAAGGTAAAATGCTTAACAGATTTCTCTGAGCATAGTTGCTGAGAGATTCCTGACTTCATATAAGAACTTACAGTACATCACATCACATAGAAAATTTAATTTACAGTAATCCCAAAGTTGATGATGATAAATGCTACCAGCTAGATCCAGGAAGGGAAAGAGATCTTCAACATTGTTCAGACAATTGAGGAAGAACACATAGACGAACATCAGCCCAAATTAGTTATAAACAATTTTAAAATTTATTAAATTCAAAAATAAATATTAAACCAAAATAGGACAGTTTGACCTAGATTATTCCAACAGATTTATCAGAGTGTTTGGGAGTATTGTAATATTAAACACCCTGGCAGATGAGTTCATTTTCTCACCTAAGAAGTAAAAGTGATTTATGTCTCCCTGCTAGCAATTTATATAAACAAATTCTAGTTTTCCTTTATTTGAAATTTCAAAAGAACGATCTGGCATGGAAGTCGATGAACAGTCCAGGCAAGCTTTTTCTTAGCCTGGAAAATAAACATTGAGACATAAGAATGTTAAATGCATGCAAACATTCCAGAAAAGGCCATGTTTAAGACCCCCATGGCCGATTCCGACAATAGAACAAGAAAAGATTGCGATTTTACGTAATCTTAAATAGAAGAAAACAAAATCTCTGCAATTTAGGAAAAATAGAACAATACACTCGATAAATTGTTATCCAAAAGATTTACAGTCTGCAGGGAATGCAAGCACAGATTGACTAAATTAATTATAATGAAAGAATAAGGGTCAGGCGAGTTAAAAAGAAAATTGCTAATATCTGCCCAAGCATTTATCAGTGGTTAGTAATATAAAAGATAGAAACACAAAGTATAAAATATAAACTTGCACTACACTCTTGGACAAATAAATTTACAATATGAAGTCTTAAAACTAAGACTCCAATACATATAATAAATAAAACACATAAAATAACTAATGATATTTAAATGAGTATACATAACTTATGATAGAGACGGGTTTCTTTTTAGATTAAGCTGAGACGTTAACATAAAGATTTAAGCCCTGGTTATAATATGAAAATGTCCATTTACCTTGGGCATAATATTCTGTCTGGCTGATTTCTTTCAGTGGGATAGGCAAAGTTCAAGTCTGCATAGGATTCATTTCAAAGGTTTTGAGTTCTATTTCTATGGTTGGGAGTATGACGGCAATACTTAGGATCAGTTCTGGATTAGACTTTGGTAATGGTAATGTCTTCACCCCTAAGTTCTTCAGAGGGGTAGAAAAGAACATAAATCCGATATATAAACACCAAGCGAGGACAAGAAATTTAGATAAATATATGGAACTTGGCTACATGGTTAAACACTCATTATTAAACAGTTGTGACACAAATTGCTCTAATGGCTTGTTACATGTATCCAATTTCTTCTAGTAAACAAAACTATAACAAGTCCGCGATGTTTTTACATTCGCAATTTTTATATCCCTCTGTGTTCTTTTCTTTAAGTCTTATCTGCTACATCTCTCCAAATTCTTTATCGCATGTTTTCAAAAGCCTGTTTTTGATTGTTCTTAACCTTTAATCTCTGCAGCTATGTTTGGAATTATAATTATTTCTATTATAATTATTTAACTTTAATTAGTTATTTTTATCTTTAATAAAAATAAATCTCTGCAGTTTTGTTTGGAATTATAATTATTTCGATTGCCTACTCATCCAATATGCCCAGACTAGTTTCTGGCTTGTGCACAAGCCTTCCGGATTCCATTGATTACTCTGGCTTGCACTGAGTGGCTGACTTTACATTAGTTATTTTTAATTTCAAATAAATAAGAGAAAACTTCTGGAGTAAATTGTCTCTTGTAACTTCACTATTTATTTTTCAATAAACGAATACAACACTTCCTCCCCTCACTCCAGAAGTTAGAGTTTATTTATGTTACACAATATCAGACAATCTGTGCGGTTTCCTTTTATTTCATACAGGTCTGGGCAGTTTCTCTTTTTCAGCTTGCAGAAACCCTTGATTTTTCCAATTAATCGATATAAACTTGAAATTTGTTTAAACTCTTCTTTTTCCTCGCCGCCTTGAGTGCCTTTTTCTCCTGCTTGGAGAAACTCTGGGTTTTTGTCTCTGGCAGCTCACTGTCCAAAGATTGCCGCTCTTCCAAAAAATCCTTGAAAATGTCTATTTCACTTTCACCTTCGGCCATCCTCTCTTGTAGTTCCATTTCACGCTGCTGCCAACTCTCTACCTATTCAGATAATTTTGACATTGTGAGTTTACTTTTTAAATCTTCATTCGATCTTTAATCAAAACTGACATTCTGAAAGTTTGGTTTGTAATTCACTAAGTTCTGAATTTTGTTGTTCAAATCTTCTTTTAATTTATAAACATCCAGTTTTAATTTGTGCATTTCTTTTGATAGTTCTTTAGTTGTCTTTTCATATTGTCAACTAGATATGCTCGCATTGGTTACACTACATTCTAATTCTATTACTCGTCTATAAGCCTTCAATCTTCCTTGAAATTCTTCCAGTTCATTTTGTAATTTGGAATTATAACTTCAGTTCTTGTATTTGCAAGTTGAGTTGTAGCTCAGATTGCGTCTTTCTCTCAAGCATGGTAACTAATTCTTTGTTCCTTGACTCCAATTCTTGTGGTTTAGTAACCTCTATTTTTCCTTGCGAAATGGTCCTATCTCTCATGGCTATGCTTTGAGTCCTTAGTTGCTATATGATTAATACTATACGTTGCTACCATTTGTATCTGAATTGCATTTTGTTTGACATGGTTTTTTGCATATAGCTGCTAAATGCCCTTTAAATCCACAGTTAAACAGTTTTCTCCATTTGCAAGTCTTAGATACATGGCCAGTTTTATCACAGCAGAAACATTTCACTGCTAACATTGTCTCTGTCTTTATATTTTCATTCTTTGGCCACTGCCTTCGATCTATTTTATAAACTGCCATTTTGCTGGTCTCTTCTGAGTTGTTTCCAAAAGCTAGGGCTTGCTCAATTATTGCTTCATATGCTATTCCTTTTTTAATAGTCACTTCGTATGATAAGTCACTTTCCATTAACAACATCTGTCACAATCTTTCGTCATACATTCCCAATAATAATTGATCCAGCACAACTTGTCCTAAAAATTCGCCATAATTGCAGTTTTTTGCCAACTGTTTTAATACTATATGATAGTATTTAATTTTTTCCTCCCTGGCTTGCTTTCTATTTCTAAGAGTTAATCTGGCTACATGTCTAGATGGCCTTGGGCTAAAATTGTCGGTTAATTTTTTAACTATATCTTCAAACTGTAATCTATCGGTTATCGGTCCGTCCCATAATTTATTTACAATATCTATGACTCTACATCCTGCTAAACATAAAAATGCGGCCACTTTTTTTTCATTATCTTTTATCCCATTCAACTTGAAAAAGTTTTCCAATTGCATAATATAGAGAGGCCATTCCTCAGCATTTTCAATACTAAATTTGGGAATACTGCTTTGTCCTAATGACATTTTACTTGTTTCAAAAAGTATCGTTTGACTTTTTCATCTGGCCTATTTTTTCAAGCTTCACTAGGTTCGAGAATTTTGACTGCACCAATCTTGTAATGTCTTCGCCCCTAAGTTTTTTAGAGGGGTAGAAAAGAACATACAATCTGATATATAAACACCAAGCGAGGACAAGAAATTTAGATAAATATATGGAACTTGGCTACACAGCTAAACACTCATTATTAAACAGTTGTGACACAAACAGCTCTAATGGCTTGATACACATATCCAACTTCTGGTAAACAAAACTATCAAGTGCGTGATGTTTTTACATTCACAGTTTTTATATCCCTCTGTGTTCTTTTGTTTAAGTCTTATCTGTTACATCTCTCCAAATTTTTTGTTGCATATTTTCAAAACCCCATTTTTGATTGTTCTTAACTTTTAATCTCTGCAGCTATGTTTGGTATTATAATTATTTCTATTATAATTATTTAACTTTAGTTATTTTTATCTTTAATAAAAATAAATCTCCACAGCTTGTTTATAATTATAAATATTTTCATTATAATTATTTAACTTTAATTAGATATTTTTATCTTTAATAAAAATAAATCTTTGCAGTTTTGTTTGGAATTATAATTATTTTCATTATAATTTTTTGACTTTACATTAGTTATTTTTATTTTCAAATAAATAAGAGAAAACTTCTGGAGTAAATTGTCTCTTGTAACTTCGCTATTTATTTCTCAACAAACAAATACAACAGCTTTTATATCATGTTCATGATGTTACAGTTATGGAGCTCCGAGGTTCGTCTGTGGGTTGATTTAGCACAGCATATTGTAAAGATTTCTCATGGCATGTATTTTTGGCATGGAAAATTGATGGCAAATAGTAAATACTATTAGCAGTCCCACATAAATCCAACTTTGGTGATTGCGTTGAGCAATTAGCAAATATAAAAATTAGAACAGCAAGTCACAATAAGAATATGAAGCAGAATAAGAATAATTCAGTCACAAACCTGGGGCTATTTATGTGAATTGTTATTTCCCACCTAATCTTTAATTAAAAAGTTTTGACCAGTGTTAATCTCTATCTCCTGCTTAGTCATAAAAAAACAATCTGACTAGGGCTTTTATCTTATTCAAAATTAATTTAAAAAGTAAATGAGAAAATAAGTCTCAGCTTTTAAAATAGATTACAATCATAAATAAAAAGAAACTTGATCGCAATCAAAACTTTTTCCTCATTGAATTTTAATAAAAATTATAAATATAATTTATAACACTTCTTCTGTTTGAATGCAATAAATATAAAAATATGTACATAGTTAAAGAAAATATGAAAGAATTTAATAAAGCTGATAAAATAGTCATTACATAAAAAAAAAAAATTAAGAAAAAAAAAGATTTTTAATACCTTTAAAAATGTTTTTTTTTTACTTTGGTTCACAAATTCTAAATTATGAAAGTCAAATGTTAAAATGATCATTTTCATAAACAGCTTCATCACATTTGTCATAAAATGCTGAAAAAAAAGATATATAACATCACTTATCTGAGATAATTTTTCATAGCAGTAATAATTAAAACTGGATGACTTCATGGCTCATTTTTACTTGCAGACTCGAATCTTGTCCTTCTCTTCAGGGTATTGGTTAAAAATACATTTGATTTTAGTGGTGGCAAAAAAAAAGTAAGAACAGTGCATGAGATATTATGCAAAGAGAGCTTTAGAAAATTGTAATATATGAAAAATATAATTACTTTATTATTATATTATTGAATAATGGGGGGGGGCAACCTAATACATCTATTCTTTTCAAGTAAAAGGTTTATTCAATACAATAAATATCAAACAAATAAAAATTTCTGTAAAATAAAATGAGTAATAACAAAGCAAATCAATAAACATCAAAATAAACAAATTTATTATGAGCACTGAGTTTACATATGTGTGGGAAATGATGATCTTGACCAAATGAGTACTAGTTCAGCATGAAATGTGTATTATGTCTAGATTCCAGGTATATAAAATATAATTGATAAAATATAATTGTAAATGTACATACTGTAAAACATGATAAATTCCAGATCTTGAAGTGAAGTCTAAACTGTCTCACCTAAAACAATAAATCAAGAGATTATTACAAAATTACAACAAATGAGTACAAGGTTACTATAATCATGCAATAAGTGAATGATCATATAATGGATAATATGAAGCTCAGATTATGCTTCATGAGTATTAACACTCATAGTACCATCCAACAGGGTTCAAAGTCTATCTCTTTGTGCTCGTACATGTACTTGCTATTTTCACAGGATTTTTTTTTCGTTTCAATATTAATCCTGTTTTGCTAGAAATAAGTTAATCATTTGGGAAAGAAAGTGAATTAATAGAGTCATGGACATGCAGCAAGGGATAGATTTAATCAAAATATTCACACACTTTTACTGTATTAATAAGATGTATATGAATTTATTGTGAAATATTATGTATTTAAAATTTTGTATATTTTATTAATAATGGCGGCACGAGATAAGGCGATCGGGTTAGGAATTTCTAGAAGCTTTTACTATGAGTTTAAAACAAAGAAAAAGGGGAGAAATTAATTACTGTTAATCAGATAAATCAAAATTGCTATTAATAAAAGATATTTTCCATTAGCAGAAAATTAATCTATTGAGATCTTTCACAAATATTAAAATAGAATTTAAAACAATCATTCAAGAATTTTTCAGACCGATTGCATTATCTTAAAGTATTTACAAAACAACGGCGGGCTTCCTGTGGAAAAATATCCATTGTAGAAAAATTACAGTGCTTCAGGCTACAGGCACTAAGTGCATTCCAAATATCCAGGGGATCATATAAAGAGTGCGAAAATTTATATTTTACTTTGGTTTTGTTTTTTTAGAAAGAGTTGTTTAACTTACTTCACGTCGCTGTTCACATTAATTATGGGAGAGGAGTAAAACCATCATACCTTCCCTTTTTGACTATTCCTGAATCACTCTATTGAAATGCCTCTTTGAACTTTAAATGAAAGCATGAACTATTTAACTGTGCCCTGAACTTGATCTGGAAAATTATGCTACCTGCCTTTAAGTTTCGAAACACATCAAGAATAATGAACTGTTACCCAACAGGGGATCAAGAAAGTATTACGAAGGTAATAGTGCCGCCTCCCACTTATTTTCTATATCTGTTGTATATTAACTATAACTAAGATTAAATGGAAACATAATGTAAATTCTCATAAAATTAACTTACATATGTAATAATATTTAATCCGTTTCTACACGATTCTTTATAAAACTAATCACGTAATTTTCTATTAGCCTCACAAAATTCTTATTCTAAAATGATGTGGCATTGATTTTCTATATAATTATAACATGTTTTTTTTTTTGTTTATGTAGTATGCCAGTAATTTATTTCTCAACTCTGCAACTGTGTTTAAATTTAGCTCAGTTCCTTATCATTAAAAGGGAGTGTCATTTAATTAATTAAGTTGTTTATTACAAAATTGTACATTTGCCAGGTTGGAAAGATTTAAAATGTTACTTTTCTTAGTATACTATTATTGCGATTTGATGGAGGGGGGAAGCATTTTCCACATTCAATGCTTTTATTATTAAAATGACCTTAATAAACAAAATGTAAATAATTTAAGATTGCAGATCTTGGGAAATTAGAAAGTAAATGATTTTATATCTTTCATATGTCATTTCTATATTTAATCATCACCTAAGTTAATAATTATATGTTGTATAATGATCCTCCAAAGAGAATCAGCCATGTAAATAGGTAAATTAATGCTATTAAATTTTTTTTGATTACTGGTGTCAAATCCAGAACAACATTAAAGTTAAGGTTAGATAGCATGGGGGTGGGAAAGTTGGGCTCTATATTTTAAAATTTATTAAAAGAAAAGAAGATTACTAAAGCGAGAAAATCAGTCTTATGTTTTATAATATGCGTCGTAAGATTAGTTATCCTTAAATAAGTCAGCTTAAGCAATTTTGACCATACCGTCAAGGAAAGGTAAGAACTAATATATTAAGGGTTAACTTTAAGCATCATAAATGATTGTTATATTTTGTCCAAGCGTTGCTAATCCCGTCTATTTAATAAATTGTGTGCTATTCATCCAAAGTATGTGTCGGGAAAGACCCAAGCCATTTAATCTTCATTTCCAATCTGTGATAGGGGAATAGACCGTGGACAGTGTACTTGGCTTAATAATGTGATTTTGCACCATCAGGGCGATCCCATTCAGGCTAAATATTTTCGTTTTTGAGACTGACCTCCGAAAATTTGGAGTGTGGCAAACCGGTCTCATATGATGTGAAACAAAAATCACATTTCCTTTCGATAATCTTACAAGCACACCATCATGTCTTGTAAATGGGGTCCTTAACATAAAAAGTCCGCACATTAGCACTGCCATTACTATATCTTATTCTTTCTTTAGTAAGTCCTACCTATAAAATTCCATAGTTTGACATTGTGATCACTTGAGCTGAATTATGTGTATTTAAATGTTATTGCTTAATATTATATTTAAATTTTATAAATCATTGTGCTAGTATCTGACTCTGGATATTTAATATGCCCAAAATGCCCTTCCCCTATGTTCCATCTGAAATCTAAAATCTCTGTTGATGTATAGTATCCTAATGCAATAAACTAGTTACATATACAAAAGATCGGTAATTTATTCCCATGTTAAATGATTGTTTACAAAAACTTACATATATATCACGTATAACATTAGGCTGATGGTAAATAGTGTATTATTCAAATAAACTACTGTAATCCCTTTTTACTCCGTTAACGCAATAATAAAAGGTTATTGGCATATCACTAAAACCACACTAGAAATAAATGTATCTAAAAAACAAAATATACTTGTTTTAATATACGTATAAAACTGTGAAATATGTAAATGTATTTGGTTGTAATGTGAGGCTAATATTTATTTATTCAAATGTAATATATATTAACGCATAATATGCACATTGTTAAACAATATTTAAAGTCTTACTCTTGAGTCATTGCCTATACAGTTGATTATGCTTTCCCTTACACATATATCTATGCACATTAGGTTTATGTGTACACGTAAGATGTAAACAATTTATTATAAGTAACAATTATATAGATATGGCCAGTTACCTAATTAGAGTTTTTTTTGTTTTCCTGTTGAGCTGCCGGCCAGAAATAATTGAATATGATTTGTACCATAGGTATTGCTAATCATATGTATAGAGACACAGGTTTTAACCTGTAGGGCAGAGTTAGAAAATGTTACTGGCTTAGGTATCTTGCACATGATCTGACTTGAGGTACTCACGTTGGAATTCCAAGTCTGGTTGAATGTATTATGCAAATTGACCGGTACAATAAATAAAATCATGATATATCTTACTTTTTGCAGAACCAAGTAGAAATATGGTTTTGATTCTGGATATGCGTTGTGGTGTGTTATAGCTGTGTGGGATAGAAGCCTTTGAGCTGCACCACTATAAAATTGCAACAAATGAGTACAGTGTTACTATAATCATGCAATAAATGAATGATCATATAAATAAAATCATGATTATCTTACCTATTGCAGAACCAAATGGAAATATGATTCCGAGTCTGGGTGTGCACCATGGTGTGTTGTGACTGTGTGGTGTAGGATGATTTATTGAGCTATGCCACTTGTAGAATGATAAACAGCAAAGCAGCCGCTCTCTACATAAGGGAATAAATCCACATGCCACACAGCCAAAATAAATTGAATGCCGTACTTTGTTTTTTGAGCATACAACACATCTTCTACCTTGTCTATCACCACAATACAGATCAGAAATAATATGGCACCCATAAGGAATCAGATGTGTATCACTAAAGGCTTCAGTTTTCTGGATGAGAAGTCACCAATAAGGCTGGCTGATAAGGCTATTTTAAATTCCAGATGTGACATAAGCCTCATTTGCTTTTGGGCCATGTATATAGAATGTAGAAATTAGTAATAGTCATATCAAAACAATGCCAGAATAAGCAAATAGGACATCACTTTGACTCTCTATCCCAGCCATACACAGTTTGCTTCTGGTTGGCTAAATCAACACCACCCATGAAGCAGTTGTATTTTTTAATTGCAGTTGGACATGGATATGAATGTTGTGTACCAACTTTATGTCTCCTAAGCACAGTATTATTCCCAGATAGTGGATAAGCATTATAACAATTGGCTTCTTATTCATCCAAACTAGAAACTCAAGACCACTGTCTTTATCAATTACAGAATGGGAATCTCTTCATCTGTTTATAATTTTTAGCTATAATTTTTGGCTTTTATGCGGATGCTATCTGGAATACCCTTCCCATCAACTTTCAGTGTGCCACAGCAAGATATTTTACTTGCAGACAGCTTTTGAACTAATTGTACACTAGTAAAATATGTGTCACAGAAAATAATATGGTTCTGTTTTGCTAGATGTGACAAAACCACTGACAGAATAGCTTGGGTTCCCAGATGTAGGCCAGCATTGTAGTTGCATTTTTGCTTGTATACAACTCCATATGGTACACATATTGTACCAATATTGAAATTGGCACATACTAATCTATCTAAAAAAATTATTAAAATAATCTTTCGTAAAAGAAAAACGTATTTAAATGTTGAAGAGTTTATTACAGTTTATTTTCGTAAAAGAATTTGAAATAAAAGTTAGAAAATGATTGATTAAAAGGAGGGAGGGGGAGTTTTGGTTGGAAAAGATAAAACTAGGAGTTCATAAAAGTTAAAAAGTGTTATTATTATAAATTAAAAGTTAAAATATAAATCTCTTTTCATTCCAGTTATTAGAATAAATGCTTATATATGTGCGATGGTAAATAAAAATAAATGTAAGCTTGTTAATAAGATATATAATAAATGCATGTTAAAATCATATTGAAAAACGCATGAAAATAAATATTGAAATGAAATGTATTTAAAAACACAGCGGTGTGCTACTAATTAAAGATATAAAAACAACACGTTTTGAAATGGCTACTACTAATTAAACAATCTTCAAAAACACGTTGTCATAGGATTAGTTACTAAAGGAATTTCGACAACACCAATTGCCGGAGGATTTTAAAACGAAAACAATTCGCATATATAAATAGCCAGATTTTTATCGGAGTTCAGTTTCAGCCTAGTTTTCAGTGTCAGTCTTGTTTCAGTTCAGATAATAGTGCAGTTTAAATTATGTATCCAGAAACAGAAATGCAGTGCTGAGCATCTTATGGAAATATACGCTCTTCTTTCAGCCCTTAGTCCAACAAGATCAGCAAGACCTGCCCGTGAAATAATGTCTACTTAACAGCTCAGAAATCCTCCGTCAATATTCCACTGTCTTCAAGAATAAAACCAACGTATTAGCATCAAATCTCTTCAAGAAACGTCAAATCTAACCAGTTAGATATCCTTTATTAGATATACTCCGTCAGAAGCAGCTAACAACAAGCAATATCCACATTCCAAAAATCCTAGGTAAAGCATTTTATTATTCTCATATATATGTAGTAGCCACCACTGTAATTCGTAAATCCTACAGAGACAAGTAAATTGAACTTTATAAGCATGTATAAAATGAACTATTGATGTGCGTGTTTGTGAATGTTAGATAATTTAAATGTCAAAGATTATTTTTGCTCTTTCATAAAATATATCATAGTATGTTAACTAAAAATGTGTGTGTTATTTATAGATTTATAAAAATGTTTATAATTAGTAAATGTTAGTTAATAAATTGTCTTTAAAATTAAACTTTATTTGTCAGTCAATTCTTTTTATCAATTCTTTTTTTATATTTTGTTACTGATTAAAATTAGACTGGGCTAGTGTTTGGGATCGTTTCGAGCGCTGGATTATGAGCCTATTGACCAAATACGTTGTTTATTCTTCTGAATAGATAGCTGGCGCCCAGAGTTTACTCTGAAACAAATAAAGTGTTTGGATAGTAGGGGTTTGAATCTAGCAGCCGAGGTGGGCCATTGTTGATAGTTAAAGCTATCAATAATATCTCCCATTTTGCTCGAACGTGCCGCTTCGTTCACGTAACATTTATAAGATTATAAATGTATTATGAAGAAGTATGAAACCAGCAAAACATATATATGTGTAAGTATACTTCATTCCGTGAAATCATCCGGCACAATATCCATTATGGCTATCTGCACAGACCTACCATTTGAAGCCTCGGTTTTGAGGCATCAAACTGTTTCATGGTGTTATGACCCTTAAATTTAATAATGGCTTCATCAACTGCTACTACTTGGTGCATTTGATATGCAGCTTTGAAATTAATATTACAGTGATCAATAATTGGCCTGATTTTATAAATTTTATCATGCTCTTTACTAGTAATTGGTGGCATTTTTTTTATTATTATTGAAATGTAAATTGCCTAAAAATTTATATAAATTGATTTCGGCTCATAACTTTAGCAAGTCTCAAATGAATTTGAATCTAGTCACACGTGATACACTGCAAACATGAATTACCATGCCTAAAAATGCATTCATCTTGCGGGGCGATAGATTGACCCACTTTGGAACTGCTTTCCATTCTACAGCATATCGATTATTTTCAATACATAAGTAATCGCACAATTTTTTATCAAAAAATAAAAAAAGTCGATAATTGAATACTCATGGGTGATGGGAAATTTTACCCCTGGAGACTTTGTAAATGTTCCAATTGGCATGCATGATTCTTGAACATTACCAGTAATAGAAACTGAGTCAGGTCAAGATGAAAGTCCTGGCATAGACTCATTTTCAGGTGCCATTCTAACCCTCATTACAGATGACTTTGGAAAGCTTTTCTTATTTTGGATATTGCAGCTTCTCTATCTTCTGAGATATCATTAAGATTCTCATCTGATGAGCTACTAGAAAATGAAACCTCATAAACACACATATTGTCAATGAGGAATTCCAAATCCGACTCGGAATCTGAACTGCAATAAGCGGTGAATGAATTCATTTCTGTGGAAGAAATTTTTTTCGGTAACCAAATGTAAAAAAATAATTAGAAATTGTATTTTTCAAAAAAAAAAAATCATAATTGAAATTTTATCGTAGAAGAAAAAATACATACACCTTTTTGATGGCAGCAAGATGGCGGACAGAAAAAAGTGATGCTCATAAGTGTGAGATTAATCGATGCACAAACTCAGTAGTTACGGTCAACTTACGCTGATGGGTTCGCTGCTATTTCGGGAGCCAAGGAGTTTTAAATAAAATGCTTTTACAAATAGATTAAAACTTTGCTTGCTTTTAATTACTGTAATGAAAAAAAAAAAACAAGCATCAAAAGAAAATTATTTTAAACTAAAATCTATTGAAAAAGTAAAATCACAGAATTTCAAAATGTAAACGAGTATGTGCGTTATTGCACGTACTCTTAATACATAAAAAAAAAAAACACACACAAAAGTTTTAAATTATTTTCTTTTAAAAATTTCATAAATATAAATGTTAGTTTTAATTTCGCAATGGTTGCCTTTGAAACGGATAAAGCATCCGGTTCAATATTAACATATTTATATTTAAAATAGTATTTCTTTACATTAATGATGACTAGTAAATAATTGAAAGAGCCTGATAAAATAAAAACAGATGTATAGAAAAATTGTAGTTTGTAATTAATATAATTTATGTTTGTTGTAATAATATTCTTTGGAATATGGAGAAATAAAGATGCATTATTAGCAAATTTTAATATTAAGTTGAATTATGATTATATTTCAAAAATAACATTAAAAATTATATACTTTTTTGAACATTGCTTGCATAGTGAGTTACTGATTCTATTGTTTTATTTTGTTTAGATTGGCGGTAAATCTCATCTCAAAAGCATCTTGAGCTACTTTAACTATATCCAAGCGAACATAAACCTTCACAAATTGCTTTTAAATAAAGATTCACTAATTGAAATATACTTTTGGTAGTTGGAATAAAAGTTAATTCCAGTTCATCATTGATTTTTTTTAAAATAATTATTTTTAAATTCGAGATAATTCTTATTTTCTAGAACAAACAAGTGCTTATTGAGTTAAAGAATCATTTAAATTGATTATTAATCTCATCTGACAAACTAATTCCACAGTATATATGATTATTGTGATTTTAGTCATAAAGCAAAAGACACATATGCCATGAGATTTCAGAATCTCGGTCCCAAAACTTCTATATATGTATAAGCCAATAAATCATAATACTCTTTAGCAGTGTTTTTTTTTTTAAAATAAAATATACTTTTCCGATATTTTAAATTTGAAATAATGCTTAAAATGAATAATAAATGTTATATGTGAATTGTATTTTCTTAAAAAAAAAATTCTAAATATATGTATGTAATAATAAAGTACGCTTAAAACTCTCTAATCTAAAATGCACCAAAAAATATCACATAATTCATTCATTGTTTTGATATCAAATGATGCAATATAATGAGATATTAAAAATTGCTTAATATTTTAAAATAGGTAATCATAGCTGTACAAGTTAGATCTGTGTTTATTTTGATTCGTAAACAAGATTCCTCACAGACTATATAGAAAGTTTAATTGTTTTTCATTGCTTGACAATTTTCAGAATTGGAAAAGTTTTTGAGAATTTCCTAACTCATAAATGGAAAATATTTTTGAAGTCTTTTTTTTTAAATTGTAATTTAAAGATTATGTAAATGTTATTGAATTTCAAATTTAGAAAATATTGTTTTAAAAATCTACATTTGAAGACATACATACTTTTTAAATATTACAACATGATGAATTTCGGAAGCATTTAGAAATATATATTTAAAAGGATTCGAACAAAAGTATTTCTGTTGAATGCCATTTATATTTTTTCAAGAAAAAAAATATTTCTTGTGGAAATTCAATTCACGAAAAAGCAATGATTATTTTTATGAAATTCTTCAGAAACTTGGCTATATATATATAAATGATTTCATTTGAGAAAGAAAACACCTTCTCATTCAGGATTTTGAAAAATTACCATCAGATATATCTAGATACATAAATACATTTATTGAAAAAAGTTACAATTAAAAAATTTGAATATTTTTACATTAACAAAATGGATAACAGTTTATACAGAAGCAAAACTAAGTGATTTGTAGACATTGCAAATAAATCAAGTTTCATGAAATAAGTCATTCAGAAAAAGCTTTTTTATTCTATAAATCACCTATCTACAAAATCACCCAAAGTAATAATATTATAAATTTTCTGACAGAACAAATGCAAAATACATCTCAAAACTCATATTTTTCACTACTATTTAAATGATTACACAAAGATGTTATAAAAATCATAAAAGAAATCATGAAAAACATATTTTAAATTTATTTTGTGGGATTTTTAAGACAGTTATAGGAAATTGAAAAATTAATGATAAATTATACTGGAGATAAATTGTTTAATATATATTTTGAGATATTTCAAAATATGCAGCAAAGTATATTAAGATGAAGGAATTTATATAACAAAAAAAAAATGTTACAGTAAAAAGGTTATTTAAAACTGCTTGAAAGACCTCACTATGTTCTATTGTTTTTTGTGATTACAAGATTTTTGTAAAAAGCTAAAGCAAAAATACATAACCATTCATGGAGAAAAAAATTTAATTGCATTTTATATGATTGCAAAACTGAGAAAAAGGGGATTTAAAAGTGCATAAAAGAACATTCACTGGAAAAAACTTTTCATTTGTAAATATGGTGATCATAATACTTTTAATAAATTTAATTTAAATAGGAAGTCAAGGCAGGGATTTTTTAATTTAATGTGGGGCCACAAGTATTTTTTAAAACCTAGATACAATTGCAGAAAATGGTTCAAACTGAAGAAAAGCCCTTTAATTGTAGGTACTGTGATTATAAAAATTTGCACAAAAATCAATTAAAAAGTGCATAAAGAATTTATCCAAAAGAATGCCTTTTCAGTATACCTTCTGTGATTATACTGCTTTTTAGGAAATTAGTGTAAAACAATACAAAATAATTTATAAGAAAAACATATTTAACTGTAACTTCTGCAATTATTAGACTTTTCTAAAAACTGTTTAAAAGTGCATAAAAAATTTATATTGGATAAAAATATTTTAACTAGTTTTCGTAATTAGAAGAGTTCTCAAAATGCTGTTTCAAACTGCATAAACAAACTTAGTGAATAGACACTTTTTAGTTGCATTTCTGTGATTACAAATATGCTGTGAAAGATTGTTTAAAACAGTATGAAGTGATATAGAGTGGGAAAAAACCTTTTAACTACCTACTGTAATTATAAAGTATGTCCAAAGAAAAAAGATGCTTGAAATGGTTCATACTGGACAAATGACTTGTAGTGAAGAAAATCACTTTAAATATAGCTTCTGAGAGTATAGAACACCTAATCAAAATAATTTTAAAATGCATAAAAAAATTCACACTGGAGGAAAATCTTTTAAGTGTAGTTTTTGTAATTACAAGTCTTCTGCTAATGCACATGTGAAAGTGCACGAAAGAACTCATACTGGAGAGAGACCCTTCAATTGTAGCTATTGCAGTTATGCGTCTTCTATGAAAATGAGATTAAAACTACACGAAAGAACTCACACTGGAGAGAAACCCTTTATCTGTAGTTTCTGTGATTACAAATCTTCTACAAAAGCTACTTTAAAAATGCATGAAATGACTCATACTGGGAAAAAGCCATTTGATTGTCTCTACTGTGATTATAAAAGTATATGTAAATATAGATTAAAACTCCATGAAGTGATTCATACTGAAGAAAAACCTTTTAAATGTACCCACTGTGATTATAAAAGTAAGCGCAAGGATTATTTAAAAGTTCATGAAATGTCTCATTCTGTAGAAAAGCCCTTTCATTGTATCTACTGTGATTATAAAACTGTAAGTAAAGCTAGATTAAAAGTTCATGAAATGATTCATACTGGAGAAAATTATTTCAATTGCAAATTCTGCAAGTATAAAACACCTGTGAAAAGTAATTTACAAAAGCATGAAATAATTCATAGTAGAGAAAAGCCTTTTAATTGTAGTATTTGCAATTACAAGTCTTCTTCAAAAACTAGATTAAAACTACATGAAAAAACTCATACTGAAGATAAAGTCTTTAATTGTAGCTTCTGCAATTACAAATCATTTACAAAAGCAAATTTAAAATGTCATGAAAAAAATCATAAAGGACAACAATTTTTCCAGTGCAATGTGTGTGATTATAAAACTACTTCTCTTAATAAATTGACACATCATAAAAATAATATTCATGTCAAATTTACTTCTTTCCTACAATCAAATTTTAAAAAGCAAAGAAGAAATACAAGAGAGAATTGTATTAAAATGACGTTTAAGTGTTGCTTGTGTAATTATGAAAATACTGAGAAAGATGTTTTGGAAAAACATGAAACTAATCATTTTACTATTAATGACACTATTGAAATTCTAATTCAAATGATCTGATAAATTGGGTTATTAAAAATATCTAAAATATAAATGTGATAATGTTCATTCTTATCAGCATAATACATTATTACCGATAACACATTTTTAAAAAATAATCTAAAACAAAAATATATTTTTAAAAAAATTAATGGAATTTAAAGCATTCTATCAGCAAATAGATAATTAATTTAATCATAGTTTTCAATATACTACCAAAGAATTACTGAATGAAAATTTTTAAAAATCTGTAATCAGACAGTTTCTTTACAGATATGTTTGTTACATTAGACTGCTATGTGTTTTGTCTGTCTTTATCTGTACTGTAATATTTGAAATTTGTATTCTCTTTTTGTTTGATATCAAAGTCATTCAATACTGACAAATACCTAGTATTAAATGTTTACTATTATATTGTCAGTCCTGCAAGTTGTATTTTTAGATATTTTTGACTTCATAATTGATATTGTCATGACAATATTTAGTCATAATGCCTTGTAATTTTTTACATTAACATGTTAAAACAGTTGTTTATGTTGATTGTGGTATTTAATACTAAATGTTATTTGTAAATCATACTGTCAATATGTATTGAATTCTACGCTATTTGTCTGTAGATTTATCTGGTATTATACGTTTGGTTTGCTGATATTATATGTATAATATCAATAATAATAGTAAAACATTTTATTTATTGAAAATCATGATTTAAAAATGTACTCTAGTCCCACTTATTTTTATATTTTGTTCCAGGCCCTGTCATGAATATAAGTGAATGTATCTTAATATGCCATTTTGACATATATATATAAATGTGTGTACATAACGTACATGTATTATAAATTAAAATTTAAAAATTTTATTGATATATTTTTTTGTTTTTTTCTGTAATATTTTTTCTCCATTATAGATAACTGAAATCATGTATGTAAAAATTTTGATATGAATCTTTATTGTTTAGAATTTTATGTGCTGATATAGGGATTAAATGAAAAAAGATGCATTGGCATTATAATAATCTAGCCAGCCATCGCAGATGTACTTAATAATTTTACTCCCCCACACATTCAATCATATGGAAAATGACATCTCAGAAGACTAATGACCTCAAGATGCATTTCATGTTGAACTATCACTTATCAGTTGGCCCAAGTAACCATCTCACATACATATTTATCATAAGTTCAATATTTATCAATAATAAATTGTCACACTTTGATTTACAGGTATCAAATTTATTTTAACCACAATATTGAGATGATTTACTTTAAATAAATACCCTATTGATTTTCACTAATCATTTATTAAATCAGAGACTATCCCTAGCCCAGATATAAACTTTACTTAAATATTAATATATGTTTTTAATTAAACACACACACATGAAGATACCTCAACTTCATTTTATTTTGTCCATGTGTAATGTTTTTTATAGGGTGAATTTTGTCAAAATTGTGGGTGGAGTGGTTTTGACACTTATAAATTCAAATTATAACAATTACTATTGATAAATACTGAATGCATGATATAATAAAAAGTAAACAAGAGAAATGATGAGCTGAGCTAATTAGTGAGGGCTGGTTCAGCATGAAATGCATCTTGGGGGCATTTGTTATTTAAGACATCCTTATTCATGTTTCAAAGTTATGTGGTAGAATGGAGGTTACTAAATAAATTCATCTATAATCAATTTTTGAAAACAAAAAAATTACATATAATTTTATTAAAATGTATTTTGTACTCCATAAAATACTTCTTTCCATTAGTTCGAATTTTATGATTGGGAAATATTGATTCATACTCATGTATCAACTAGATAGCAGAATTTTTTTTTTTAATTTATTGGAAATTTATTCAAGATTTCAGTTTTATATTATGAGATTTAGAGGAAGCTTAATAATTCATCATTTTCAAAAATCTTTTTTTTTTAAGAATATTATTTTCCGAACATTATCTGGTATTCAGTTTATGAACATTTCTGTCTTTAGTGCAGTGATTCATATATATATCACAGTTCATTAAAAGTGTGTGTTTTAGCTTCAAGATATTAACTTTAATTAAATTAAAATATGTTCAGTGGAAATTCCCAATAATATTGTCTTTTATCAATGACTTCTCACCATCTGAGACAAAAGCCAGAATATGGTCTGCTGGCATGAATTAAATTGCACTGCCAAATTGTGTAACCTAATATCTCAAGCAGACATTAGGTAGGGCTACAGTAGAGTAAAAAAAAAAAAACTTTTGCTAGTCTGGTACTTTTCAGAGTCAAATAATGTCTTGGTATTAACATTTTTAATTAGAAAAAGGGTATCTACAGTTAAAATAGAAATGAGGCAAATAATCTGTATAGTAAGAAAAGTTTTGATCATGATTGCTAGAGGCATAAATGTATTTTTTTCCATTTGTGAATCCCAAATCTTCACTGATAATGGTAAAATCCTGAAATCAGTGTCAAGGTAATAAATTGCATGACCATCTGATAGCTACTAAAAACGTTAGTTCACATTAGATGATGCTTGAGGATATTTAATAAAAATCCTTTTGTTAATATAATAAGCTTTTGGAATCAAATGTCTTTATATGATTGGAATATATATGTACATATATGATATTAAAGCATACCATTTATTTGACAAAGGCAATAATTATTAGAGATAATTATGCAAGGTAAACACTTGATTATTAATTTATTTGATGAACAATCTAATAAAATAAGTAATAAAGTATAACTAATGATAAATATTATGGCAAAATAACTTTTGTTTCACTATGATTACAGATGCTTTGATTAATTTAAGCTAAATGGAATCAAATATTGTATTATAAGATATATATTATTATCTGTATGTGTAATAAAAAATTATATCTTAAAAAAATTAGGATTTTTTATTCATAATGTGCACTGCAGGATGAAGATCTCTCTTAAGTTTAATCTAGTTTCTCTGCTCCCTGGTCTTTTGTCTCCATATCACATTTCCTTATTTCATCTATCCATCTTGCATGTACCCTCTTTCTAGGTGTTTATAATCTCTTGGAATGTCATCTCTTCTAGCAATATGTCCAGCCCAATTCCACTTTAGTCGTTTAATTCTTTCAATCTTGTCAATAACACGTTTGTTCTTTCACTGATATATTCATTGCTGATCTCTTTTTGTTACTCCTAACATTCAGCTCTCCATATTTCATTGAGTGGTCTGAAAATTGTGTACTGCTCTTCTATTAATTTTCTAAATCTCTGATCCATAAGAACTGGTAAAACATTTATTAAAAATATTCCTTTTCAAATACATAGGCATATTTCTTTTTTATATGAAGTTATTTCTATCAAAATCATGCCATCCAAATTTAATTCTATGATTAAGTTCATCCATTATGTTTCCATCTGTAATAATAATCTGACCAAAGTATTTGTAATTAATTACCTTTACACCTACTTCCTTATTTTCATCTGATCACTCATGCAATATTTCCTGAAGCTCTGAAGCATTATTTTGCAAAAATAGTTACAGCTGACTTAAGTAATCTTCGTTTATTTTTACTCCCTTAGTTTTCCATTTTAATCTGCAAAATAAAATATTTGTCAAACTGTAAAAAGTTTTGGAGATGTGGAGTCACCCTGTCATACACCCTTCTCGATGTTAATCTTCCTAGTATATTTTGATAAATATTTTGCAGAATATGGTAATATTCTGGATCTATACCTTGATGATCCAATGCTTTAATCACTGAAGAAATGATTATAGAATCAAATGTCTTTTCATAATCTACAAATCCAAAACACAATGGCAACTTATATTCGTTGTCCCTTTCTATACATTCTCTTACTACTTAGATATAATCCACTGTACCAAAACCTCTTTTAAATCCATCTTATTTCTATGGTTGATTAAAATCTAAATTTCACTGTAGGTGAGTTTTAATTATCTTGATAAAAATTTTGTATATATGATAGGTCTGTAATTTCTAACATTTTGTTTAGAGTCTTTAATGCATATCAGATATATCTTTCTTATTTAGATATTTGTTATATAATTTTGCCAACAATTTCATTTTTTACGTTTCTTTTAAAATATTGATTATATTTCCATCATTGCCTGGAGTTTTTTCATTCTTTGTAACATTGAATTACCTGTCTTATTTTTTCATTTAATATCCTGTGCAATTCAGAAGATATAGTAATTATAGGGGTACTTTTTCTTTATTACTATATAATTCTTGATAGAACTCTTCCATACATTTTATATCATCTTTTTTTAGTAATAATTCTATCTTTTCTTATTGCAGAATACATTTACTATCAATACCAAGATGTTGTTTTACACTTTTGAGACTTTTACTTACTTTTATAGCTTCCCTTGTTAATTCACAATTATATATTCTTATAACATTATTAACTTTTTTTGCATCATTTTACAAAATTTTAGACATTCAATCATTAATATATCATTTTTATCTATTTTCATACTTCTTTTCTTCATAAATTGTTATTGCAATTTTTAAAAGTGTATCGGTTATCTTCCTATTGATTTCATCCTCTAGTATCATCTAGTATGAACTTTTGTTTTAAAATGTTAACATTTTTTTTGACATATGTTTATGTGTGTGTGTGTGTGTGCTAGTGTTATTAAAATGCTTATTATCATGTAGATTCCTGCTATTTTTTTACTTGCATAGACACTTGAAACAAAATATGAATGAGGTGAGGGGAAGTACAAAATTATTTTGAATATACATACATAAAAATATTATGTCTATGGAATGAATAAAATAAAGTGACTGCTTTTTACATTATCATTATATTTTGTATGTCATGTAGCTCTGAAACCTTAGGATCTAGATTTTACAGCAATTTCTGAGATCAGTTTTAACAACTTATAAGAAATGATGGAATTATCTGTTTAAAAATGTCAAATGGATGACTTATGGAAGATCAGCATCCAATAATAGTGAAATCAATAGCAATAAGAGATGCCTTTGTCCAACCTGCTTCAATCAAAAATTATTGATTAATAATGAATATTATAAGGATTTATTCACACAAGCATAAAGGAAACAATCATTATAGACATTCACAAATATCTGAATATATATTTGATATATTGTTTTAAAAGTCAGTTATTCTGAAGTGAAAGCAGTTGTATCATACAATACCAGAATGTTTACCATGAATGGGTTTATAACTGTTAAGTGATAGTGGAATTCTGTCAGCCAGGCCCTTGTCTGTCATGTTTGAAAATATGACCTAGGCACCCATATTATGTTTTGAAAATATGATCTAGGCAGACATATTATAATATCTTGTTCCATTTAATATTTAATGTGGAGACATATTGTCTTGAAAATAGTTATATATTTTGGGAGGCTGTTGGCTCTTTGTTTCAAAAATCAGTTGCTTCCAAAGTGAAAGGAATTGTAACCATCATAACACCAGGAAGCATACTATGAATGGGTTTATGACTAAGTGCTAAAGGAATTTTGTCAGCAAAACTCATCTATGTTTGAAAATATCAGGATATGGGCAGCCATATTATCTTCCATCTAATATTCAATGTGAAGGCATCTTAGCTTAAAAATATATATTTTAGAATGTTGGTCCCATGTTATAAACATTGTCTTCAAATAACACTGTCATCTTCAAATTGTTAATGCTTTAATTTATACACCCTACACTGAAATCTGTTTAAAAAATGAGCATGAAACATTCTTTTGCTTTCCCTAAGTCCTGAGTTGACTATTCTTGATGAAATAAGAGATATTACTATCCTTTATGAACATGTTCCCATAAGATTTGAAAGAAACCCTAAAGGATAAATTTCTTTCCACATAGAAATCTTCAGTGCAGCATAAATTGCTCATGATTTTGACTAATTTCTATCAAACTGAAATTAAAATGCACTTTTTGAATCTGAGATTCTAAGAAGTTTTCTTGATTCCTGCTCATACTCAAATATGGTATTGTATCTTCATTATTTTCATTATAATGTCATTATTATAATCATAAATTTGGTTAAATACAAACCATAAATCTTTTTGGTATCTTCTTGCTTTAAATATTTTATTGCAGATTAAATTAATAAAATAGTTTAAGTAGATTAAAGTGTAATTAATCTTAACAATTTTAATTTTTTTATTATATCACTATTTTTAATTATATTCAATTAATTGGAACTGGATGTCTTTCTTGAGTTTATTCCAGTCCTTTTGAATTATAGTCTTTTTTCTACATTATTCCAGTAATTTTATCTCATCCATCTCAAAATGGATCTTTATCTGTCTGAAAATTTTTTGGTATGGCAGTAGATGAACATTTTTTTCATCCATTATCACTTTTTAGCATTACATCCAGATCAATTCCATTTCAGCTTCTTAATTCATTCAATATTATAAATAATACCTATTCATTCTTTCACCTCTGGGTTTTACCATTAACTTCTTGCTAGTCCTAACAGTCTCTTTCTGTCTCAAGTCTCTGCAATCGTCTTTTAAGTATCCAAATTTCATATCCATAAGTAAGTGGTAGATGAACATATTTTTTTAAAAAACCTTCATTTTCAGATGCAGGGGCATACATTTTTTTTAATGTGAAGTTAGTTTTACTGTTGTAAATTTAATTCTGTAATTAATTTCATACATTATAACATTATTTAATATGTTAATATTTGTTTTATTCATTTTGCTTCACATTTTTATAAAAATTCCGTAAAATTATCACAAAGTGTTGAAAAAGTAAATCATCTTACTCTAATCTCTTACTAATGTTAACCTAATAACTGCTGTTGTATTTTGAAAAAATATTCTTTAGAATTTGACAGTACACTGAGTTGCAAGGTTCCAGAGCTTTAATCACAGTAGAAATGCTTAATAGAGACCAGTGTCATAAGCTAATGCATAATGATGACTAATACTCATTAATTCTGCCTACAATTTCTCTTAATAATACTTGGATGTCATTTGCAATGGTATCATTACTTAAATCTAACATGCCTTTGACTGTTTTAAAAGAATTTGTCTTGTGGATGACCTTTTCAAACATATATACAAGATGTATTTAGCCTATGTAAAGGCCTTTTTTAATTGGTTGCTTTAACAATTTTTTTTAAAGATTTAGTGTTAATTAAAATTTGTTAATATCAAAATAAATGTGAGAAATGTAGCCAGCCTGAAAGGCCATCGTTTTTGCAACTATTAGTGGCTTAGTGGCTGAATTAGCATGAATTATGTAATTTCAAACTAAATTAAAACAGGCAAAACTCACTATATGTATTGCCACACACAGCAAGCTAGAGTAATCAATGGATGCCAGAAGGCTTGTGCATAAAATACCCATCTAGTGCCTACTCATCCAATATTCCCAGACTAGTTTCTGGCTTGTGGCCTTTGTCAGTGAGGAACCTTAGATCTGAGAGCACTCCACCTAGTTTTTAGGATCTAATGCAACCCTCTGGCAGCCACCTTTTATCTCTACTTAACTGCAAAACTATGAGTCTTAAATTGAAAACACCTTAATATTTTCAATCCAAGCTCATTAGATTATATAGTCATATAGGTCTGAACTCAGTTCAGTACTTATACATTTAGGTTTTGGTTCTTTAATCACCAAAGCCACCACTTTCCTATTAGGCAGGATTGGTTTTAAGCCAATAAACACCATGTGATCACCATTTTTTATGCTTGCTTATAACTTATTAAAATAGGCAAAACTCACTATACGTATTGCAATACGTATAATGAGTTTTGCCTGTTTTAATAACAGTTATAAGCAAGCATAAGAAATGGTGATCATGTGATGTTTATTGGCTCAATATCAAACTACTCCAATTATATTCTAATGAAAATTAAACATAAATACAATACTATAGCATCTACTTTTCCTCTCACTAAATATTACATTTCATACTGTAATCACATTTTATATACAATTTAAATACTATACCTATTCAGTTCTGCATTGTAGGTAAAAGCATGTAGTGATTTTTTTCAAGCATTTTTTATTAATGGCAAAAGTACTTCACAGAAAATAAGCTTTGTAATAAAAATTATTGATTATTAAATATTTTTCTACAATAAAAATTTGATTATTAAATATAAAGGGTGGAATTGTTCATAATATAAATTATGGTTTAGCTAAGTATAGTTATTTATTAAGTTTTTTTTTGTGTCAAATTTGTCATTTTTGTAATTTGTTAAAACAACCAATTAAACAGCATTGCAGACAATCATTCAAACAGACAAAATAGAGATTTTATATAAGAGATTCCTTTTATCTACTGAATGCTTCCAGATATGGATTATCACCACATTTAAATAATTTCGAATTGCAAGCTTGTCAGATTATCGATTCTTGGATTTTTTTTTATGAAATATATTTTTTAATATAGATGAATCTATTCTTGGATTGGTAAAAAAAATTCTAATTAGTTCTTTGACAATATTTTTATTATTAATAAATAAGCAAATGGTGTTCTCTATTTGATAGAATAATAAAAAGGATGTGGAAGTTCATAAGAGCAATTTACTCTTATAATATCAATGGCTGACCTCATTCAAAAAATTAAAAGATTGAAATGGAGTTGAACTGGGCATGTTGCTAGAAGAGATGATAATAGATGGACAATTGAAGTCTTAAACAGGATTCCAAGAGGTAAAAGACCCAGAAAGTGACTACATGTGAGATGGATGGATGAGATAGTGTGCAGGGGTGATGTGGAGAAGAGAAGCTAAAGATCGGAGATGGATTGAACTTGGAGAGATCTTTATCCTGCAGCTAATTGATAATGGTTGATGATGATGACTTGTATGTATCGGTATATATATATAAACAGGCAAAACTCTCCATACAGTAGTGCCTGTTTTAATAGCAGTTATGAGCAATCATAAGAAATGGTGATCATGTGATGTTTGGTGGTTATATATATATATGCGTGTATGGTTAGGTATTAATTGTACGTTTAAATATTGTAGCTCTGATGATGACTGCAGGGCAGTTGAAACTGTAAACAAGAAGAAATAAATCATATATTAAAACTGCATTGTAAAGTGTTAATTAAGGAGTATGTGGTATATTATATAATGTTATATTTACCATCAAATTTTATAATAATTATCAAACAAAAGTAATTTGTGTTATATATGTAAATACATAACTTGTTTCTTATATTTATTTATTGTTAAATGTAATGGCTAATTTAGCACGTAAGAAATGTCTTTAAAAATAATTTTTTTCAACTAATGTGAAATTTATTTGTTGACAAGTAAAAAAATATCATTTAATTATAAAAATGAGGCAATTTTTAAAATCTATTTTTCGGAAAACTACATTTTTACAGCATTTTGCAATTCTGCTGATTCGATTTCTAATATAAGTTTCCTATAGGAGGAACATAATTTAAAAAATAAACTAGAAACTCATAGTAATTCATTTAATTTTTATAACATGTGGGCCTTTGAGCATTCCATCATCAGATTTTCAATTGGATGGACGGTTGAAGAGTTGGAGTGTGGAGTGGATTGAAGCCTGTCCATTAAACTATGAGAATAGTCTATCTTAATATATATCTGAGCACTTATACTATACATGTGTGTAAAGATGATAGTCTGGACCAACTGATGATTGCTGGTTTAGCATGAAATACGTATATTGGTGATTATTTATCTTTTCAGCATATATGTGTTTAGGTGTATCAGTGTTATTAGATAGAGTGGAGAGAGGTGGGTGGTGTGAAAGTCTGTGCTCATATACCCTATATTACATATATATAGCCACAGGTATATAACAAGCCTGTGTTTCAGTTATAACATGTGGAAGTATCTAAGCGCGTGGCCAGAAGCGTTTCTATTATCCAGCACTAAGGACGACGCTAGTCACGGCAGTGAGTAAAATAAATACATTTTAAAATAGAGATCGTAATGAATAGATATATAAAATCAACAAAATAAAGTTTAAACGATTTATATGTAATTAAATACTATTTCACGTAACAAGGTTTTATATATTTCATAAATAACCAACTGATGATTGCTGGTTTAGCATGAAATACGTACGTATATTGGTGATTATTTATCTTTTCAACATATATGTGTTCAAGTGTATCAGTGGTATGAGATAGTGTGGAGAGTGGTGGGTCATGTGAAAGTGTTCTCATATACCCTATATATTACATATATAAACACCGGTATATAATAAGCCTGTGTGTTTCAGTTATTTCTAATAAAGATGTCTGCCCATCCCTTGTTTATGTATTAAATGGATTATGTCCTGTACATGAGGGGTCAGATTGACCTTAGGTCAACATGGATGTGACAAGAATCTCGGCCTCAGAGTGCCCTTTGAGCATTTCATCATCAGATTTTCAATTGGATGGAGGGTTGAATAGTTGGAGTGTGGAGTAGATTGAAGACTGTCCATTAAAGTATAAGGTTTGGCTATCTTAATATATATCTGAGCACTTGTGGCATATATGTGTAGAGATGGTAATCTAGACCAACTGATGGTTGCTGGTTTAGCATGAAATACTTATATTGGTGATTATTTAACTTTTCAACATATATGTGTTCAAGTGTATCAGTGGTATGAGATAGTGTGGAGAGTGGTGGGTCATGTAAAAGTGTTCTTATATACCCTATATATTACATATATAAACACAGGTATATAATAAGTCTGTGTGTTTCAGTTATAAATAATTAATGTATATGTTGTAATTTAAATTTTAAAAAAAGATTTATAAATAAACCTTACTGACATTTTAAAAATAGGTAATCTTGACTGATAGCGGCCCCAACACTTTGCCCTCTATTTTTAAAAAACATCTAAAATTTTTTTCGTACTAAGTGTATCTAACTAGAAATAAGCTATATCTAAGTACAGTATAAAGGTTAATAAAAAACAATATAAAAAAATTACATTTTTATGCGTAGTTTTGACTTGTAAAGTATATCTAATGGTCACAACTGTATATATAACTATAAATAAATAAACTATATTAATTATAAATGTTTTTACATAAAGATTAATAAATAAAAAAAAATGAACTTACATTTATATGTGTAGTTTTCAGCTAGACACACGAAGAAATTCACGAAAACGGTGTCACGTTCGTGCATATTTCTAAATGAAAATTCCTGCAGGTAGGATGAGAACAAAGCTCTGCTGGTACCAAATTTGTATTTTAGCTTATGCTTTGCTCTCATCCACATATTTTCCACATTATTAGTGTGGATAAGTTCGTCGTCCGAGTCAGCAAAGTAGTCTTGATGGACGATGACAGAGTGAAGATATAAACCATTAGAAAGATCGCTGATATTGTTATATGCATGCCAGCAGTTTTGACACACAACATAGCTCTAAATTAAGCATAAAATGTAAGTTTTATTACTTTTTATTTATTAATCTTCATGTAAAAAATACATTTATAGTTAGATATACTTTACAATTACATAGTAAGAATAACGTAGTTTGAACCACGGATGGTGGAAATCGATGAATTGTACTTCTTTCATACATCCTACCTGCAGGAAATGTACGTTCTTTTTTTATTAATCTTTATGTAAAAACATTTATATAGTTAATATACTTTATTTATTTATAGTTATTGTTATATCCGCCAGTCTGACTGTGCCAATGTTATATCCGCAAGTATGACTGTACGGTCAGCAAATAACTTCAATTCCCACGATGTTCTCTTGCAACGAATGCTCTGCTGTGGATGCTCTCCAAACGAATGGTCTGTAATGAATGCTCTGAATACACTCTATATTCTCTGCAAGGATGCTCCCCAAGAAATGGTCTGCAACGAATGCTCTGCCACGGATGCTCTCCAACGAATGGTCTGCACCGAATGCTCTGCAACTGATGCTCTGCAAACAGATGCTCTCCAATGAATGGTCTGCAACGAATGCTTTCAATATCTCCACTGTGGTCTCCCCATCGCTAATTGGCTCTTTCAGCTACACCCGTGGACTACATTTCCACTGGGCGCTGGTCATTAACCACAAGCACTGACGCGAGATATCTCTACTGTAGTTGTACTCAAATCACTGCCTACTCAAATACTGCGTGGCTGCTCTCTACTGGAGTTGTCCTCTAAATGCTGCCCTGCATAGTTGTTACCCAGTCTTCTTATCACTTTCTGATAACTGCAACATTGTCCAATAAGGCACAGTCTCTTACCTAGAAATATTTGCAATCAGCAAATATTTGTTGGAATTGTCGATCGCCATTATGTCAATGCCTTAATTAAATTCCTGTTATCCGAGCATGATCTAAAACAACCTCTCGAATAAATTCTAGTTTTTTCTGGAGTGCACAAACATGTCTGCCATTTTTACAAAACACTACACCTCCCTCCATTCCAGAAAAACCCTTGTTGCGATTCCTTGGTGTTTTGTTGTTTTTTTCTTCGCCAGTTAAGTTCAATGGTGATTGTGCAAGCGTAGTGGGACTCAGCTTCCGGTGTTCACTGTGCAAGCATTTTATTTCCAAACTTTCACTTCCATTGTTAACGTTATACTAACTGGGATTTCCATTTTCACCAGGTTTCTCCGTCTATAGCTAAACTTGTTCAAAACTTATTCGCTACTCACAGGTTCCAAATGCGATTGCGCCAATGCCAGTCTGACTGTGCCAATGTTATATCCGCAAGTATGACTGTGCAGTCAGCAAATAACTATGTTCAATTCCCACGATGTTCTCTTGCAATGAATGCTCTGTATTCTCTGCAATGGATGCTCTCTAATGAATGGTTTGCAACGAATGCTCTCCAATGAATGGTCTGTACCGAATGCTCTGCAACGGATGCTCTTCGATGAATGGTCTGCAACAAATGCTCTGCCACGAATGCTCTCCAACGAATGGTCTGCAACGAATGCTGTGCAACTGATGCTCTGCAAACAGATGCTCTCCAATGAATGGTCTGCAACAAATGCTCTCCAATGAATGGTCTGCAACAAATGCTCTCAATATCTCCGCTGCGGTCTCCCCATCTCTGTTGGCTCTTTCAGCTACACCCGTGGACTACATTTCCACTGGGCACTGGTCATTAACCACAAGCACTGACACGAGATATCTCTACTGTAGTTGTACTGAAATCATTGCCTACTCAAATACTGCATGACTGCTCTCTACTGGAGTTGTCCTCTAAATGCTGCCCTGCGTAGTTGTTACCCAGTCTTCTTATCGCTTTCTGATAACTGCAACGTTGTCCAATAAGGCACAGTCTCTTATCTAGAAATATTTGCAATCAGCAAATATTTGTTGGAAATGTCGATTGCCATTACGTCAATGCCTTAATTAAATTCCTCAGTTATCCGAGCGCGATCTAAAACAACCTCTCGAATAAATTCTAGTTTTTTCTGGAGTGCACAAACATGTCTGCCATTTTTACAAAACACTACAGTTGTGACTGTTAGATATACTTTACAAGTCAAAACTGCGCATAAAAATGTAATTTTTTTTATATTCTTTTTTATTAACCTTTGTACTTAGATGTAGCTTATTTCTAGTTAGATACACTTAGTACGAAAAAAAATTAGTTGTTTTTAAAAATAGAGAGCGAAGTGTTGGGGCCACTAACAGTCAAGATTACCTTAAAAATGTATATAATACCCAAGTCGTTGCTGTTCTCTATAATGTAAGTTTACTTGTAATGTCTTTATAATGATGAAAGAGAATTATTCTAGCACTGACACAATTGGTTTAAAGTCAATCTAAATTATCTAGTTTTAGTATTGAAATAATAGAGGGCGTTTGAATGTTGTCGTTTAACATATACTGTATAGTAGTTAAGTTTTAGAGAATTTTAAGGTTTGTTATTTTATTCGTAGCCTAGATTTACATTCGAGTAATTACTGTATTTTTAAATAAATATTGAAAATTTGTTTCAATTTCTTATGAGTTGTTTAATATTTATAGAAAATTGCTTTTATCGAAAGAATTTAAAAATCGGAAATTCACCGCTATTTCTTCAATATTGTTGTAGAAGTAAATGAATCAACTGAGAAAGTTTTGTTAGTACTGTATATGATAATATTCAAGAACATTATAAGGAAGTTTTTTGCTAAGTTTTATTTATTCCTTTTACTGGCCATGTCAATATTGTCTTATTGATGTATCCATATGTTTATATACTGTTATGTTGTAGTACGATTAATATTAAGAGAAAATACGTTTGAAACTGTGTGTACTCCAGAAGTTAAAAGTGTTAAATAATTACATGTGAAATTAAACGAGTAGATTTAATAAAAATGAAAATTAGAAATTACAAATGGTTTTTCATATAGATATTTTATTAAAAGCAAGGTGTAAAACAAGATGGAAGATCCAAATAAATAATTAATTAAATGAAGGATTAAAAATGTAAAGAACAATTTAATTAATTAGTTCAGAAATAAGCCCAGAATAATTTGGTGATTAAAATTGATAAGGGAAAAACAATAGAACAAAAAGTAGATATAATCTAGCAGAGAAAGGACAGATTAGTGTCAGTCCTGATTTTCTGAGAGACTTGAGTGTAGTGTGAATTCAGAACAGGACCAACGATGGGAGGAGAACCAGATATTCGGGTCCGAAGGTACCAAAGACCGACCTAGGGTAATTATACAGACTATACCTGTCTTATTATTATTTTTGTAAGCCTTACAGGCGCTAGTAGAACTAATGATAATTCTGTTTATAATGTTATTTTTCATACTAATAAAATCTTGTATCTTTTAAGTGGGATATCTTAATTTTATGCAAGAGAGTAATAGTTACTTGAATTAGGTGTATTTGGTTGTTTCTCATAAGTAACATTAAATCAAGTACATCACATATACATTAAGACAATGTTTTTACATAATCAGAATAGCGAATAGTCTGCAACAACTCTATTTCTACAATTCGCTAATGTTCAATTCCCACACTGTTCTCTTGCAACGGATGCTCTGCAACGAATGCTCTCAATATCTCCACTGCAGTCTCCCCATCTCTGTGGGCTCTTTCAGCTACACCCGGGGACTACATTTCCACTGGGCGCGGTCATTAACCGCAAACACTGACGTGAGGTATCTATAGTGGAGTTGTACTCAAATAACTGTTGCTAATACTCTATACTACTCACTGCCTTATACTGCTCTGCATAGTTTTTATACAGTCTTTCTATAGCTTTCTGATAACCCAGCAATTAATCCTATTGTCCAATAAGGTAACGTCTCTTGTCTAGAAATATTTGCTATCAGCAAATATTTCTTGGAATTATCGTTCGCCATTACGTTAATACTTAATTAAATTCCTCAGTTATCAGAGCGCAATCTAAAAACAACAACTCGAACAAATTCTAGTTTTTCTGGAGTGCACAAACTTGTCTGCCATTTTTACAAAATACTACACCTCCCTCCACTCCGGAAAAACCCTTGTTGCGATTCCTTGGTGTTTTGTTGTTGTTGTTTTTTTTCTACTTGGAGGAAACATATTTCCTGTTATTTCACTCAGAAATATTCCATTCCAAACTGCTGCCAAACTTCTTCACCAGTTACGTTCAATGGTGACTGCGCAAGCGTGTTGGGACTCCAAACTTTCACCATTCTTATTTCACGTAAACTTGTTGTAATGCGAAACTTATTCACTACTCACAGGTTCCATCCTGTTGACTGCGCCATTGATGTATCCATATGAGATATACATTAAGACACAATGTTTTTACATAATCAGAATAGCGAATAGTCTGCAACAACTCTATCTCTACAGTTCGCTAACGTTCAATTCCCATGTTCTCTTGCAATGGATGCTCTGCAACAAATGCTCTCAATATCTCCACTGTGATCTCCCCATCTCTGTGGGATCTTTCAGCTACACCCGTGGACTACATTTCCACTGGGTGCTGGTCATTAACCACAAGCACTGATGCGAGATATCTATACTGGAGTTGTACTCAAATAACTGCTGCTAATACTCTCTATACTACTCACTGCCTTATACTGCTCTGCATAGTTGTTATACAGTCTTTCTATAGCTTTCTGATAACCCAGCAATTAATCCCATTGTCCAATAAGGTAACGTCTCTTATCTAGAAATATTTGCTGATAGCAAATATTTCTTGAAATTATCGTTCGCCATTATGTTAATGCTTAATTAAATTCCTCAGTTATCAGAGCGCGATCTAAAAACAACAACTCGAACAAATTCTAGTTTTTCTGGAGTGCACAAACTTGTCTGCCATTTTTACAAAATACTACACTTATCATTGCTCTTAGAGACTGTTAGAAAATGGAAGATTTTCTGGGGAAAATACTTTCAAAAACAAAAAGATTGATTTTTTTTTGTTATTCATAATTGGAAGAAATTATTTAACCATCGTGTAATCTTAAATATGAGTGTATAGTTTCATTTGATTGTGAGGACAAGATTACATTTACAAATATATGCAGTGCTCTGCTTAAAGAAGTCAATATTTGGATAACTCACACCAGTGTTAATAATTTTCGTTATATATTCAAAAATTAGGAATTTTTCATGTTGAAGATTAGTTTATGAAGCACATATGGGGTCATGCAGGAATGTGGTCAGTTTAATTGCAAATTCTTGGTCGCATTTAGAATGTGGAAAATTTTGCTGATTAAAAGTAATAGACTATTTGTATGAAACATACCTTAATGTCTAATTACAATTTTAAAGATTTTTTATTTAAATAAATATTTAATATAGGACTATGTCTCAAAATTGAAGGATTTAATAAATTTATTCATAGATGAATCCATTTTCTGGTTGAAATCTTTCTACAGATTCATTTATAATACTTTGTTAATACTTAATCTGACTAAAAAAAGAAAAAATCATATACTGATTAAATATGGGTGATGTCCATAAACTTAGTAAATTATAATTTAGTGAAATATTTTCATCTCGGATTTTAAGGCAAAGAATAAATAATCCTAGGGGGAACAAAAGAGATTATACTTATTGGGAAAGTTAAATTACAGGATATTAGAGAAAATATTTCAGAAATTGCAATGGATATGTGAAAATTAAGAATAGAGAAACTATTTTCAATGTCTAGGGATTGCGATAACTAAAAAGAAGGAAAGTTTGTGTCTTTTCAAGTGATGAAATTTGGACATTGTTATGATGTTAGAAAAAACAAAGGTAATATAGTCCAAGTAATGATAAATAATGTAGGAAGATTACTGAAAAAAAAACCAAGACAGTTTGAAAATATTATTAGGTGTTTAAAAAAGAATAAATAAATGATGGGATTATTGCCAAAATTTGATAGTAGGATAAATTTAAATATGGCTCGTGAGATTATTTGATTCCGAAAACATGTAGAATAATTTAATTGAAGCTTATTCAGTTAAAAGGGATTGTTACATTTAATGAACTATTAGACTTTCTATAAATTTTATTTATTAAATTAAAGAGATGAGATGGAATATATATAGAGAGAGAAAATGATGAAAGTAAAGCTTTGGATTATCAAAATGCTTCAGTAGTTATTAGAATACATGATGGCAGTAAGATGATTAACAAGAGACTAACAATGAGAAGGATAGGTGATTTTAAAAGTTTTTATCACAGTATTACAAAAAATATATATTATCTCAAGTACAAATGCTATTGTTATGGTGCTTATATTTCTTTCAAATGGAGATATTATTTATAAAAAAAAAAAATCTTTTCTTTATTATGATTGACCGTTAAACAGTTTAGTATAAGCCAATTATTAAATAAAGTCATGTGAAGTCTTCTCACAAGACAGCAAATATCATTAGCAAAACTAAATCACTGAGTTCAAATGCAAAGTAAAAATATATAAATGAAAAATAATATAGGGATAAATACAGATGCCTGCAGAATGCCATGATCCAATTTAAAATCACACGCAATACCATGTATTTTGGTTGCTTGTTTTCTGTCCTAGATAACTTTTTAACTACGAAGCAAAATGACTTTGAACACTACATGAATGTAAATGCTGTAAAAGAATGGTATGGTGAACAAAGTCAAATGCTTTAGATAACTCTAAGACCCAGCAACCATTCCTAGACCATTGTCGAATGTAAATGCTAAATGTGAAAATAATCTTTCCAACAACAAAACCAAATTAGTACACAGAAATCACTTTATGCTTGTACAAAAACAACATCAACTTACTTTGATTATCATCTGAAATAGCTTAACTATAATAGAGATGTTGAAATGGCCTACAATTGCTCATAATTAATGAATCGCCCTTTAAAAATGAATATAATAATACCAACTTTTAAATAGTCAGTAAACAGACGAGTTTTGAAAAAATTAAATAAGAATGATTATAAAAATGAACTTCTTATCTTTAACTATTTTTGAAATTAAATTATCTAAGAATGAAGCACAAACAATCGGTGAAGTGTGATAACTGAGTATCAGAAATATCCAAACAAAATAGGAAATATTCTCAAAAGCCAAATCACTAATAGAAGGCTATGCTTATGGCATATAAGAAATTATTAAAATCAGTAAACCTTTCATTGCTGTAGGTATTTGATATATCAGTTTTAATTAATTCAATGAGAGGATGTTTTCATCTAAAAATTGTTTTCTATTTTAGAAAAGCATTTTTATATTACAATGTGATTTAGCTTTTTTAATGCTGATTTAATTTCCTTCTTATTATTAAAATAATAATCTTATCATCAGAACATTTTAACTTTACTTAAATTAATTTTTTCAGTTAACTGATGTATGTATGGAGAACGCTTCCTATTATTACTAGTCGATTAAATATGATCGGTTGCTTTGTTAATTAAAGAAATACAGCTATTCTGAAATTGTAAAAAGACCATGCTTACATTATCCAGGCCAAAATTACAATCCCAGCCCTGATTGGATAGTGCATTGTTTAACATAATAGTTTATTTACACACAAACAGATATTTGGGATATAAGTCACAAACAATTTCAAAAGAATTGCACAAATGTTCCATAATGGCTAAATCTGAAACCAGATTTATAATTGAATAGTTAATGGTATAAATCAAGCGAATGTACAAATTGGTATTATATGCATAGGTAACAAATATATCTGACAAACCCTACTTATACAATAAATTCAACTATCTAGAAGTAGAATTATGTATCCTAATTAATAGTCAATATTCATATCAATTACAATGGCAGAGGGTGATTGTAAATTAGATAACGAATCAAATTCACCATTGCAGTTATAGATTAGAAAAATTAGAAGTAACTAATATAGATTCAGTAATAGTATGGATTGGTTTTTAAAGTAAATCATTACACCTGAATATGAATACTTATAATTGTCCAATCTGCGCAAAAATTGCCCTCATTGGTGATCCATGAATTAGTCAAAATATTATAAAATTCTAATGGATAATCACATAAATATATATTTAATTCATCAGAATGAGTTTGAATACTACTAATATTCTAAACATCACATGATCACCATTTTTTATGCTTACACAAGCTGTTTATACAGAGGCAGCAAAATGTGTGGATGCTGAACTGAGTAGAGATCTATATAACTATACAAACTAATGAGCTTGAATTGAAAACATTTTTGTGTTTTCATTTTGGACTCAAAGCTTTATAGTTAACTAATAATATAAAAGGTGGCCATTGGAGAGTTGCATTACATTCTAAGATCTAAGTGCAATGCTCTCAGATCCAAGACTTTTCACTGATGAAACCACAAGCTAGAAACTAGTGTGATTTTGGATGAGTAGGCATTAGATGGGGATTTTATGCACAAACCTTTTTGCATCCATTGATTACTTTGGCTTGCACTTAGTGGTGCTACTGTATGGAGAGTTTAGACTCTGCATACTAATATTCTAATGAAAAATTACTAATCTTTTTCATAATCATAGTTTGAAATAAAATTCAGAAAGGTAATTTGCTTCATTTTTAACTAGGATACAGACTGAATTAACAAACATTTGTATTACATACCATTGTATTTTGATCATGTATTTTCTGTTTTGCTGTCCAAAAAAGTTGTTGTATGGCCAAAAAAATCCTTTGGTTAACTTAAATATCCTGGCTGTAGATAAAATATCTGACCAGATTTTCTTTTGCATAAAAATGAACTAACCATGTTACAAGAAGTAAAATGAAAATTAAGTCCAGGTTTATTCAATTTAGTCTTTGTATGAATCATATGTTCTAAGTCACTGTCAGAAAAGCTTTCAACTTCAAGCTTATTTACAATTTTAGATATGATTTGTCGTTTATCTTCATAACTTTGTTAAGGAATATTTTATAATTCAATTTCATAATTCATATAACATCTTTCCAAAACTTCAATGAAGATATATTTACTACAAGCACTAAACCAACAAATAATCTCATTATTCTTGTCAACATTTTGACACAAAATATCAAAATCAGCTTGCAGTTTGGTTGTAAAAAGCTCTGATAAGGCATTGCGAATTACTGGCAATAATTACAATTTATCCATAATTGGTTGCAAAAGTGAGTGATGAGTCATCCAATGTATTAGTAAATTTTAAGTCCACATTATAAATAGAATAAAAATTTCTACAAAAAGAACATCTTCAGACTTGCTTTTGTTTTTTTTAATGACATGTTTTTGCAAATATTCTCTGATAACATTGAGCACATAATGCATGTTACCATTACAGCATTGACAAGAGATATAATTACCATTTCAAATGAATAAATTGTTACATACATTATACATAACTGTCATAAATTATATTATAAATCAAATATGAGATAAGCAATATAAAATTTAACAAAAGTAAAAATTAGCAAAAATCTGTTAAATAGCAAATAGGATATAATCATATTTAAAATATTCAAAATTAAAGATATAATAGTAGTAGATTTTAATATTAACTTAGATTATGAATATTTCTATTTTTAACATTGTTTGTATAATTGTTGCTTTGATTTTTTTTCTAGGTTCACAAGAAATCTTATTTGAAAAGTCCAATTTTAAAACATCTGAAACTTTTCTTTGGTTGAATCCATGAATTAGTCACATTTATATTCATTCTATTCATATGTTAAATTGTATATCACCAGTTGAAGTGTATTTATTGTAATTCTTATTAATATACAACCAGCTCCATTATTGATCTTTTCAAGAATCCATACTGTTCAGAGAATCTTAAAAGAATTATTTTTAAGTGACTTTTTTTTTCAGAAAAAGTTCAGTAAGATTGTCATATGGAGAAGAATATTCAGTTTAATTAATTTAATAAAATTTAATCTTTAATCTCATCTGAAACACTAATTCCAAAATATGTATAGTCACTATATACAATTCTAATGATGATTAGAAGCTGCAATATGTATAAGACATCAAGTTTTTTGGATGAATTGTATAAAACATTTATATTAAGTTTAACTGATGGCCTGTCCAATTGGTAGAGAGTCATTTCCAATATACTTTCTCAATTTCAAATAGATATTTAATAATCTTATTAGTAACCAAACTTCTGTGAGTGCTGATGGTGATAAATCATGTTAGCAAAATTTCAATATTTTTTTATGTCTTTTAAATATTAATTTATTAAGTGCATGGTCAGCATGTAAGTACATATGTATTTAAGGCTTTAACCTTAATATTATGTGCCTTGAGTGTTCAACTTGTCACTAGAGGGACCTCTGCAAATCTTCACACAAGATTATGACTTTATAAAGATAAGAGCGGCCACTCTTATCTTCAACCTATTTTCTAATTATATAGGTGAATCTAAAGCATTTTGATTTGAGAGTGTGAAGCTGCTAAACTCTTCACTAATTAAGTCCACAATTTCTATTAAACACTAACATTCACAAAATCTTCATTCATCTGAATTATAAATTTCGAAAAAAAAATTTAATGTAAGTGATAAATTTTATTTTTTTAAAAGAATATGTTTTGAAAATGTACATAGGCAGTCAATATTGAAAGAAACTATGAAGTCAATATAATTTAGAATGTCATATCAAAAATTGAAATGTAATAAGGCATTGAAAATGTGTTAATATCATAAACAAATGATAACTATGCAAGTTCTGCATTCATTGTGCATATATATAGGAAAAATTAATTTTTGTTTGTTATCTAACAAGTTTCAAAATAGTGAAGTTTTTGAGAATGTTCTTAAGTATAAAAGAAATGTGATTTTTTTTTTGTTGTTGTTGTTTTTCAACTTTAAATGTTGTTACATTGTTTTATAAGATTATGTTTGAAGATATTGTCTTTAATGATAGTTTTCAGTCATCACATGGCAAGTATAAAAAAAATTTGGGTTGAAAAAAGCAGTTTTTATACATATATTTAAATAATTATTCCATGTATAGTCTCTCCTGGCCAAACTTGTAAAAACACTTGATAAACAGAAGTCTTTTGATTGCCATTTGGTTAATTGCAAAAAAAGGAAAAAAAATTCTTAATTGCAGAAAAATAGAATGTACACAAAAGCAATGGTTACTTTTATGAAGTTAATCAATCCTGTTCACAGGTTGCAATGTATATATAAATTTGTTTGAGAGTTCATTATTTTGAAAAATTGTCATTAAAAATGCTTACATGCATAAACATGTATAGAACTAAATATTGTGAATTTAATTTGGCTATTTGTTGTTTATTAGTATTACTTCAAAAAAATATATTTATTAGAATTTATACACAAGAAAAACTGAAGACCTATTTAGATAATTTCAAATTATTTAAACAAATATTTAAAAGTTAGATGCAATAAATTGTTTTTAAGAAATATTTTATATAAATGATCAACTCATAGTATAGACAAACCTTTCAAATGTAATTTTTGCAATTACAAAACTTCTAAAAAAAGTCATTTAAAACTCCATGCAAGAACTCATACTGAAGGCAAATCTTTTAATTGCAGCTTCTGTAATTACAAGACTTCTGACATAGCTAGTATAAAACTACATGAAATCACTCATAATGGAGAAGAACTTTTTAAATGTAGTTTTTGTGATTACAAGTCTTTTCATAAAGCTAATTTAGAAATACATGAAAGAAATCATACTGGAGAAAAATCTTTTATGTGTAGTTTCTGTGGGTACAAGACTTCATACAAAACTAACTTAAAAGTTCATGAAATGATTCATAGTGGAGACAAACCTTTTAATTGTAGCTTCTGTGACTACAAAGCTTCACAAAAAGCTAGGCTAATACTACATGAGAAAGTTCATAATGGAGATAAAACCTTTAGTTGCAGTTCCTGTGATTACAAAGCTTCTCAGAAAGCTAGATTAGTATTGCATGAAAAAATTCATAATGGAGATAAAACTTTTAATTGCAGCTTCTGTGACTACAGGACTTCTCAAAAAAATATTTTAAAACTGCATGAAACAAATCATTCAGGTCAAAAATCTCAGTGTCATTTTAAAACTGCAGCCAAATTTGGTTTAACAGTACTTGAAAGAACTCTTACAGAAAATGAATCTTTTCATTCCTGTCTTAATGATTGTGAAATTGCTTCTCAAATTAATTTTTCACCTCATAAAAAAAATATTCACATGCAACACACCAAAAAGGACTGTGATATTACTGCTGTATTTAAGTGTCAATTGTGTGATTATGAAGATTCAGAGAAAGGTGTTTTGGAAAGTCATGAAATTAATCATTTCATTGATAGTGAGATTATTGAGATTCTCATTCAATTGACTTGAACGTCTCTGAAAAAGCTGTTTTAATGAAAATTTGTTAAGTTTAACTTCCATGTTGAAGTGCTCTTTAGATTAATATATACATAAAGGTAAATCTTTTTATATCACATGATTTTTTATGTTTAATAAGAATTTTCTAATATTATCTTTGTGCTTTCTGTTCTAATGGATGTCCAGACGATTTATTTCTAGACATATAGAAACAATTTCAGGTGTAGAAACTATTTTTAAAATATACATCTAAATAATGTTTTCTGAAGGTTTGTGATGATGGTATTTTAGTTGTATTTATATATTGGACTATTTCCATCATTTATATAAAGCATTGAATGTCTTTAACTTAATGAAATAAAAAATTTAATCTTAATATCAATATTTCAAAAAATATAATAACCAACTTCTTTGGTTTCTGTCCCTAATCTAAATGAAGAATTATATGAAGTAATATAATAATGTAAACATAAGTCTTGGAATATGTAGAATCCAATAGTATAAAGAGTAATATTGGTATTTTGTGAGATATTATATCATTTAAAAATAATAAACAATGGTGAATTTTCTACATTATTAAAGATGTCTATAGTAAGCCCAATTTTTAGGTCTGGTTAGGAAAATAATTTTAATAAGTGCTATAATTCTTAAAATAATATTTAAATAAAATCACTTTTTAAATGAGAATCAATGTGGGCTCATAGAAGGAAGAAATACTATTACATTATTTGAAGAATTTTGCAGATAGAATTAATATTACATTAAATGATAAAAAATATATAATTTTAGATTCGTAGAAGGCTTTTGATATCATTAAGAATTTAATCTAGAAAGTTTTGGAATCTGATTCAAACATCATTTAAATAATAGATATGTAGTAAGTAAAGTATTGAATAATAAGCAAAACAATTATTTGAAATTCCTCAAAGTTTTATATTCAGTGCATTTTGGTTCTTATTTTTATAAATAGCATAGGAAATATTAAACGATCAACTTTTCAATATGCAAATGACATTGTTATTGTGAGTATAAATATCACTATTGCTATTGTAGTTAGAAACAATTCTAACATAATTGTTCGTTGGTGTTTTAACAGAGGAAATTATGTAAATGAAAGAAAAAAAAAATATGTTAGTATATCCTACTCATATGAAATATAAAAATACTCTCTGGATTGCATATATAACTGTAATTTCATGGTTAATAATAATATATAAGTAGAACAGATGTATTAGATACCTTGGACTGATAATGAATCTTCGAAACATGATATATAAATACTTTAATTAATAAATTTGGATATTTTATATCAATATTGCAAAATGAATTATTCTTTATCTTTGAGTTTTCTTGTTAGTTACTGGATGTAAATCTTTGTTTGAATCTTTATTAAGATATAAATAACAGTATATGATCATGCCAACTATTAAAAGACTACTAACATTATTGCAAAAAAATATGTAATTTAGTAGGAGAAAATTCTTAAAAAGGAGAGAATACTGTACTTTCAAAAAATCTTTTATAAATTAATTTGAAATGTGTTAGGATTTTGGCATTCCATCATCAGATTTTCAATGGTATGGATGGTTGAAGAGTTGGAGGGTGGAATAGATTGAGGCATGTCCATTAAAGTTTGAAGATTTGCTATTTTAATATAAACTGATCACTGATTATATATATAAACATGTGTGAGATTAATGATCTGAACCAACTGATAAGTGCTGTTTCAGCATGAAATACATATATTGGAGGTCATTTATCTTTTTTTTTTATGTGTATTGGTTGTATGAAATAGAATCGATAACTGAAGGGTGCTTGTAAGTCTGTATTCAAATCCTCTACAATTACATTTATACATAAGTGCAAAATTTTATAATAAATAGGGAATGGAATGAGAAATCACTATATTTTTTTAATTATTAAGAGTTTTTCTTATGAATTAAAAAGCTTAAAACATTATAGGGAAATAAGAAATCAAATTAAAGAGTATATTAAAAGGAGAAAAATATAGATTTAAAATATATCAATAATATATATAGGTATATAATTTGATATATTGAAATATATATATATTTGTTATAGTTTTTTTTTAAACTACCAAAACATCATATGATAATTTGTTTTGTTTTTTTCTTATATAAAAATGCTACTAGGATTTAACTAGATAAGAGTTACATTTTGTTTTCATATATATCATTTGTATAAATAATTAGTTTTGATCAAAGATATTCTTAAAGAAAATTTTAAAGATTAGGTGGTTTTTTAACCTCTGCAGTGGGGGGGGGGGATAGTTGAGTATATCCCGAATTAACTTGTTTTTATAATCTGACTGTTTCTTACTTCAGAAAACACTAAATCTATCAACGGTTTTTGCAGACATTAGATCATAGCTAGAGCATAAGAGTTAAAGGATCTGCAAAGCTCTAATGGTTGCAAAGCAGACTTGTGGATAAATGCAAAAAGAGAGTTGGGAATAAAAAAGTTATTTACACATTGCTTTCAATGATTTTCTCAAGGCATTTGATTCATTGAAATAAGGATGCTTATGTATTAGTCCTGTGACATGGAACACGTGTAAGACCCACTGTGCCTTTTCACATTTGTATCAATCTGCTGATAACTTTCTAATCTTCTGATCTGACCAAATAACATGCACATGAATCTTGTACATGATATTTTGCAAGATTTACAAAAATAATGTGTACACTGATTTTGTACATGATATTTTCCCATGATGTACAAAGTTATCACAAGTTGAATACATATGTAAAAAGGTGTAGCATGTCTAATATGTGCTCTGTGTTGCAGGACTAAAAATACTACTTTCACACAAAAAATATAAACAATTTGGAGCGTAATTTACCAAAAAAAAAAGATCTTAAAAATAGCATTTTTAACAACAGTTAAAAAAAAAAATTAATTTGATATTCAAAAATATATATGACTTTCACAGGAAAAATATGGAGCAAAATATAAATTAATAACAGTACTAAACATACGAATTTGACCATAAAATTGATATTAAACAATAAATTTTTAAACAATCAATATGTAAAATACGAGACAAATATTATTTTGCCATACAGAAATATATATGACATTTACACGAGAAAGTATAAAATTGATAACAATACTAAAGATATGAATTTCACCAAAAAAAAAAAAGGAACTGATAAAACAAAAAAAGAAATATTAATTTGCCATACAGAAATGTATACGACTTTTTACAGGAAAAAATTTAAAACATGGGGCAGAATATACATTTATAACAATATTAAAGATATGAATTTGACCATAAAATTGCCCAAAATATTATTTAAAAAAGCATAAAATATACATACACACTATTTCATCATCAACCATTATCAATCCACTGCAGGATGAAGGTCTCTCCAAGTTCAATTCATCTCCGATCTTTAGCTTCTCCACATGACCCCTGCACACTTTCCTATTTCATCCATTCATCTCACATGTGATCTTTTTCTGGGTCTTTTGCAATCTCTTGAAATTCCGTTTCAGATTTCCAATTGTCCATCTATCATGTCTTCTAGCAATATGTCCAGCCCAACTCCACTTCAGTCTTAAATTTTTTCAATGAGGTCAATAACACCTGTTTGTTCTCTTACCTATGTATTGCATTTTGATCTCTTCTTGTTACTCCCAACATGCATCTCTCCATACTTCTTTGAGTAGTCTGAAGTCTCTATATTGCTCTTCTATTAAGTGTCCAAGTCTCAGATCCATAAGTGAGAACTGGTAAAACACATTTATTAAAAATCTTCCTTTTCAAACACATAGGCTTATTTAGTATCAAGTCATTTCTACCAAAAGCACTCCAACCAAGTTTAATTCTATGATTAATTTCATCCATTATGTTTCCATCTGTATTAATAATCTGACCAAGGTATTTGTAACTGTTAACTTCTAACTCATCATAATCTTTATTTTCATATTTTGAGAAAATCCATTGAACATTACTTTAGTCTTTAACATTTATCTTTAGTCCTACTTTCATCTGATAACTCCTGCAACATTTCCTGCAGCTCTAAAGCATTACGTGCAAAAACAACTATATCATCTTCAAAATCTAAATGACTTAAATAATCTCCATTTACTTTCACTCCTTTAGCTTCCCATTTTAATCCACAAAATATTTCACTACTGAAAAAGCTTTGGAGATATCTCAATGTTGACTTTCCTAATATTATGTAATCTAATTGTTACTGTTGCATTTTTATAAATATTCTTTAAAGTATGACTATTCTGGGTCTATAACTTGATGATTCAATGCTTTAATCACTGAAGAAATGTTTATAGAATCAAATGCCTTTTCATAATCTACAAATCCAAAGCATAATGGCAACTCATATTCATTTGTCCTTTCTATGACTTCTCCCAATATATGGATATGATCTACTGTACTCAAACCACTTTTAAATCCAGCTTGTTCTCTTGGTTGGTGAAAATCCAATGTTCTCTGTAGACGAGTTGTAATTATCTTGGTAAAAATTTTGTATAAAACTGATAGGTCTGTAATTTCTAATGTCTTCTTTATCACCTTTTTTAACTATTAATACTGCATTCTTCCAATCATCTGGTATATCTTTATCATTTAGACATTTGGTATATAACTTTGCTAAAAAAAAATTCTATTTCTTCACTTGCTTCTTTTAATATATCAATTATAATTCCATCATTACCTGGAGCCTTTTCTTCATAAATTTAATAGCATGTCTCACTTCTTTATTTAAAATTCTGGGCAATTCAGAAGATATAGGAGGTACTTGTTCTTTATTACTATATAATTCTTGATAAAAGTCTTCTACCCACTTCATGATGTCATCTCTCTTTTTAGTAATAATTCCATCTTTTTTTCTTATTGCAGGATATAAATTTTCTACCAATACCAAATTGTTGTTTTACACTCTTGAGACTTATTCTCTTCTACAGCTTTCCTTACTAGTTCACAGTTATACTTTCTTATATCATTTTCAATTCTTTTACACACCATTTTACAAAATTCGAGGTATTCAATCCTTTTTAATGCATCATTTTTGTATATTTTCAAATTCCTTCTTTATAAATTCTCTAGTCTCCGTAGAAATTTTATTGGTCAATTGCTGCTTTTTTCTATGAACTATCTTTGTTGCAGTTTTTAAAAGTATATCAGTTATTTCCTTATTAATTTCATTCAAATCTGAATCATGTTCAAAATCTAATACTTGAAATCGATTTGTAAGTTCTAATTTAAGTTCATTAGAATGTTTCTGAAGATTAGGAATATCAACTGTAAATATTGTTTTTCTTAATAATTTTTGTCTATAGTTTTGCATTAATGCGTATCTTACATCTTACTAATCAAAGATCACTTCCTGTGCTAAATTTATTAAGAACATTACAATCTTGAAATATGTATTTTCTGTTAGTCAAAATATAATCCAATTCTGCTGTACCTTCATTTGGATGCTTCCATGTCCATTTTCTTTTAACATTTTTTTATCAAAAAAAGAATTCGTAGTATGAAGTTTTTTTTCTGCAAACTCCACAAGTCTATGTCCTCTCTCATTTCTATTACCATAACTAAAATTAACTACAGCACTTTCACACACACACTACTTACCGTGCAATATATAACAAATTGTTGCAATGAATAAATCTAAGTTGTCTGTTGTACTTTATAATAAGTCGATCAAATTTTTCAGACAAAATCAAGAGTTCAAGTAAAAAATTTTCCCTCCAAAATAAACATGATTGCGCAGTATATCATGTGAATGGGATTTTGTCGAAAAACGTTTATAAATTTTTTTTTTTTAAAAAAATAAAATAAAAATTATTCATAAAATAAAATATAACACTTTTAGTAATTATTCATATTAATGGTCAATTTTTTTATTTTGTTCATTATGCAAAAGAATGCATCATCATTATGACATGTATGCAACATAAATTTGGCCAAATATGAATCTAGGTATTGCCATGATGTTCTTCGCTATTGCTTATGATATTTTGCTTGAACCCCAAAGTCTTTCGATGTTTTGGGAAAGTATAATTATTTACTCACTTAAAATCAAATGAATTAAGCAACAATGAAATTGAAAATGGACAATAACTATGAAGAAAAAATGCAGTGCAATTGAAATCAAGCTGCTGTCGGAATGAAACCTTTACAAAAAGTGGGCAAAAAAAAATCTTTTGTTACTAGATCTGATAAAAAAATGTTTTGATATGAGATCAGATAACAACATTGCAGGGTTTACTTGGATTTATTTGATCTAATCGCAATGTTACACATTTAATGTGGATGCGAAAAGGCACAACAGATCTAATACATGCCATGGCACAGAAATAATATTTAAGTAATAGTACTTATATATTAGTCCTGTGACACAGAGCATGTATTAGACACGCTGCACCTTTTAACATTCGTATCAATTTGCTGATAACTAATCTTGTGATCTGACCAAAATAACATGTACACAGATGTACATATTTTCGCAAGATTAAGGTTTAATACGTAAGTACCAAAATAAGTTCTGTTACTAAATTCCTTGCTCTAACAATTATTCATATTATACATCTATTTGATGGAATGAGAGGAAATATTATTAGTACTAGACTTTTGAAATGACAACTGGTGTTAAATAAAAAAGATGACCTGCCTCCAGTGTTGTTTTTGATTTTTATAATTTTGGTTTTGGAAATGTTAGTAAAGAATTTCATGACTGCATTGCTGATTTACTGGCAGAAGTTTTAAATCTGTCAACAGAATAAGCAAGAACTGCATTTTGATTTAGGCATTTACAATATGCTATCCATTGGGTTATTTTTGCCAATTTAAAAGGTGATTTACACAATGTCCTTAGTATTTTGAGTGCAACATGTAATGACTTTAGTTAGAGAAATTAGTGTTCAAAATACTGGTCTTGAATCAAGTGCAACATAATTAATAACAATTATAATAATCTTTAATTATATGATTAATAGTCATAGCAACAAGAAGACCATTTATTGACCTAATTAATTTGATTGAATGAACTTTGCACGATTGTTTTTACATTAAATAAAAGCAGAAGACATCTCATTTAGCTTTTAGCTTTTATTCAAGTGATTAGTAATCAAGCCACAGAAAAGGATAAAAATTATAACGATTACCTTATAATTGAAAATGCCACAAAAAAAATTTGAAGCAATACTAGTAGAAAATTTGCAGATGAAAGGAGGGCCTTGATATGACAATAAACTAAATAAAGGATCTGATACAGAACTTCAGGATAACAAGTGAAATAAAACTTAAAAATATGCCGAATGTGAAATTCCATCAGAAATGAAAGAAGCTATATTTAATTGTCAGAATAGATTTTGAAGAGCATCTCAGAAAATCTACTTTGGAGTATATGTGATATTACTAACAGTTGGTGCATATACTAACCTATTTGCTGTGCTATTATTAACAGTTGAATGTATTTGGAATATTTAAATAAAATTAAATTGTTCTAAAGACATTCAACACACATATTAGATAATGGAAATAGTCCAATATAAAAATACAACTAGAACACCATCATCACAAACCTTCAGAAAAACACTAATATATTATTACTCTTAAGTATTGTGTAAAATATTATTTAAAATAGGAAATTACAATTATTAGATATATATATTTAAAAAAAACAATTTGCTGGTATTTTTACTAGTAAAACATTTCGTTTCTGATATTGCTTATGAAGCAAACAGTTTTTTTTTTATGGAAATAGAGCAAATCCATTAAAAACTCATGTAGATGCTTAATAATTTATAAGTTAGAGCACATTACAAACACCAAATATAGCAATATTACACATTTATTGTGGGTGTGAAAAGGCCTATCTCACCTAGGTTTCAGCTTTAATACCCAAGTACCCAAAATCTTAATTACTTTAGAGCTTATATCGTTGGTCTAAAATATTGTAATTTGTAAACTGACTGCAAATCTAGTCAATGATATCTACATTTTTGAGGTTCATGGCAGATTACGTGACAAATAAGATTAGATAAGTCAAGCGTTGTTGGTCGAGTGGTCATCACAGCTGCCTTACAAGCAGTTGTCCCGGGTTAGCGGGTTCGCTTTCCAGCCGATGCTATGACACATGGGGGGAAAAAAGATTAGATAATTAGAAGGCTTATATTTATGTAAATGCAATTATACCTCCTTGGTATATATTATATTTGAAATCCTATAAATATCTGCATGTAAAATAAATACTTAATTTTAAAGTCTAGAGCTACCTGAAGTTAGCACTATCATCTTAAAAATAAATATTAAAAAATAAACATAAAAATATAACAGCGAAGGTTTAGAGTTTTTTGTAATATCTGGAAATGTTAAAAGTCGTTTGCAGAATATATATATAATTACATTTAGATACTCTGTCATTCTAATTATTCATGTAAAAAATGCTAAAACTGTTGAAATATAAAATTCAGTAAGATTCATTGTATCGAGTATACTTTCAACGCTTTCGCGTTGGATTCATGGTTAGTCTATTGCCGATTTGAATGCTATTTTATTTTTTGATTCATGACATATTTACATTGTGAAATGAACCACGCCTTCAAATCAGCAAAAAATTAGTTCTCAGCTTGATTTACTTGTTTTTGTATTAAGGTAATAGATGGCGCCTAAATTCTATCATTTAACTTTTATACGCGTAAGTTTCATTATACGATGTGTATATTATTTTATTTACATCCTAGATTTATAGTTGATAATTAGTTTAGTTTGTAGCAAGAATTGTAAATTTTTTTGAAAAGCTTATTTGGTGCTGAATATTGTATAAAATTACTTTTGTCGAAAGAAAGTTAAAATCAAAAATTCTGACCATTTTTTTCAATGTCAATCCACACGCAAGTGTTCATTGGAAAGGAATAAAACAATTGAGAAAGATTTATAATGTGATGTGCATCGGTGTAGCAAATGTAAAGGTGAATTTAGTAAAAGTGTAGAGTTTATTCGAAATTAATTTTAATGAGGGTTATCGTAATCTTTTTTTGTTCCTTCTGATCATGCAAATATTATGCCCCCCTGTTTTTAGAGCCCTGCTGTTAGTCAAGAAGGAAGATTTACTAGAAAAAATAGTAAAGGATATTTTGTTAATTATTTTCAAAAAAAGAAAAATAATTGATCTTTTCATTGTTATTCTTATTTATCTTACTTCCTGAAATACGGGCATTTCCCCCATGAATGTAAGAATAAAATTTAAGTTTGCATATTAAAAGCTTCGTTAGTAGGAAAAATGAATACATTGCTATGATATTATGGTATGCCTGTTTTAAATAAGTTAATGTTTTAGAATCTTACATTAAAACTCAAAATAATATTGATGATTTTCATTATACATTAAAAACTGCGCCTCTGTTTTTTTCGTACTAAAGATCTTACGAAGCATATAGTGACTAGTACGGGTGAACAGTCATTTAAGTCACCCTTACTTGGCATTTTAAATCTGCGATTTTTTTTATTATTAAAAGTGGACAAATGTTATATGAATTGTCATTTTTTTAATTTTCGAATTATTTCATGAGAATTAATTACTTTATTAAGAGCTACGTTTGAACAAACTTAGTGATACTTGGTTTACTACTATACTTCGATTTGGTTCTGGATAAGATTAATTTAAGAATATATTTAAGAGCATATTGAGTGTTTGAAAATTATAAAGATATACGATTGGAAAATGCAATGATGAGGAAATGTTATAGCAAGAAAAAATGAAACTGGATCTGTCAGATGATAAGATCATGTTAAACATACTACAAAAGACAAAGGTAATTTAGATAAGTAGGGATATTGAAGAAACAAAATGTGTTGCAGATATGATTAAATGTTTAAAGAAAACGAATGGACAGATACATTTGGGATTATTGTCTAGGTTAAATAGAGTATATTTAAACGTGATTTATGGGACTAATTTGAGACTAAAATATAAGTGGCAATATTATTTTTTTAGATTATGCAGTTATTGAAAAAAGAAATGTATCTAATATGAATAGGTTACAATTATGAGGGAAGAAGGATAAAATATTAGATTTAAATTATAAATTTTTTCCCCTTAAACTAAAAAAGGACTTGGTATGGCATGTACATTAAATTGAATTATTAAAGGGGAAAATGAAAAGGAAAGACATTTTTATTAGAGGAATATGATGATGATAAGTGTAAAGATAGAATATATATATTTTTACAAATGGTATTTAAAAAAAAAAAAAAAAAGGTACTAATGTAAAACATGGTTTTATAACTGAGAAGACTTAAATATGTAAATAATTGGATTGAGTAGGAGGGAATTTTTATCGAGAAAAAATTAGATTTGTTAGCAGTTGTCCATTTGAGAAATGAAGTTCTATATCTCCAGAAATGTAAATGGGTGTAAATAGTTATGATAATAAGAAAGAAGGCAATTTAAGTGTTATTAATATGGAGGATATTTTAGACAGAAATTATAAACATCTTAGGTATTAGATTGAATAAAAAGAAATGGTTGTGTGGCAAAGTATAATTAATTATTGGAAATGAAAAAAATGTGACTGAGGAGAATAATTTTATTTAGGAACATATAGAATTGCAGATGAATCAGAAAGAATAATTATAAAATATTGGCTGGCTGATATGAATCATCTTATTAATGAAAGTGATTGTGTGAATATGAATAGGACATTCCTTCCGAAAAATTAGAAATTTAAAAGTGTATTGAAATAATTACTTCAATATTCTATCTTGTAAAAACTACTTAAAATTATATAGAATCAAGTCTCTTCTCGTGCCTCATTTATTAATATAGAGATTTTCCTAAAAGTCATATTTAAACCAATTGTGCAATGTATCTAAATATGTTTCAAATTGATTTATTCCAGTGGTTGATATGTCTGAGAGTTTTCTCAATTTAAACATTGTCAACAATTTGAACAAATGAAAATCTGTAATAGAATATTTGTAGTGCTTTAATTAATATATTGTGACTGTAAGTAAGTAGTCTGAATTTAAAACAAAGTGTAATTATAAGAAATAATAATTATAAAGGACAAATTCTTACTTCAAGATCTTATTTTATTAACATACCATAAACCATTATTTTATATATCAGGGGTGTCCAAGTTGTCGACCGCAAGGTCTTTGGAAGTTGACCACTATTCTTTTTTTAAATTTGCATCTAATTTATTTTAATATAATTCTAAAACATTTTTTTTTTCTTGAATTTTTTTTAAAATTCAGGACCAGCTTTAGAAAATAATTATTTATAGATAATTTAAAATTGTAATTTAATAAATATTTTATAAAGCAACATGGACTACTAGAAGGAGCTGAGGTAATTTAACCATTTGTCTAATGAATTTTCTTATTAGCCAGATTGAGTAAAAATTTTAGTGGTTTGATTCATTAAATATGGATCTAGCCAGTTTCCTTTCTGAAATATATTGACGTACAATAATCAGAATTGTTTTAATTTAGCTTCTAAAAATTGAATTATTTTACATTCAAATTGGTTAAATGTAACGAAAAATGTAAAATAATGTTAATAACTGAAGAAAAACATATGAAAAATAGTCTGCAGTAAAACAAGAATTATATTTCAACCAATCTTTATGTAAAAATGCCGATGATTTCTTATGTCTTAGAAATTATGATATTGATTATTCATTTCTGTTGTCTTTTCTTCATCTAAAATTAAATATTTTAAATAAAAATCTAAATATCGCCACATTATTAGTCAATATAGTGTAAAAAGTAATCATAAAATACATAAATATTTATGAAAAATAGTTGCATTTTGCTAGTAATCAACATTATTCAATTGTCTTGAATAGCGGTCAAGCACTATTCTTTTTCCCTTGATTATCTTTCTTGTAAAATTTAAAAATTTTCGAATCAAAGTTTATATTTAAGTAAATTAATGTAAAAACTTATTATGAATGTAAAAAACTATGAGAAATATATTTATTTACGTTCAAAATCAATTACGAAAGCAATAGCGGCCAACATTATTCACTTGTCTCGAATAGTGGTTCAGTGCTATTCACTTTTCTTTGATTATTTTTCATGTAAAATTTAAAAATTTTCAAATCAAACTTTATATTTAGGTAAATTAATGTAAAAACTTAATTATAAATGTAAATAATTATGAGAAATATATTTATTTACATACAAAATCTATTACAAAAGCAATAGGATCAACGTTATTCACTTGTCTTGAATAGCAGTCCAGCGCTATTCACTTTTCCTTGATTGTTCTTCTTATAAAATTTAAAAATTTTTAAATCAAACTTTATATTTAGACAAATTACCAAACTTAATTATGAATGCAAAAAATTACGAGAAATATATTTACATTCAAAATTTATTACAAAAGCATAAAACATTTTGGTTTGATTTTGACAAATAGAAACGCCTGAAGAACAATAGCCAAAGTTGACAGTCAGTTCTTTGCAGCCATTTTGTAAGGGAAAAGAGTGGGACTATAAACATTAAACTGCAATCAGAAATCTTTTTTTTTTTTGCGAAAAATACTGTCAATAGCAGATTTTTTGGGAATAAAAATTTAAATATCGATAAAGCTATGAATTTACAATAAAATAGCGAAAATGCGACCAAAAATGGCTGATAGATGATTCAAAATTCTTCTGGTTTCTGGTTCGAAGTCCTGAAAAAAACGTAGTCACCCTCAGGTACACTTTCACCAAAAAAGTCACCCCCAATGTCTAAAAGTCTGGCCACTCTGTTATATATGATAGTTTGGAATAATATTTAGTATATTTTCATTTTAATAAAACATTAACATTTTAATTATTAAAAGAATGGTGATAATTTAGTAGGAGAATACATGCCATTCAGTACAACTTGCATATACACGGGGGTGAGGTGTGTGTTTGCAATTGGTTTGTGTGTATATAAGTCAGAAAAGAGTGACAATAGATTAATAAATGTGTGTATTGTATTAGTTTATTCCTAAATTTTAAAAAAGCTACTTTTAAAAAAATATACATTTTAAAATAAATGTAAAATGTGTTTATTAAGAAAATTAATATAATTATTTATTTTCTTAAAATTTATAAAATATTTAAAAGTCATGTGATAAAAAATACATAGCTAAATTTTTGAAAGACTTTGGAACATGAAATCAAAAGATACGCATGTGAGATGCTTGGCAAGAAAGTCGTTCTAATATTTGATGCAGCATTCTTTGGACATGAATAGAAAAATACAGATATTTTCTTGGAATACAATGAAATGAACTATTGCAATATGAATTGTATTTTAAAACTGAGTGCTGTAAACAACCAAAGAATAGAAGAGTAAATTCACTCCAGGTTGAGGTCTATAATGACCTTAGAAATTATCTTCTCCATCAAAAACACCTGGCTATAAACATTATCTAGAGGTCATCATTTTCACAGGATTATATCAACAACAGCTCACAAAAAAAAAAATCATTGTAAAGTATATAAGTAACAGCATCCTGTTGTCAAATTTTAACAATAACAATTTTACTCTATTTTAACTGAAAGTATAAAAATCTTTAACTCTATTTATTTCATTATTATAAAACTTGCTGAACTATTTCAAAATGATTAATATATTCTACCTAATGGATACATTATTTTCGAATAATTTGTTCTAAATTATTAACTGAATGGAAACATCCAGCTACTCCTAATTTTAATGACATATCTACTATCATACAAACCATATTATCATCATTTTTGTTCACAATAGAGAACTTAAGCCATTTAAAAAAAAAAAAAAAGAGCTGCTTAGTTTACTTATTTTTTTAAAAAATATTATTTTCATAGTTTTATATAATATTTCATTCATTATTATGTGGGTTAATATTTAGGCCTTAATATTTTTTTTCTCAATAATTAACTTTATCTATATATATATTGTACTAATCACTATACATATATTCCAATTCTTGAAGGCACCATCGGACTTCTATAAAGCCTGGAGATTGTAATTTATTGATAATAAGAGAATAGCCAAAACAGTATTGGGTTACGATTAAAGGATAGGCAATAAGATGGGTGAGAAAGGTAGTATGGTATGTAGAAGATACTTGTACAAAAGGTGGAATGATTGTGTTAGAAGAATTGTTGAGTGTTATCATGGCAAAAAAAAAAGAAGAATAGATGCATTAATAAAAAATAGGGAGTTGTAAAGATGGAGAACTAATATGAATAATAAATAGTTTAAACATATATAGAAGTAAACAGAATATTGGGTGTGAATTAATTTACGATAATAACAAGCAAAGTAGTTTACTGTTTAAGGCTCAAACGGGATCGTTAGCAACAAGGAAATACATAAATGGAGAAATGTGGGTGATTTAGTCTGAAAGTTATGTAAGGAAGGCATGGGAAATATTAGGCATTTGTTAAATGACTGTAAATGCCTGTAATCAGAAAGGGTACAAATAATGAAGTTATGAGAGAATAAATATAAACAAAGTGATTGTCAGAAAGTGGGTTCTTGTTTTTTTGCTGGGTTTGGAAAAAGATAATGGGGAGGGGGGGAGAAGCGCCTAGCTATATAAAAATCATAGTGTGAACAACGATGATGTAGAAATTGATGGAGCAGGATAGAGAAGAATATGGGAAAAATTTATGGTGGAGAATGGAAGGAGGGGAAGGTAAGATGGCTAACAGGTGTCATTGTGGCTGAGAAATTCCCGACTTCGCATAAAGGTAGAAGCCAATCGCATCTGAAAAATTTATTTGGAGATCAAAATGTATGCAAACGATGTGTGACTAAACTATTTTAATTTGCTAATGAATGATTATTCGAATAGCTCAGCCCTGAACAAGAGATTCTCACTTAATAAACAACTGATTGTCCGACAACAGTAAACAAACATCAGCCAAATTAAACTAGTTTATTACTACATGACTAAATAAAAGAAAATTAAGAATTCCCAGAAATAAATTTCCATTTATGAATGGTTTTATTGAGTACCTTGATTTACCAGAAAGCCTTGTCAGTTAATTTACTCTCTCCCTTAACTTAATTGTAAAATATCGAAATAGTTTTTTAGTAACGGTTCTTATTATATATGTGTGTATAATTTTTATTAATACAATTTCTCTAAGCATTTAAAAGCTTTATCGATTTATTTAACCTTCAGTTTATACATATAAGCACACTACTAAGAGCCGTGTGTATCCAGATTTCAATCACCTGACAAGTATACAGAAAATAAGAATAAACCGCCATAAGTAATAGTAAAAGAGAGATAAATATATAAAAAAAATTCAAAATTTATTATTTGAATTTTTTTCCTTTTAATAATATAAAAAAATAACTTAGTGTGTTAGTACAAGTATCTATATGATTAACACTATCCAAAATAAATTTTAGCGATTTATTCAGGATAGTTAAAAAATGTTTATTTTATTAGAATAATAAAAAGCAAACGTTAGTAAAATAAATGATTAGGTGGGTCAGACTGTGAAACGGCGAATCTGAATCAGATTTACCATTTCACTAATATGTTTTTATTTTAAATGTCAAAACTTTAAAGAAAGAAAAGAGAGTTCATTTAATAGATAATCTAAAACGTAATAAATATTATACTTCAATAAATATTCGTAATATAAAATATAATCGCAAAACAACACGTCCTTAATATGAATTAATAATGTGATATAAAAGCGTATATACATAAAATTAAGAAAAATACATGTATTCCAATGTTATTAACTAACATGTACATATAGGTAATTACATATGTTTTATGTAAAAAGATACCGGCAACACTTACTTTTGATGAAGCTAGGATTTTCTTCTGAGAAAAATGAATTAAAAAGAATTAAAGAATCTTTATTACTTAAAATGCATGGTTCTGAAGCAATTAACTTATTTTAATGTTCTTTTAAGATGAAGGGTATATGGGAGGTAAATGGAATTGTGGATAGTGTTTAGTTTAAATATGTTATTTTGTAGTTCTTTATCCTTGAGGCAATGAAACCATTGGTTGTATTTTGAGTTTTTTTTTTGACTAGTCTGTTTGAGTTGTCAATTTAGGGATAATTTTGATATCTATAAATATAATCACATCTGGCTTGTGGAGTGTATAATAAAATTCTTATATTACCATACTAGCACTGCAAACTTTTGGGTTAATGTTCAACATGATATACTGTATACATATGTTTTCTGGATTATTCTGATTGCTCATCCTTTATTGAAAGTAAGGTTCGGAGAGGAGCTTTGGTGTAGAGGTTGTTTGATCAGCAAAAAAAATCAGAAGGTTGGTCAGATCACTAACTTAGATCATGTTGGAATGGATTTAGGTCTAAACAAAGAATTCCAACATGAGACATTGGAAATCACTGCTGATGGTTATTTGAGATTAATTGACTAGCAACAAATGGTAAGTTTTGGAAATGCTCAATAATGAAGAAGTCTAGAGCTGTTCACTCTTAAAGAGCAGGTGAATTATAATTTACATTAAATTTTGAAGCTTATATATGACTTCAGCTCCTTTGTTGTTTTCTCAGAAACTTCTAAAACAGGCATTAATTTAAAAAAATACCACTAGAGATAAGGTAGCATTTCATCACTAATTAAATTTTTAATTAATTATTTTGTGGAATTTTTATATGAACAATGCCCTCTGTAAGTAAATTCCATATTTAAAATTATTGTAATTAAAGTCTTACACCAGGCATTGTCTGAAAAGACAGACATTTTTCTCTTTAAAGTTCATTTTTCTTTATAAAAATTGTTTTACAAAATTATAACATTAAGTTTCATTACAGAAAACATATAGTTATATGTGTGCATTAATATATATCTGATGGCACATTTTAGAGTTTAAAATACAATTAAAAACTATAATTTTAACCTTTTAACAACCAACTGATATTTCCCAAGTTATATTAGAATTTGAGATTTATCAAAGTATCTCAATATATTTTTTTTTACTTAAACTACTTAATATTCAAATATAAGTATATTGTGTATACTAAACTTAATGTAATTAGAAGGGACTTGAACTCAGACTTTCAAGTCTCCTACAGCTATGCAGTCCATCTTATACAACTGATGCACATGACCACATACAGGTGAATAAGATAAATGATCTCTAATATTAAGTATTTTGTGCTAAGCCAGCATTCAGTTGGTCCAGGTGAGAGTGACTTAAAATCAACATGGGTATGACAATTATATTGGCATCAACAGGGGCTTTGAGGGTTCCATCATCGGATTGACAATGATATGAATAGCTGAAGAGTAGTTGGAGGGTGGAGAAGATTGATAGCTTATCCATCTTAATATAAAGTGAGCACTGATTGTATATATTGAAACAGTAAGATTCGTATTCAAATCTTAAGTTTCACCTTTTTCTATCGTCTCTCACTCACCGCTCTATCCTACCCAAATTTAAACTTTTTGGTATCGAATTGTGTGTGTAGCAATATTAAAAATGTATAGATATATGTAGAATTCACCATAAACACGCACACATTTCGATATCAAATTTAAGGCAATAAATAAAGATAAATAATATAATTTAGATTTCTTCTTTTAGTTATATAAAAATATATAATTTTAACTATTTATTTTGAATTGTAAAATCCGTTATTTATTGCTTTGTTTAAATTTCATTTAGTAATAATTTTAGAAATAGATTGTAATATTTAATTAAAAGTAAAAATAATCATATGTTCCCTTTTGTATTTGAAATTTTAAAAGCAACGGTCGGTGAGAGATAATAGATTAATTAAAGAAAAATTCCCCAAAATGTAATTATAAAATGTAAATGTAAACAATAGAAAGGCAGCTTTCTCTATAATTAAACTTAACAAAAATGCATTGATTATCCTCAGGGCAGATTAAGTGGAATCCAAAAATAAACTATAACAAAAATATAAAAGATAAGATCTAAGAAAGGAGGCCATTTGAGACTTTCTAGAAAACTTTCAATTGAACTTTAGCTTTGCTCTCAAGCAATTGAGAGTCTCCAAAGATATATTGTTTTTACATGCCACAGTATGCGTGAGTAGAAAGCGCCAAAGACTATTCTCCCTGGAGATGGTCGATTGTTTGCTGAGAACCTATGCCCATGCCCTCCATAAAATCAACCAAAGAAGATCTGGTGCCCTGGACAATTAGAAAACTGCTGCTGCTATTCAAGTAACTAAATCACCTAAATACTGTAAAGAACTGCTAATGCTAGAATCATGAACAATTTGCTGCTGATCACTGAATCGGAAAACTTCTCATAAAACAGGTACCTGTATCCAAATTCTCTAGAGTACTCTACTAATATCCCGCTATAGCTCATTCATCTTTTTATAACTTATAAACTATAAACTGTAAATTCTCATTTGTAAAACTATAAATTTGATAATTAATATTATGTAAATTTCTTTAACAATCTAGCCTGCCTAACTCTATCTTTCTTGGGAGTGTATTTCTAAAATCTACATTTTATTATATAATTATCGCATACTCATAATTTTCTAAGTATAAATCTATAATCGCTTGAAACAGTGGATGTGTGTCAAATTTTCATTAATATTTACTTTCATAAATAACTTAATATTTTCATATAAATCGACACGCATTCAATGCTTCATTTATTGTAATGCAGGGGTCTACTGCTTAGCAAATGGCTGATGTATTAGTTGTAATAATCACCCAGTTTACATATTGTTTATATTTTATTAAATTTTGATTAATAATTCCATAAAATTGCATTTCTTTGAGAGTCGCAAACATTCTTTATTAAATGTTGATAATGTAGGGCCGAGTTATAAAATATATTTAAATCTTAACAGAATCATCTGTACATTATACATGTGTTACGTTTTAGAGACACGATGACCCATTACAAGCCTTGAATATTCAGGATTCTATAGGGTTGAAATTAACCCCAGTTGTCCTACACAAGTGTACATAATAAATGCTCCCGTAGGGCTTGACGACCGTCACGCAGCCAGCAGGCAATCATGGCACAAACCACTTGTCCCTGGTTTTGCTTATATGATACCTTACTTCTTTGGGCCTATGGCAAATGCCAGCCTGTCATTCTTATAAACTCATTCATGGCTTTGCAGTTTCAATATACTGCCACTTCCTATCGCCTTTCTAAATGTACCACATGTTTCTTTTATTAACTTTATTATTCTATGTATAACTCCATCCCTGCATTAGTGACATAATTCACTCTCAAATAAATGTTTGCCCCTAGTTATTAGTAAATATCTTTAATTAAATAAATATATGTCCGCCGCTACTATTATAAATCTTACTTTAGACTCTTGTATTGCAAAAGCATAAATCCCTAAAGGCATGCCTTAGAAATACTTGCTTGAGAATTTTAGGTAGCTAGATTACGTCATCAAATAAATGTATTTCTCTTTGTAAACATAACAGTATCGGAAAATACCGCTACTGAGATCTTAAATATAAAGTATTATTGGTAAAATGATTTCGTATAAATGTTTCTAAATAAATAAATGTATTTCTTGAATATATAACAGTATCGGAAAATTCCGTTACTCAATTTAAATATTACCAAATATTATTAGTAAATGATTTATTATTAAAATGTTTCAATAAATAATGTCAAACTATACATCTGCCGTTACTTCTTTATTTATTTATTCGATACCCATTCAATATGTTTCCTCGATTCTTTAAATATAAATGTTTAAGATTAATGTTCTGATTGGCTAACTCAAAATAAAGTTCTTGATTCTCGTGCATCTCCCTGATCACCATTCCTAAAGAAATGTTTACTAACGTGGCATCAGATGCATTGTTTCATAGATTGTATTGTGGAACCGATAAACTGTTCGAACTCAGTACTATGGGTGGCTTCGCTACCTAGATGGTGCTGCCGTTCTGTGTGGTGGTCGAATTCTGCACTATGTTAAAGAATCATACGTTTCTGACTGTTACAATATGCATAGGGGATGGTGATCTGGACCAACTGATGAATGCTGCTTTAGCACAAAATATGTATATTGGACATCATTTATCTTTTTCACATCAGTTCTATAAGATGAAGTGCATAGCTGTAGGAAGCTTGAAAGTCTGAATTCAAGTCCCTTGTAATTAAATCAACACTTGTATATATTTATTTTTGGTTTTTTAAATAAACCTTATCATTTTATTTTAAATTTGAATTCGTATTTTTTTCTTATAAATTCATTGCTGCAAATAGTTTAATAGCCTCATACATATTTGAACCCTGAGATGTTGTTTGATTGTAGACATTTAGCAGATAGTAGTAGTATTATGTGTAACAAAAATATTGGATTTAGTTATGGTACTCATAAATATAATCTAAAGGATATATCTAAGAAGACACATGTTAGTGCTTACATAAAAGTATAAATTCATTTATAAATTATATGCATATGTAATTTATTTATAAATATATTATATGAAAACATTAATGATTCCAACACAATTGGAATAAAACAACTATATAAAAATAAATATTTTCTTTATTATTGAACTGTTTTTCACCCTATATCAGGATTTTTTCAAAATACACTTTTCCCTAAAATAGGGCAAAACCCTTTCAATAATAAAGATATTTATTTTATATAATTGTTTTATTTCAATTGTGCTAGAATCATTAATTATTTGAAAACAAAATGTTTGACCATTGTTAAGGATTATAAGAAAACATAATATTTTGGCTAAATTTGAAATTAAATATCCTTAATTAAATTAAATGCTATTTGGATGTAATAAAATTCCCTTTACTTCACCTAGCATTGATGTTTGTGTTCTTCATATAAATTTTTACTTTGATACATTTTCTCTACAAGGCTCTCATTACTCATTTAAACTCTCATAGTGTTTGGCTTGCCCAATTTGTTTATTTTATAGCATTCAGTTACAATTGATCTGCCCATTTCATAGGACATAATAAAGTTGAACCTTTACAGTTACAATATAATATTAATATCATTAATTTCCTTTGTGTAAAACTAATAAAGAAAGTAAATGATATTAACATTATATGGATTTGCCAATGCTATAAGAAAAATACAGTTACAATATATATAGATAATATTTGATATTAAGATTCATACCTCTATATATCAAATCTTTATATTAATAAAGACCAAAAGGAGATAGATACTCTTGTTAATTGTTGCCTTGTGCTGAGTTTTATTGCCTTGTGCTGAATTAGGGAGTATTTAAAAATATACAGGGCCATGAACCTTAATCTCAAATATTATATATACTAAAGCACTGGAAGTATTCTACATATTTTCATTTGTTTGAATCATTGATAATGCTTAAATTGAGAAAATTCTCATGCATGTCAACTATTACAAAAAATCAATTTGAAACATATTTAGATATTAAGCGCAACTGATGTAAATATTCATTCTTTTCAACCAGTGTGTTTTAGGCAAACCTCTGTTAATAAATGATGCATGAGAAGAGGTGGTTGCTTTTTTCTTGTTAATTATTGTTTTACGTTGGTTAGAAAGTATTTTAAAATTATTATATGATGGCATGATTTAATTTCGAATATTATATATATACTATTTATAAATATTAAATTCATCACTGTTATATATCTATGTATTAAATTATGTAGCATTTCCTATAAATCATGAATTTTGGTATTGATGTGAGATTTAGAAACAAATAATGTAATCATGAAATGTGCATATATATATAGTTGAGAGGAAAAATAGAAATAAACAAAATTTTGAAGTTTTTTTTTATATTACACTGGAATTGTTATGAATTAAATAATTTCGAATTTAAAAAATTTATTATAAATTAAACATTTTTAAAAGATCTAATTAATATTTTATTAATTCTGATTTTGAAATTTTAAAAAGCATATTTTTATGTTACAATAGATATACTGGTAATTAAAAGTTTTTAAATTAAAGTTTGTATAACATTTTGATAAAAATCCTACAAAGTTATTTTTGAAAGAATTATGGTGAATTAAAAAAGAGTCATTAACTTTTTTCAATTAAGATAGAGAAAACTTGCTTTTAATTACTGTGTTATTGTTTTTTAAATTTCATCCTGACTATAAAAAGACTGGAAAAAGATTAGAGGGAGTTTTTTTTACAGATTATGACAGCATATGGACTATGAAGTTATAATCGAAGGCAAGAGACAGTGTATCAAGCCACTTCTGGTTTATAATGGTAGAGTTTGGAATGATATGAAAGCAAGTTCCAGCTTTGATGTGGTTCATATCCCACATACATCTGGGTCTCATTTTATGCAGTAGATAGGTTCCTCAGAAAATATGCACAAAAAAAATCACATAAAAATAAACTTAACTTACCTTGAAAAATGGAGAATAGGTTCTATATTTTTCAGAAATTGGCATAAAATCAAAGCAACAAGGAAAAATTACTTTAAAATTTGGATTAAAAAAATATGGAAATAAAGTATGACTAATAAAAAATTTCAAATATTTGGAAAAAATTAATCCAAGACAATTTTTTTTAACTTTTTTTATCAACTACAGTATTTAATTTTACATTTTTCATACATATTTTAATCATTACCACTATTTGACAATATGCGTTTACTTGTGAACTGGTAGGACATCAGATTCATGACATGTTATACAACTAGCACCACTTTCAGTCTTGTGCTGTGTTAATGGTTTTCTGTTTCTATTTTAAAAAAATGAGATTGCAATCAAAACAAAAAGATTATACATTATCATTAGAAATATTATTTTCAGTTTATAAAATCAATAAAATCTTCATTATTATTTATTTTAAAAATCTAAAAAAATATTTATTTCTGTTAATATCTAACAAAATACGTTTTAAAAGTTTAAAATTATTGAATATTGCGATATTTTTATAATCTATTATTATTATTTACTCATTAGTATAAGTAGGTTATTTACATAGAAGCTAAGATTCTAAATACAGCTCCAGGCCATATTCACGTTAGCTGCTAATATAACATTATATTTTTGAAAAAAAAAAAGTATTTCAAGTCAAAATAAGTTATTAATAATTTAAATTTCTTGATATCTAATAAATATAGTGAAATATGAAAGATATTAAGAAGAAACATGAATCGCATAACTTCAAAATCGCATTTAAATAATCTGCATAAAACGAGACTCAAGTGTATATATATATATCTGTATATGATAGCTGGCTTGCCTGAAGTCCATCAAATGATAGACACTAAATGGAGCTGATTGAATGCCATTAGTTATTTTGGATTATATCTTTCCCAAAGATGACAATAAGCTAGTCTATTGTTTAGAAGGGATCAGTTTACTCAGAGTCCATCAGCTTGTTGATGTAGTTTATACATATAGTTTTATCTATATGCAAAGAAGCAAATAAAGGTACTGCATCAGATATAAAAAATATAGCTGTGAGTAGAGTGTGTTATATATATTGAGTAGGATGTTATTTTAAATAATTTCTTGAAAATGACAGTTGTAATTTTTAAATTACAAATTTTTTAAAAAGTAAATAATTTTATTCAATTAAAAGTAGTGGTTTCCAGTATATTTATTAAAAACAAAAAACAACTCCAAAAATCTTTCTAGATTTGAAAACAAAAGAACTCAAGAGTAATCTAAAAAAAAAATAAATTATGCACTGTCAAAAAAGTAGTATATATATATATCTCAAGAAAACTATAAAAAAAAATCAGAGGCTACTTAATAGCTTTAATTCAGATTATTTATATTTTGTATACACACACACACACACACACACACACATATATATATACATTTATTTATTATAAAAAAATGAATTTAATTTTATTATTAGTTTATCATAATTCTGATATGTAAATTTAGTTTTTACAGCACATGTGTGATTATGTAGATGAGTGTTATGTAGATACCTATATATATGTTATAATCAATTATACTTTATAAATGAATTTTATTATTTGTTTATCACAATTCTGATATGTAATTTTTTTTATATACCCACATGTTTGCATGCAGATGTACAGATGTTTTATGTATTGACATATTTGTAAATCACAATGTAATAGCTTTTTTTTTTTGTATTTTAATTAAAATAAGACTTCATTTATATGTATAGCTGTATTCTATTGATCTTAATTTCATTTTAATTTAATTGTTCTTAATAAATTTGTATTTCATTGTTAAAGTTATTCCAGTGAATTTATTTAATCCTAAAATATTATAAGTTATTATATGTTATACTATATATCTCTTGTTCACAGTAACAGTTGTAGAGCTTTTTCTCACTGCGCTGGTTTCATGCTTAATGGTCTGTTATATACCAGGTTTGTGTTTAGTGTTATGGACATACAGATGGCAATGATGCTGGATGGTGCAAAGAAGATATTCTTTAGTCTATGCACTACATTTCATTTTAATTATTTATTTAGAAATTAAGTTTATAGATGGCCAGTACATTAATAGTACTAAGTAGCCACAGTATTGATGATGATAGGCATGTTTTAGTATCCCAACATTATTTTTTTAATTGTAAGCTTTTGATGGATTAGCACTTTTAAGTATGTGTATCCAAATTATTATTTGCCCTAAGTTTGGCAAGGGCTAAATAATTAGTCTGCTCTAACAGTAGACCCATTTCAAATCCAGTCACAATATTGATTGTTGATTTATTTTTATTGTTGATCATTTATAATGATGAATGATTATTCTTGTCTGTAATGTCGGGTGAACTTATTAGAGTTCTGTGTTGATCTCTCATATTATTTCTTTTATATTTAATATTTAAATTTTGTAGTAAGTTGGGTTGATGATGATGGGTCTCATCCAGGTTTATCCCAGTTTCTCCATATCATTACAATATATATGTATATATACACACATACTTTTTCAAAGCTAGGGTGGAGTCTTAAATTGTTCAGAGTAATGTAATTTCTTTATCAGCATTCCTATAAAAGAATAGCTGAGTAAAACATATTTAGGAGTATATTGTTTTATGAATATTTTTATGGTTTTATTTTCTTGTTTTATCATTTAGCTAAGAAAGAATATACTCTTATTTTTTTGCTGACGAATATTTTGATGGCCATCTGAAAACAAATTCTAATATGTTTGAATATTCTTACTTATTGGAATGAAATTTTGGATTTTTCAGATTGTTCAGTCATATTTTGTGGGTAAATGAAGCATGATACCTGCAGATTTATCCCACATATATGTTTGTATTATATTTATTTTATATAAACATATCTATAATATTTCTCTAGATTAATGAATATTTAGTAGGTGAAATAGTTTTTATAAAATAAAAATTGTGATATATAGAAAAAAATATTATAACTTGTAATTAATTTATGATTATTGAAATAAAAATATACTTTGAAATAAGGAAAAATGAAGCTGCATTATTAGAAAATTTTAATATTAAGTTGGATTATGAATATATTTATGAAATATTACAGAAATGTATTCTACTTTTAGATTGCTTTGTATTTACTGACTTCATTATTTTGTTTTTCTTAGATTGGCAACGAATGTCATCTGAAAAATTTCTAATTTAAAACATATAATGATTGTATCCAAGAACAGAAGCTGCCACAAATTGGTTATATATATGCATTGTATTATATATTTTCTTATCGACCAGTAGAAATTTACTTATGGTGATTTAACTAAAGATGATACCAGATCCACTGTCGATTTTTCATGAAGTGCTTTAATGAATTATATTTAAATATAAGATTATTATAATTTTCTAGAACAAGTGTATTCTAACTATATTGTATGGGTGACTGGTCATTTTCATATGTAACTCATTTAAATTCGATACATCTGACAAATTAATTTCATAATATATGTGATCACTATGACATAAAAAACCAATGTCATTGAATTTTCAGAATCTTGGTCACATAACTTCTATGGATGTAGATTCTGATAAATCATTATTAATGTTTCAACGTTGACTTTAAAATTAAAAATATATTTGTTTGAAGTTTGCATTTGAATTAATGCTTAAAATAAGTAATTTATGAACTGTACTTTTAAAATATATATATTTTGAAGATAAATAGAAATATTTGAAAATAATTGAAAGTGCAAACTCACTAATTTAGAATGTAGCAATAATAATATTATATGATTCACTCACTATCTTGATATCAAAAGTTGGAATATAATGAAATATTTGAAAATTTGTTAATATTATAAGCAAATGATAATAATGTGCAAGTTAGTTCTGTATTTCTTGTGACTGATATACAAGATTTTTTATAAATTATATAGAAAGATTAATTATTGTTTGTTGATTTGTAATTATCAAAGTGGTAAAAAAATTTGACAATTTTTTAAATTGTAAAAGTTATTTTTAAAGTTTGTTTTATGTTGAAATTGTAATTTAAACAGAATAATTTTTTAAAATATGCAAAAAAAAAAAAAAAAACTTCATTACTTTAAACTTTGACAAATATTATTTTACAAGGCTACATTTAAAAATGATAAATTTGATAAATTTTAATCCCCACATGATGGATTTCTGAAGCAATTACATTGAAAAAGCCAGTTATAATGTATATATTTAAAGGATTATTCATCTTGCAAAGGAGAAATATTTATATTGAAAGTCATTTATGTCTTTCCAAGATAAATAATTTTTTAATTGTAAAAGTAGCATTCATATATAAAAAAAATGGCTATTTTTATGAAGTTATTCACAAATTTTGCTGTATAATGTTTAAATAATTTCATTTGAGCAAATAAATAAGCTTTCTATTTTAGTATTTTGAAAAGCTGCCATGATGTATCTGGTACATAAATATTTACTGAGAAAAAAATTAATTTAATTGATTTTTTACATTAATTTTTATAGAAGCAAAACTGTTTGAAATCCTTTTTGAGTAATTTCATGGTATTTATTCTAAATACTTAATTTTCATAAAACAATTCATTCAGAAGAAAATGTTTTATTTTACAAATGATTTTATTATAAGGTCACTAAGAAATAATGTAAAAATATATCTTAAGAATTCATAAAATAAAAATCTTTTCAAGGCTAATTATATTATTACAAAAGGATATAAAATTTATAAAAGAAATTGAAAAAATATTTTAAATTCATTCTATGGGATTTTAAAATAGTTAATAAGTGACTTAAAATTTTACAAATCATACTGGGGAAAAACTATTTCAATGTAACTTAAATTATTTCCAAACACATGGTAAAGTATTTTAAGAAAACATGAAAGAATTCGTTCAGGAAAAATATCCTAGTATGATCAGCTTCTATAATTAGAAGATCTCTGTAAAAGCTTATTAAAAGTTGAAAGAAAGAACTCATGTTTAATTATGATTTGTGATTACAATATTTCTATAAAAGCTAAATTAAAATTATACAAAATGACCTATATTAGAGATAAAAATTTGATGGCATCTTCTGTAATTACAAAATTGTGAGAAAAGACAGTTTAAGAATGAATGGAAGAATTGATTGATGCTGGAAAAAATTCAATTGCACATTACTCTTGTGGAATTTATTTTAAAATGGGATGAGAGAAGTCAAGTCATTGGGAAAATCTTAATTTTTTTTGAAGTACGATTAAAACACTTTTTAGAACTAGTTTAATATTTTTATAAAGGCTAAATTAAAAATGCATAAAATAACTCATTGTGTAGACAGATTATTTAATTCTTTTCTGTGATTACAAAACAAAATAAAAATGTATGAAGGAACTAGTGTTAGAAGAAAACTTTTTAATTGTAATATGTGTGATTACAAAACTTCTTATAAAACTACTTTAAAACTCCATGAAAGAACTCATACTGGAGAGAAACCTTTTCATTGTAACTTATGTAGTTACAAGAGTTCTAGAAAATCTCATCTAAAAGTTCATGAAATAACTCACACAAAAGAAAAGCCTTTTCACTGCACCTTTTGTAATTATACTGCTGCTCAGAAAGCTACTTTAATACAACATGAAGCAACTCATACAGGAAAAAAACAATTTAAGTGCAACATCTGTGATTATAAGACTTCTTTAAAGTGTAGTTTAAAATTACATGAAAAAATTCATACTGGAGAAAAGCCCTTTAGATGTAAGTTCTGTGAATACAGAAGTGTTCAAGTAGGCCATTTAAAATTGCATGAAAGAACACATACTGGAGAAAAGCCGTTCAATTGTAGTTTTTGTAATTATAAGACTTCTAGAAAAGACACCTTAAAGCTGCATGAAAGAATACATACTGGAGAAACGGTCTTCAAATGTAGTTACTGTGATTACAAGACTGATGGGAAGGGTTGTTTGATACAGCATGAAAGGACAAATGCTGTAAAAATACCCTTTGAATGTAACATTTGTGATTATAAAAGCTTTCGCAAACATAATTTAAAAATGCATGAAGCAACTCATACTCGACAGAAGGCTCGTACTGGAGAAAAGGCTTTTATATGTAGTTTCTGTAATTACAAAGCTTCGCAAAAAGCTAGCTTCAAACTGCATGTAATGATTCATACTATCAAAAAATCTTTTATTTATACTGGAGAAAAACTTGTAAATTGTAGGGTCTGTAATTATATGACTTCAAACAAAAATCAATTAAAAATTCATGAAAGAATCCATACTGGAGAAAAAAATTTTAGTTGCTCCTTCTGTGATTATAAGTCTGACCTAAAAGGTCGGTTAAAATTGCATGAAATGATTCATACTGGAGAAAAGTCATTTAATTGCATCTATTGTAATTATAAAAGTGCAAGGAAAGATCAATTAAAAGTGCATGAAGTAATTCATGCTAGAGAAAAATTTCTTAATTGCAGCTTTTGCGATTATAAATGTTCTGTTAAATCTAGGTTAAAACAGCATGAAATGACTCATACTGGAGAAAAACCCTTTACTTGTATCTACTGTTATTACAAAACTTCGCGCAAATATCAGTTAAAATTGCATGAAAAAACTCACACTGAAGAAAATAAAATCTTTAATTGTAACTTCTGTAATTACAAGACTTTTTATAAACATAAATTAAAATTTCACGAAAAAAATCATACAGGACAAAAATCTTTTTTTCAATGTAATACTGTTGTATTTAAATGTCATTTATGTGATTATGAGGATAGAGCGAAAAGTTCTTTGGAAAGTCATGAAAATAATCATTTCACTAATAATGAGATTATTGAGATTCCTATTACATTGTCTTGAATGTACTTGTAAATCTGTTTATTAAAAATTTATATGTAATAATGTTCATTTTTATTAGCAAAATAGTTTATTCATTATAATAAAATATTTTTTAAAAGGTAAACTAAAACAAAAATTTATTTCCAAAAGAAAATTATTGGAACCTGAAGGATTTCATCTACTAAAAGAAATAAACAGTCAATTAGTGATACTTCTTTGGTGATAGTATGGAGGGATTATTGATGAAAAACTTTATTAAAAATGTAATATAAAAGCAGATGTATAGTAAGTATCTGTAGAGACATGATTTTTTTTTTACTTAAATCTATACATTTGTTTATGCTGAGCTGCAAGTATTTTAGCATCTGCATTATATCAAGATTTTGTAAGACTGCTGAATTTTTCAGAGTATTACCTTTTTGAGTTTCCTCTAGATATTATTCATTTGATAATTGAGATGTCATTAGAATATATTTGTCAGATTCTTTTGTACACTAATATGTTAAAAATTACCTTATTTTAATTATATTCTATGATTTGATACTAAATGTTGAGATATATTCAGTTTGTACGATTTATATCTAGGGGAATGTTCTTTTCGGTATAAATTATTATGTTAATAATAATAAAAAACACTGTTATCATGATTTATAATCCTATTGTAATTTCATCTTTATTTACAACAGGGGTGGGGAACTTCTTTTGCCAAGGTCTTATGGGCTATATGAAATTATCAACTTAAAAATTAGCCTAACTATATTTGATCAAAAATTCAAGTTACCCCTAATTACTAAGGGTGGGCAACCTTTTTAACTGACAGAATAATTTAAAATTTCCCGTTTTAAATGAGGGCCATAATTTTTTTGTGAAATAAAAATAAACTATCATCATTATTATTTGTGATTGTTCCATATTTAATGACAATTTTCTCAATACATCTTGTAACTATTTTTTGCGACATTTTTGAATTTCTATGTTTGGATACACTCTTCAGAAAATGGTTTAGAATTTTCTACTTTTTTTTTTTGGAAATGATGTCATGTGCTTCCACAGAATTATGAAACATATCAGCCACTTAATGCAGCTCCTTTTCACGTTTTTGATTTTAATATTTCTTCCTCAACAATTTTCTTTATTAACTGAAATACTTCCCAGACATATCAGACACATTGATTTATTTATTTCTATAAAAAAAAAATGCTTTGATCCATTTCTTTGAAATGCATGATTTTTTCTGAATTTTTCATATCCTCTTTGGTGTAACTGTTGTAATAAAAAGAAATTAAATTAAATGCAAAACAAAACTGAGAAAACGAAGTAAAATTTGAGTTTTAATTTTGCTTCTATACTTCATCTGCGAAACCCACTATAAAATTAAACAAAATATCTTCATTACTGTAGATTAAATCTGTAATCAGATAGACCACACAATATAAAATATTTTTGTTAGAATATTGCACCTGTGATACAATGAACTAGTTTCTATAAAGGTTGGAGAGAGAGAAAAAAATAAAGTGCTAAAAATAAATATTTTATTTTATTTAACTCTTAATTTAATATTTGCCCTACAATATACATGTTTAAGTAGAAATTTTATATAGGGCTATTTTATGTATGATTTTAAAAAAGTCTGCAATCTGTATTGAAAGCTTTCAAGGGCCATAGTTGGTTCAGGGTCCAGAGGTTCCCCACCCCTGATTTATGGCATTTGTTTCCAAACTAATTCAAACAAATGTGCGATTTTAATACCACATATATTACTAGGTGTACATAATGCATATATGCATTGCAAACTATAATCTAAAAATTTAGATTTAATTCTGAAATAATTTTTCTCAATCGTAGATAATTGAAATCACAGATGTAGAAATCATAGATATGAAGGATTATTGCTTAGCATTTATTTTATGTGTAACATTTTGGAATATGTAAATAATTAAGGATATCACTGCATAAAGTATGAAAATGGATTTTACTAAAAAAAAAAGATATGGTCATGTATTGCCTTTGTAGTAATCCAACCAGCCAACATTTTGCTATTTTGTTTTTTAACTGACCAGATAAATTTTTTTATCTACTATTGAGTTTATTTAGATCAGCAATTTTTTGAAAATAAAAAAAATGCATATGAGGTGTGATAATTTAATCTGAGAATGGCTCCACCAAGAATTTATTGAACAGGATCAAATAACAATAATGTTATTTAAAAGTACTTCAGAGACTAAGAGATTCTGTTTGAAGAAAAATATCCAAATTGTGGTCTAACAAGTGGATCATTGATTTTTTTTTTTAATTTAAAAAAAATGATACGTTAATTATAAGTATAATTTTGTTATATTTAATGCGTCTTGTTTAAAAAAAAACAAATATTTTATAAATGTCATAAAATCAATATTAAGTATAAAGACTATAAATTTAAATTGCATATAGGTTATTATAAACTTCTATAATAAGTTAGATTTGTCTTTACAAATTTTACTATCAAAATTTTTATTATTTATATATATTAATTCTTTTAATAATTTTTTATTATTATTTGATAATTGGATGTGCTTTTAGAGATCATGGACAAAATTGATTTATTAAAAGTTATTTCAAGTTGCGAATAAGTATTCTTGTACTTGTCAGTTAGAAATCATCATTATATTGCTTTTGTGTGTGTATATATGTATATAAACTAATAAATAAAAGATTATGTGAAGTAAGGTACATATTTATATTAGGTGAAAGAGATATTATATTTATAGGCCTGAGTGAGCCTCTTTATAGATAATAAATTTGAGTATTCGATGCTTGTAGTAGTAAGCATGATTCAAAAATGGATAGAGTATGTAAACCATGTTTGATGATTTCTTTTGATGTAGTGTTATTCAATTGATTAACCTAGCTTTGAGAGCATATCTATTATCTATTTTATTAATTTTACAATATTTTACCAGTCAATTATTTACTTATTTATTTATCTATTTTCATTTTAACTTCATATAATAACTTTTATGCAAAACATAAACACTAATACATATATTTATTGTATGCAATATATCTTTATTTATTTGATTTAAATTATAATTTTTTTTGTTAAAAAATTGAATATTTAGAAAACTTACATATTGATATGTGTTTATACTAATATATATTTATTGAGTACAAATATGTTTTTATTTAATTGATACTTATTGTAAGTATATAATATTTTTTTGTATTTGGTTTATATTTAAAAAAATATTTAAAATACAGATACTATTTAAAAATCAAACCATAATTTAGAAATAAAGTATGTACCATTTGTTTTATAATCAATGATTTTGTATTTTATTTGGAAATGTATTAATATTTTATTCTTATTTTTTTTAGTGCCAGAGTCATTATGAAGTTTAGTAAATTCATAATTTAATGGATAATAATTTTGTATTTTAATGATTATTTAGTTTTGAAGTCACTTATACAAGTCAGTGTTGGTTGATATATTTAGATATACATAAGTTTATTTATTTAATATATATATTGCATTCAATAAAATTCCCTTTGTCTCTAATAAATATATATTTTGTTAGTCAAATTAACCCTGATAATAAATTATAATGATAGGTCTTATTATTGCTCTGTATGATTTTGATTTATTTCATGTATAGCTAGATGGAAGGGCAGATAAACAATTTATCTAAATATAATTCGATAATGTTATCTACTACATTTTGGTTCCTCAATGATTGGGGCTATTACATTTGATCCATAACATTTGGGATAAACAATATGCATTACATTTAGCATGCAATGTGTTAGGCATGAGTATTTATATTTACCACATGTGTATAAATATAATCCATTACATTTGCCACCTAATGATTGGGACAATTTCATCTTTCTTCATTTAAATTATCCTATCCATTACATTTGGCTTTCCCAATGATTGAATCCATTTAAACTGTTAAGACCTTTCTTTATACGCACATTCCAATCCATTACAATATATATACTGTCAAAATCATTATTTTTAGCATTTGCATATTTTTTAACTATTATTAAAATGCAGACAAGAAATTATACAAAAATCTAAATCAGGTCATTATATTTCCAAAATAAGTTCATTTTTGTCTCATATCAATTAATTCAAATAATCACCCAAATTCACATCATATCAAAAAATGCAGATAATTCACGATATAAATGTACACAATCATGAGCTATTTATTTTTTATGTTCATTTCAATAGTAATTTTTTCGTATATTTTTTATCAAATATATATATATATATATTGTACCAGACCATACTCCCTGTGGAATTCTTTTCCTAATCTTGCACTGAGCATGAAGTGACCAAGATTTAACAGGTAAAGAAATGGATATCAATTTAGCCGATTGTCTGTACTCATATATATTAGTACTTCCAGCTAAACTGATAGAAAGAGTGGATTGACAGGACTCTTCCAGTTACAAACACCCTTTAGTTGATATCTTATTTGAATGCCCGAATATTTAGAATAATGGCAAGTACACACCTTTGAAAAATCTATTTCCAAAATAGACCTTTGCGTGCCACTTCTAGAAAAGAATCAAAAAATGAATTTTTTTCCCCCTCCTAGAAGGGTGTGTAATACCATAAGTTCAACGGAGCATGAGAATAAGATTTAACACCCCAGTAAAGTGATATCCCTTGTGGTTAGCTCAGTCACTCTACATCTAGGGTCTTCAAATGGATAAGTTAAATGATTATTATAGGTACGTGGTTGATAAGGAAATACCACATTTTATCAATATAAATAATAATATGAAAATGAAACAAGTTTAATATTATGATTAAATATTTATTTAATCCCAAATACCCACCACCGTTTCATACTAATGATGATATAATAAAAAAATACTAAATAATTAATTATCACAAACCCATCACTAAAATACAATTTATATAAGAAAATAATAAATCCCTAAAGCTATTTACAATGTTTTATAAAGAATGGAAGTGGTCTGAGCTTTTTTGACCCTGTAGAAATAAGTTATACTTTGTGTGATTTGATATATATATTTCAGATTAGAGATCTTCGGTTATACAGGCATATACTTTTACCAATGACTTTTAAAACCTTTTTATTGATAGCAAATATAATAATAAAAACTAAGCATATATTTGCACTATGAAATATTTCACCAATTTCATATTTTCAACAAGTCAATAGGTTGCATTGGCTCAGATACTATATTGTACTCACCATAAGGTTCTGTATCTATTTCCCTTTTGCTATAGATAAATTTCTATACATGTATATACGTACAGCACAATTATTCACTTACTATTATTTTAAATATAAAGTTATTAGAGTACTTGCTTACAGGGAATCTATAATAGATCAATCCCTTCTTACACGCATCATGAGGTGCAGCAGTGACAAAAAAAATAACTTAAAAAGGATATACGGTTAAATACATTTTTAGATATTCAGCATGAGATATCGTATTTACCGAATATTATAAGCGTATGTACGCATATATATACATGTATATTTATATATGATGAATTTCAGGAATAACAACGAGAGAAAAACGAATAGCAAAAAAAAAAAAAAAGAATCTCGTTTATTTTTGTTGACAATACTAGAATTTGAAATAGAAAATTTGATTCAAAAGATTTAAGTAAAAGTTTTTTCATTTATGCCCATAATAACCGTAACACACTCTCTCTCTCTCTTTTTTTTTTTTTAATGACTAATAATAATACAAAATATATATATATATTTAATCAGAAATATAGTTAATTAGATTAGTTCAATATTAACAAAATATTTTTTAAAAAAAACTTATATAAGCGTTTCCATCTTCTAACTGGGCTTTGAGTGGGCTTCAATTCAACTAGCTGTGTGGTGAGCATTTCATCTCATTCGGCATCGGCAGGCTAGCTTTTGTCATCATTGTGACCCGCTGGAACTGGCATGATCACATCTTGGCACTTGGAACAGAGAAAAGACGGGTCATCAGCTGGTTGTCTACCCCACGGTCATTTTACTGGACTCACTGGTAGATTGCTTCATATTTTCCTCTGTTTGTATATGATAATAATTTTTATCAAATGTTCATTTACTATCTTGACTAGGTTATTAAATTCTTAAGAAATCAAGAGTTCTTAAAAGAACTATATAATGGATTTCTTAGAAAATGTCAGCAGCGGTCTAGTCCATAAATTTATCTCTAAGTTGCTAGATGATTAAAAATCTCTGGAGCCAAAGTAGTGAACGACTTGAATGCCAAAAAAAGAAGAATCTCACCGCACTGACTAAACTATATCAATCCCACTAGCCCTCTGAGAAGTATGAATCAGGCAATCCTTTCAATTTATCTTATCATTTAGATTATAACATTCCTTACAATTTTTCCGATTAAATTCTTCATTTTAAGTTTGATATAATGGTTTCTATCTTGAATGCCCAGACCACTTGATTACAGCTATTATAGTTCAAAATAATTTTTATTTTATATATAAAATAAAATAAAAAATAACATTTTAATTATAGGATTATCAACATTTTGCTTTTGATCAGATTTTTGCAAAAGCAATTAACATTTTTTTCTTACAGAATAAAATTAGTTTTTAGAGAAGTAATTAAAAAAAAATATGTACAATTACATTGGAACACTTGCTTTTCTCTATTTGAATTTTTCAGAGAAAAGCCAAATACATAAAATGACATATCGTAAAAAATATACAAAAAGGAAATATAAAACAAAAAAATACATGAGTTTATTTTACAATATTTTCTATGTCAATTTTATATTATTTAAATTGGTGGGTGTGGGTATTTTAATGCTCGGACCACTCCATTATTAATATAGCACATTTATATATTTGTTGTGCTTAATATCTACAAATTCATAAATGTATCTGCTATAATATTCATTACAGCAGATTTTGTGCATGGACATTTGATAATGCCTGGCACAATATGAATAAAATAATCTTTAAAAAATATGCAGCTTTGAAATTTATATTGCAATAGTCTATAATCGGTCTAAGTTTATGTATTGTCAAAATCATTACTTTTACCATTTGCTTATTTTTACTATTATTAAAATGCTGACAAAAAATTATAGAAACATCTAAATCAAGTTATTATATTTCCAAAATATATTTACTTTTCAGATCAATTAATTCAAATGCTCCACCTAAGCTCACATTATAGGAAAAAATGCCGATAATCACAACTTTTTTTTTGCTAATTTCAACTAATTTTTTTTTTATCAAATATATATAAAAAAAAATAATAATTAAAAAATATATAGTAAAATAATAATTAAAAAATATAGAAAAATAAAAATACTTATCATTAGGCCCCCATAACGTTGTCTTCAAAATACAATGGAAAAAGTAAAACTTTTTACCGATATATTTTTCACGCTGAATACTTCTCCAGTAACTATCAAAAAAAATGACAAAAAAATTCAATCTACTTGACCACAAAAATTATCATAAAATTTTTATTTTTATTGTAGAAAAATAAAATTTATCTTTCTGGAAAGTAAAGAGAAAGATGAAAACAAAGATGTAAAAAACACATGTGTAGCTTGCATAGATCTTTATTAATCTTAACCTCAACCCGGATGTTTATAATTTGAAAATCATTGCCTGCATTGTGTGGGTGTAAACATGAAGAGGTTATGACAGAATCAATCTATATAGAAAAGAGTAAAAATTCTTTACTTTTACATGAACATAAATTGAAAAAGAGATCAGCGCTTGTCAACAATTTTCATGCCCCAAGCTCTATTTGATTTCCAAAACAAAAATGAATGTTTTAGAGTATTTTTTACATATAAATTATATTGATAAAACATGCTGAAAATATAATTATTTTAGAAAAATAGTTAAGATTTTAGTAAAAATTCATTACTTTTACACGAACGTAAATTGAAAAAGAAATCAATGACATACGGAGCATTTTCTAATAAGTTATGAATGTTCTTTTTAGGTTCACTGTTATAGAATATTTTTATAATTATAAATAGAAATTTCTTTTTGAAAAAACTTTCATTCACTTTCATAATCTGACAAATTATTAACTTTTTAAAGCCTAAGCGACCATCTTGAATTTAAAATTAAAATTACAAGTATAATTTAAAACATATATTCTGTTTCAATACAGTAAATATAAAAGTATATACATTTTTAGAACCAGAAAATATGAAAGAATGTAATAAATCTGATAAAACAATTATTACCTCAAAAAAAATTAAGAAAAAAAAAAGATTTTTAACACTTTAAACATCTTTATTTTTACATTGGTTCACAAATTCTAAATTTTGAAAGTTAAAATTGCACTTTTATAAACAGCTTCATCACATTTGTCTCAAAATGCTGAAAAAAATGATATATAATATGTCTTACCAGAGGTAATTTTTCTATGAAAAAATTATAAAAACAGGGCAATTGGTAACTTCCACTTTTACTAGCTCACCCAGATCCTGTTCTTCCATATCAGAGTATATGTTAGAAGTGTTTGTTTATCCTTCCATGCAGGATAACTGTTAAAAATATGTTTAGGTTTTAGTGGGAGGAAAAATAACAGGAATAGTTTACAAGATATTAGCAAATAGAATTTTAGTAAATTGTAATGTATTATAGTATTATATATTACTTTATTATATTAGTAATATATAGGGTATATGAGCACAGACTTTCACATGACCCACCACTCTCCACTCTATCTCATAACAGTGATACACTTGAACACATATATGTCGAAAAGATAAATAATCATCAATATATATATATTTCATGCTAAACCAGCAATCATCAGTTGGTCCAGATTACCATCTCTACACATATATGCAACAAGTGCTCAGATATGGACAGCTTCAGTCCATTCCAACTCTTGAACCGTCCATCCAATTGAAAATCTGATGATTGAACGCTCAAAGGCCACCATGAGGCCAAAATTCTCATCACACCCATATTGACCTAAAGTCAATCTGAACCCTCATGTATAGGACATAATCCATTTAATACACATACAAGCCTGTCCATTAAAGTATGAAGATTGGCTATCTTAATATATATCTGAGCACTTGTTGCATATATGTGTAGAGATGATAATCTGCACCAACTGATGATTGCTGGTTTAGCGTGAAATATTTATATTGGTGATTATTTCTTTTCGACATATATGTGTTCAAGGGTATCAGTGTTATGAGATAGAGTGGAGAGTGGTGGATCATGTAAAAGTCTGCTCATATACCCTATATATTGATATAGGTATATAATAAGCCTGTATTTCAGTTTATTATATTAGTGAAAAATGGGGTATGATCTAAAATGTGTATTCTTTTCAAGTAAAGTATAAGAGAACTTTAGTAAATTGTACTATATTCAAAAATATAATTAATCATTATATTATATTATTGGGGAAGGGGGAACACCAAAATATGTATTCTTTTCAAGTTAAATAAAGTATACTCAAAAAATAATTATCAAACAAAAATTTCTCCAGATAAAATGAACAAAAACTAAGTAAAATCAATAAACATCAAAATAAAAATTTTATTATGAGCACTGTTTATATATGTGTGTGGGAGATAAAATATGAGAGTGGATGGCTGAGGGTATATGATCAAGTCTGGATATACATGTTTTTATATCATTCAAATGTATTGTCTAAAATTCTATCATATATATATTATTTTCTATATATATAAAGTAATAAAAGTAGCTCATAAAATTAATTGAATATTCAAATAAAATCATAATTTATCTTGCCTATTGCACTAAATAATACGTACATGATCGAGTCTGTATGTGCATGTTTTTATCACTCAAATGTAATGTCTAAAATTCTATCACATATATATAGTTTTCTACATATATTTAATTATATTAAAAAAATAATAATAAAAAAATAAGTAATAAAACTAATTCAATACTCACAGAATCCTGGCTAAACGTTAGCATCAGTTTCAAATTTGAATACTGTTATAAAGGCATCAGATGTGATTACCATGGCAGATAAAAATAACAGTAATCCTTTTTTCTTTTTGATATAATCCTTTTTTTTTGACTTTGCTGCTTCTAAATGTTATTTTCTATAAAAATGAGTTTCTAGAAAAAGAGGGCATACAAACACACATCGACACTTAGATGTAAATATCAAGCTGTAAAAGAATACAATTTGACCTTAAACAATGATTTGGTTATTAAATCAAAAAAAAAGAGAAAAGAAAAAAATTAAAAATTGTATTTTACAAAAAACATCATAAAAAATTCAAATTTCATCATAGAAAAAAAAGTAATACCTCATATAAGGGCAGATCGGATGGTCTAAGACCTGTAAATGTACGATTTATGAATTACATGCAAACTCAGTTGAAAGTAAACTTTTGAACAGGGGTGCTCAGAGACATTGGACTTGAGAAATTTGCTTTTTACAAATGAAACTAAAATGAATCTAATATTAAAAGACTAGTATATTTTTACTGCTGATTCTGTAAATTGACCAATCAAAAGTTTAGAACTTTAATTCACTCGGCCAATAGGTATTTGTACAACTAACAGGATATATACAGATTCGAGGGCTTGCCAAGATGGCAGCCCTTATTTTTGATAAATTTTATTAACAATTTTCCGACATTTACAAAATTAATGTTAAATTTAAAAAAAAAGGAATAAGTTCTGACAAATTTTTTAATCTTTGTTTTTATTTTTTTTACTTTCTGAAAAAAATGAGTGGTGGGCTTACAATCTTCCTAAGATGTGTTAGTTACATCTACAAAAAAATGAACTAAATATATATAAATATAATATTTATAATTTATTTATGTCGGTGGTGTGCAATCCCTTATGGCTTTCAAAATCACTACAAATAAATGTTGCAGTCGACACCACATATATTCTGCTAAATAGAATCCAGATGTTATCACATGGTTTCCTGATGTTTTTTATTTCCCCTTTGGAAATACTACTCCACTGCATTCTGTTCTGTGAGAGGAAGATCCCTAATTTTGATCATCATCACAATTTACAAAAAAACTCCGGCCAAAAAGAAACTGCTCTAAACCGAAAGTTAGAACAACATTTAGAGTCTATCATCATTTCCACATCTTAATATAAATAAAAAGAAATTGAAATAAATATTCTTAATGAAATTTATCAGAATTTATTACTTTTTTTAAAATTTTACATTAATTTTTTTTTTTAATTTAACAACTAAGATCTTTGGTAGAATCTAGACCCTCTATACATTTGTAACAATTTTGGAAGCCATTATGGATTGCATGCTGACGATTTAAATAAACTGTAAATATTGTATTTATATTATTATTATTTTTCAGTTCATTTTTTACAAATGTAACTAAGACATCTTCAGAAGATTGTAAACATGAATAAACTTATATTACTTTTTTTTTGTAAATGTATCTAATTAACTAACCCATCTTTGGGCAATTATAGGCCCACCACTTATTTTTTATAAATGTAACTCATTTTTGGGAAGTAAATTAAAAATTAATTAAAATAAAGATTGTCAATTAAATTTATCAGAATTTATTATTTTATTTTTTAATTTAATACAGATTTGGAGGATTGTAGACCCTTCATTCATTTTGTAAATGTTTTTTCGGGTAGTAAAAAACAATTGAAATAAATATTGTTAATGAAATTTATTGGAATTTATTACTTTTTAAAAAATTTAACATAACTTTTGTAAACAGTTTTGATGGAAGTAAAAAAAAAATTGAAATAAAGATTTTTAATGAAATTTATCAGAACTTATTCCTTTTTTAAAATTTAACATTAATTTTGTAAATAGATTGTTAATGAAATTTATCAAAAATACGGACTGCCATCTTGGTAATCCTGAAAACACAAGTACCAAAATGAGTATAAATTTATTAAAAACAATTCTGTTTAAATTATTTTGAATATAGTCTAGATATTAAAAATTATTTTTCTTAAACTAGTTCTGCATATGTAATAAAAAGTTTTAATAGTAAGAATAATGGTTTTTTTTTTTCAAAAACAAAAGTGAAAACAATTGTAGGGTAGTATTAAATTCTGTGCATGGTCAAATACAAAATAGAATGAATTATGAGTGGGGAGAGATATCCCTTTTTATTTATTTTATGTTTTTTTAAAAAAAGCTAAATTATTGTCAGTTTTGGTTGCATTATATTATAAGGAGAATTTAATAAATTTATCGTCAAGGACTAAACAATTTCTGAATAAAAAGAAAGGAAGTGTGTGTAAAGGGAGAGGAATATTATTTCTCTTAAAACGTTCTTAAACTTTTAAAAAAATTATTTAAATATTTTTTTGCTGTTAATTTAATAGTTTTTTATAAATATTAGCTCTCTTATTCAAAATTTCATCTTCTGAAATAGCGGTTTTCTTCAATTCAAATTTATTATTTTTTAAATTATTGTTTTTCTTTGCTTTTGAGAATTAACTCAAAAATCTCATGGGAGGACATCAAACTCATAGTTATATTATTGTACTCAGACCAGCCCTAATCACCTTGGAAAAGGAATTTTTAGTATATTCTTTAAGCAAAGCTATGGAATTTTTCATTGAAGCTGTTATGACCTTCAACATTATTCTCCAAAGGTTCTTCAAAATGTGCTGACCATTGACCTCATGCTATGTAATTCCTTGAAAATAAATGGATATTTTCTTTATAGAGTTAAGCTCTGAAATGATAGTCTGCTGGCTATCTGATTACCTGATATATTAACCAAATTACAACAAGCCTGATATTACCAGCCTAAACGTAAATTGAGAATCAATAATAATGATAGATTCTTTGAAAACAAACCAATAACCCCAGAAGGAGTTATACCAGGATTATTCAACTTATTTTGGATTTCATGATCCAAATGAGACAATACATTTCGGAATATGCTATGGTCAGCTTAAAAATATAGCTAAGATACCTATAACCATATCTGTGTATAATCAATTGACTAATGAGAGTTTGAATTTTACTCAGTTTATGAAAGATCTAAATTTATGATTATTATTATAGTTAAGAATTTGACTATATATAAATATATATAAATTTGTCACTAATCATATAATAATAATTTCATTCTCTCGTGAATATTTTTGAGGATGATTTAAATTGTGTAGAAATAGTTTTTTTTTTATCTTACAACTTCTTTCATTTCACTTTACTGTAGGAAAATAGAAAGCATTTGCTAAAATATCAAATAAATGCTCTAAAAAAACCATCCTACAATTTATTTAAACCCAGTTTTAATTAATAAAAAATTTTAATGAATGATTCTATTCAAGATTATTGTAACATATATTTAACTCTCGTAATGTGATGATAGTATTAAAGAATGCTTATTTTCTTCTGTCCCTTTATTTTACATATGTAAACATCTCATTTCCAAAGTATACACTTCCTTGGTTTAAGATAATTAGATATATTAAAAATATCTGTGTTCTATTCTTATGAACAATTGCAAGTAATAACAGGAAGAAAATGCAAAACACTTTTTATAAAGAATTCAAATCTAGGTATGCAACATGTTCATTCTTCCAAGAAACTAGAGCCTGTATTATATTTTTAATATATTTACATGACAAAGAAAGCTATCTTTAATAGATGATTCTGACAACAGTAGATGTTATATCAGTAAATATAATTTGAAGTGGTGCATGTCTACCGGTAAATATGCTTGCTTCATATTAGTTAAGTTTAAACCTATTTCCCAGTGTATAAATGATTTATTTAATAAATAAACACACACACACATTGGAAGTGTGTGTGTGTGTGTAATTGTAGGATAGAAAGGGTTATTAGTTTAGTCATTAATCAGGTTAAATAATGTTAAGAAAAAGAAAAATATTTCATTGCTAAAATTTTGGCTAAATTGAAATGTTAGTAAAATCAATAAAAGCAAAAAGAGAATATTAAAAGGAATAAACAATGGGAGAGTGGTCGTAATAAAGTAAAGCTGTATGAAAATAGCTGCAATTTCACATGTACACATTCTGTACACAGTAAATACATGGTTAAAGGAAATAAACAATGTACAGGAAAACAAATTGGCGACAGAGAAGCATGTAGGAATGTATACTCTAATGGGACATACCGAGATCAAAATCTACCATTCATTTTAAAAAACTCACCTCAGGCAAAATAAGGCGTATAAAAGAAATTGAAAAAAGAGGATATAGAGATACATATATTAGTAATTAAATTGAGAGACTGCAAACCTCTCATGCTCATAAATATCTAACAGCCAATCAGATTGTAAATACAAGACAGAGAATTTAACAAGAATAGGGTGGTCCACCCTATTCTTTACTTGTCTTTCTATATATCCACAGTCTAAAGTATTTAGATCTGAAAGTGTGAATCTTAAATATCTTCACACTTAACTCACTGAGTCTAAATTACAAACATACAGCATGAAATTCTACGATTTACTACGCAGTAGTTTTTAGATGTTATAACTTGCAGTAACGTATGTAAATAATATTTATTTTATAAAGCGCAAACAGCATGAGAGGTTTGCAGTCTCAATTTAATTTCAACACTTTGTGCTTTATAAAATAAATATTATTTACATACATTACTGCAAGTTATAACATCTAAAAACTACTGCGTAGTAAATCGCAGGATTTCACGCTGTATGTTTGTAATTTAGACTCAGTGAGTTAAGTGTGAAAATATTTAAGATTCAAGCTTTCAGATCTAAATACTTTAGACTGGCTTGGATATATAAAAAGATAAGTAAAAAATTGGGTGGACCACCCTATTCTTGTTAAATTCTCTGACTTGTATTTACAATCTGATTGGCTGTTAGATATTTATGAGCATGAGAGGTTTGCAGTCTCTCAATTTAATTTCAACATTGTTTGTGCTTTATAAAATAAATATTATTTACATACGTTACTGCAAGTTATAACATCTAAAAACTACTGCATAGTAAATTGTAGGATTTCACGCTGTATGTTTGTAATTTAGACTCAGTGAGTTAAGTGTGAAGATATTTAAGATTCACGCTTTCAGATCTAAATACTTTAAACTGGCTTGGATATATAGAAAGACAAGTAAAGAATAGGGTGGACCACCCTATTCTTGTTAAATTCTCTATCTTGTATTTACAATCTGATTGGCTGTTATATATTGGTAATCTAATTTTTGCATTTGAGAGAGTGGTTACAGAATATATTAACTATAATAAATTTTGAATTTTGCATGTGACCTGAAGTTATCATTATCAGAGTGTAGCTTGCTAAATCAAGAAAGAGAATTGTCATTACACTCCACTGAATCTATATAATGAAATGTGCATGATACTTGCCCAAAATGCATGAATAGACACATCCACTTCTTCTGGTCATCAGAGGGGATAGTGTGGCATCCGGAGTGTTCCAAAAATTAGAAAATGTAAAGAGAAGTCACCTCATTGCCTACTGTAAGCCCACTTCAAATGATAAAGATGCTCATTAACTAAAAAAGAAGCTTGAAAGAATGCCAGTGAACTTGTTAATATTTATCTAATGAATAACTATAACTTAATCTAAACAAAACTATTGCTTGGTCTTGGCCTACATAATCTCTATATGTTTTTTTAATGTAATTATTAATTCAGTCTGCTGGTTTAGTTGTAAATTTAATATTAAATATTTTATTTATTATTTGCATTAATGTCTTTACCTTAAATGATGGAGGGAATCAAATTTTAAATTATAAACATTGTTTGATTCTCCAACCCCCTTTGGGATTCGCTGAGACATGAAGATGCCAACGTTATTATTAAATAGGGAATTTTAAAAAAATAAGATGAAATAACCTGTTAATTGATATTCGAAGTTATCCTCAAAACCACCCTCCATTATAACAAGGACTAATATGCTAAGCTGCATTATAATCATGTAATAAGATGGTGAGCAGATATTTCATTTATATATAATATAAATAACAGAGGTTTCTGAAGTGATAATTTTTCCAATAATAAGATTGTAAATGACATCCAGATTCTGATGTAAGTAGAATAAATGCTCAGAAAGAGTAACATGGTAATAATAATAAAAAAAAGTATTTTATTTGTAACCCAGATATTTTGAATATGTGATTAGTATTAAAGCAAAAATATATGTAAACCCTATAATCAATAAATGTTAGAACTGATAAATTATATGTATCCTTAGAGTGTTGCCACTGAAATTAAACCCATATATAGTATGAATGAATTGTCCACCCATTCTGAATGTACAACCCTTAGTAACTTAAAATTAGCAAATATAATGTGGATATAAGAATAATGATAATTGTCCACCCATTTCGAATGTACAACCCTTAATAACTTAAAATTAGCAAATATAATATGGCTATAGGAATAATGATACTTGTGTGTGGATTAATATATAGATTGTATTTAGTTATGGTTGTTTGGAATGCATATTATTAATTATTTAGAATAATTGTTTAATAACACAGACCCTGATTATGTCTATTTTACATATACATGTGTGTGTTACTAGCTTATAATTGTGAGACTAAGGTTTAATTAAATTTTTACATATATAATGTGTGGTTCTCCTTCGTATATTTGGTCAAACTACATAATGGCAGACTGTCAGCCAGGTGCCTGGGAGCTTGATTTCAGGATCTCACAATGCACTGGAGAGTATCTGTAACCTCAAATCCCATAGTTTTTGCATTTCCTTAGCTCTCCCACTTTTCTCCGGAACTAGATGTATCTATGATTAGAAACAGACATACCTCTGCAACCTAGTACACCAATTCCAATTAGAAACACTACCTTGGATCGAATAAATAGATCTAGTATTCAAGATAACCCATTTGTCTTGGAGATCATTAATGGTGCCACTATTCTAATACACTCCTGATTAGTTGTCTTATGATCCAAATTAGTTATTTCCAGCCACCTACATTCGAACCCATCCACAAGTCACTTTAATAACATACTATAATACTAACTTCCAGTTATTATTAACTTAACATACTTTTATCTTTAATGAAACTATTTATAAATATAAAATATATTTGACTATATTAATATGTATACATATACATATATACTATTTATATATACATGTGAACTTTAAATAATACATACCTTAATGTCAAGCTTTTGAGTAATTGCCAAATTTGAAGTTAAAGATAAATAGTTTTATATATATATATATATATATATAAATTATTTATATATATATATATATATATATATTTTATTATTAGACCTTAATATTTATTGATAACAATTAATATTTAAATTAAGCATGAAATTGAAACAAAACACACAAGATTCATTCTGTCTTTAGTTATTGAAGAGAAGAAAAGAAAATGATTTCTTTTTAAATAACTTTCTTTTATATAAAAATTACTATTCAATGTTGGAATTAAATATTAACTGTTCCAAATTAGATTAAAATCTATAGTTTAAAATATTACAAGGGAAATATTTTAATTTTCTATTAAATCTAAAAAGAATAGCAATATAAAAGAAAAGAACATCTGTTTGAGTTTTTGGAAACTACATTATTTTAACACTTCATTATTCTATAAATATATATAAATTTAAAATAATTATATATATAAACAAATCTTACAATGTGCAGTGAGTAGAATAATTTTGTGTTGTAAAGGTTTCGAAATCAACTTACATGCTATTTTGAAATATTTGTTGTATAGAACGTCTAATAATAATAGAAAAATGAAGAATAAGAACATCAATCTTCGAAGGAAATATATTTCATCTTTTGTCAACCAAATCATTGGATAATATTAATGATTTATCAATTTAGGATAAATAATTGCTATACCAATAGATTAATATACTTTGCAAGAAAACTCCATTAGGATTATAAACAAAACTTAAAGATTTATTCTTAACTCAGGAAAATAAGTTTTACTTTATTTATTTATAATAATATTTATATTATTTTAATATGTTTATTATTATTATTATTATTTTTATTTCAAATTTGGTATCATTTCATTTTAAATAGGAATATCCAAATTTAATATTATAAACATAAATTGAAAGCTTGACATAATTCATCAAAATTAGATGTATAAAAAATGGTTACTATTTAACAGATATTTAAAATAGGATTATATTATATTTACTATGTAATATAATAAACGTTTAATGTATTTATTTTATTATAAATGCATATAATATATAAGTTATACAATTGTAAATAGTACTTATATATATTAATAATTTTAAAATATATGAATAAAGACTGTAAATAAATTAATAAGTTATTTAAATTATTAATTTTTGAATTTATAAATATTGTTTTATATATCTGTTAATTTAAATTATATTCTTTACTTTTGAATTGTTATAACATAGAATTTTATCATAGTGTTTTAGATGGGAATATTATTTATAAATATTTTAAAATGATAAAATTCATCCTTATTTATTTATTAATATTTTATTTATCTTTTACATTATATTTTTTATTGTTTATTAAATATTGAGTTATTAACTTGATCTCTTTGTCTAATCATTATTATATTTTATTATATATATATGTTAGTATTATAAATATCATATGAATATCAATTATTAATTAATGCTTATATAAAGGCAAATTAGATAATGACTTATTTTGAAATCATTCCCGAAAAGAGCTAATTGCAAATTCTTCTTGAGTTTGAATATCATGGCATAATGATGACTGAAAGATGGATGAGAAATGGATGAACTAGTCTAAATTATATCAAAATTTATTTAAAAATTATTGAGCTAGCATAAAAAAGATGGATGTAATCATGGACTTAGTATTTTATCGATTCATTTCTAGCATTCTACCTGAAGACCCAAAGTCTGATTGTAGTGAAATGCATATCCTCTTTCAGTGAAAACCGGCATCCCGTTATAATATGTACAAAGAGATTTAATTAGAATGGGCTGGCAAACAGTAACATTTGAATTTCTAATAAGGTACTGTATACATAGGTAACAACCACCCTTCCTACCGGTATGATGACGAGCAAACCACTATCACCATGTAGTAACGATGAATCACATAAGCTATTTAGTATAAATAAAATCATAATCTCTAATGTAAATTGCTATTTTATACACACACACACATCATTTTTTTTATTCCAAGTAGTATTTATGTAATATAGTATAAGCCAACATTAATGCGCTTATAGCAACTAATGGTTAACGTAATATGGAGAGCTATCTGGTGTTGGAAGTGGAAGTTGTGCAAAACCCGAGATAGAAACCCATGTTCGATCCACAAGTTATGCAGAGCTATGCCAAGAAGAGAATCTGTGTGTCATCAAGGGTGTTGGTTAAGTGGTTGAGACTAGGAAACCCAGGGACAGGAGTAACTCTGCACCTGTTGATTGAGAGCCCTTGCTCGGTCTTTCACTTTTGATAACTGATCATACAAACTTGACCTGTGTAATGTTCTAGTTTGTACATTCGCATAACAGAATCCAGGAAAAGAGACTGAAGCTGATCAGTATGGGATTATGAGATCCCTAATCTGACCATGCGTCAACTCATTTACTCACACTTTAAGACCGGGGTTACACCCTGTTTCATTTCTTCACAGCTGGTATAGGGCACCATTAGACTTATGAATTTACATACATGTATCTTAACTAAATATGCTAATTTACAGCATGATATTGAAAATAACATCCATAGCTCATCATTCATGCACCCTTATATTACTTAAATTATTGGGATTGAATTGGATTTAATCTAGGCAATGAGAAATCACATGAAACCAATTTAATTTATATATATATTTATTTATATAGAAGTATTAGCGAAGGATATAGTCTAAGGAGTATTATATGCATGCAGGTGTTAGGGTGTATGAGAACATTATTAGCTTTTCTCATCTTACATATTAATTGACATTTGCATATACATTAATAATCACGATTATGCCTATAATGATATGCCAATTCCTATTATTTAAGATTAAGGTTGCTCTTTGTAATGAATTGTACTAGCCTTCGGGAAACTATTCATCATAACACATAACAGCTGAGCATATCAGCCAGCTCACTAGGGGTAGATTGAATCTAGGAATCAAGAAAAGGATTTTAACCTAAATGTTGAATTTGAATTTGGGAGATAGAACTGGCTACTATAGATTTCCAACAAGTGCTACAGCACTGGCAAATATTAGGAAGTCATCACTCTGCAGATCAATTATTCTGTTCGAGGGTTCTTGCTACAAATGCCAGGATCTTGGGACCAAGTCTTCTGTTGCATATGGTATGAACATTCTGAGTTCGATGTCAGGGGGTTGGCATGCTGGCCTGGTATTCAACTTCAGGTCTTACCAGTGTATGCCCCTGAAGAAAGAAATGAGATGATCTTTCCCACAGTCCCATTCCGGAAAAGAAGCAGCAAAACATTATTTATTAGATGTATTTAATTAAATCTGATCCACCAAGCAATAAGGTATATCATCTAAAATTAATTGCACTGGAATGATAGCTCTATCGGTTCAGCTAGTATTAGGCACTTCTTAACTAGCATTATATATTACCATGCTATCTAAGGAATAATTAAGTTTCAATCTTGTTAGTATTTTCATGTACCACAATAATTAATTAGGGAGAGAAAAGTATATTTGAATGGGGTTTACTGAAAGCTTAACGAATAAATATACTTTCTCATCATCCTAAGGCTAGTGAATCACTTACTAACATTAATTAAATTATAATTCAGATTTATGAGTGAACCACATTATACATTTACTAAATGAATATTTAAATAGCAATAATGAGTACAAGGTGATTCATTATTACTCTTGAGTATAGGAGTTCAAAACAGCACAGGAAAGATAACACTGAAAATAATTACACAAAGATATTTGAAATCTTATCTTCTAGATTTACTAAAATTAAGAGCTTGCTGTTTTGGTATATAAGAAATACATAAAATGTTTAAAATAATTGTATGAGAAACATAGGCATAACTGCAGTGACAGACAAAAGAATTGTATCAGACATTAAGTTATTTTTAAAGAGATTAAGATTTACAAAGATGGGTAGGCAAGTTAAATAATTAAAAAGAATACTTCATTTAGATCAAGTTTAGAATAATATTAACTTGAGTATTTAGAGGGGATTTTACATTTAGCTAGCTTTGAATTGAAATTCGGAATTTTAAAATTTAAATAGCAATTTACTTAGAATAAAGATAGATACAGAGCTCTGTGGTTTCGATTTTTAGTTACCGGTTATTCATTCAGCTGGAGATGTAGGTGTTTGAGCTTCAGGCTTGGTGGGAATCTTTCTTGGACAGGCTTATGGTACCATCTTCTTTCACTAGGCTAGGTTGTAGATCTTCATATGGCACTTTCCTGGTTGTTGAGGCATCGGATGGTAATAAAGTCCTGCCAATCTCCCTTTGGTGAAACAGCAAAGACTGCCTTTCTCTTATCCAAACATATTAAAATTTAAATGTATGGATTTAGCTGTCAACTGCTATTGCGAAAATGGAGCAAATGGTAACATTTGAATCCCTAATAAGGCACTGTATGCATAGATAACCACCACCACTCCTACCAATATGATGACCAGCAAACCACTATCACCACGTAGCAATGGTGAATCATGTAGGCTATTTAGTATGAATAAAATCATAATCTTTAAATGTAAATTGCTAATTATCTTGTCTCACTATTTTATACACACACATTATTTTGTTTATATTACAAATAATCGCTTTGTGTGTGTGTTTGCAATGAGTAGTATATATGCGGTATATATGTTACACAAATAAAGTCATCAGTTAAACAAATAAATGAATTACGATAAATAAATAAACTACCATTAAGTTTATTCAGCTGAGTACTTTTGAAGGATTTATTTTTTGTAATTCATTTATTTGTTTAACTGATGACTTTTTTTGTGTGAAATATATACCATATATATACTATTCATATTCCGAATAGTGTTTATGTAATATAGTATAAGCTAACATTTATGTGCTTGTAGCAACTAATGGTTAATGTAATATGGAGAGCTACCTGGTGTTGCAAGTAGAAGTTGTACAAAACCCTGAAATAGAAACCTGTGTTCAATCCATGAACTACGCGAGCTATGCCAAGAAGAGAATCTGTGTGTCATCAAGGGTGTTGGTTAGGTGGTTGAGACGAGGAAGCTCCGGTAGGGGTTTAAGCCCAGGAACATGGGTAACTCTGCACTTGTTGGTTGAGAGCTCTTGCTTGGTCTTTTAGTCTTTTTAATTGACTATACAAACTTGACTGGTACAAATTATTATCACTGGGAATATGAATCACAATTCATATACAAATAAAATGGAACTTGATTTTTTCATGATGTGGTTGTACAAAATTTGAAAAAATATGAGAAAGTCAATTTATCATTTAGATAAGTTTGGCATTTTTTAATTATTATTTTAATCAGTTTCTTGTGTTCTATTCATACATTCAGACTAGTTTTTGGCTTATAATCTTCATTAGTGACTAATTTTTGAATTGATCTAGTGACCTTAGGTTTTTTTAATGTACCTTTTATTCAGTATTTATTTTTTATTCTTTTTTTGTAATGTCAAACTGGACTAAAATTAAAAAAAAAAATCTTTAATATTTTAAATGTTAATCAACTTTTCATTTTATTGCATAGATCTGATACCAGTTTAATCTATATATTTTTTCTCCTCAATTTTGTAAAAAAGAGCAAACATCTTTATCCTTTGACCAGAATTGGTATAAAATATCACATCATCAGCTAAGGACAATGTTTTTTCACGAATGAATTATACATGTATTAGACTTAGTGATACTTGATAGCAATACAATAAGAATGGGTAAGGGTTATCAGTTACTTGTAAATTGGATCAGATAAAGTTTGGCTAACTGATAAACTGAATTGTCTTGTTTCAGCTTTTTAGATAAACTATCAGACTGAAAAGTTTGTGTATTAATGGCATATAGAGTTGTTATATCAGCTGGGGTACACAATGTATTTTAAAATTATTCAATGAATGACATTAGATATTGTTTGAACTAAACCATCTGCTTGTGGATATGTCTGGTGACCGAATATAACAGTAGATATTGAAACAGTAAGATTCACATTCGAATCTTAAGTTTCACCTTTTTCTATCGTCTCTTACCCACCACCCTACCCTACCCAAATTTAAACTTTTTGGTATCGAATTGTGTGTGTAGCAATATTAAAAATGTATAAATATCTGTAAAATTCACCATAAACACACACACATTTCGATAACAAATTTAAAGCAATAAATAAAAATAAATTATATAATTTAGATTTCTCTTTTAGTTATATAATTTTATATAACTTTAACTATTTATTTTAAATTGTAAAGTTCATTATTTTATTGCTGTGTTTAAATTTCGTATTTAATAATAATTTTGGAAATTTAATTGTAATTTAAATAAAAGTAAATATAATTGTATATTCCCTTTTGTACTTGAAATTTTGCAAGTAACGGTCGGTGAGAGATAATAGATTAATTAAAAAGAAAAATTCCCTAAAATCTTTAATTACGAAAATGTAAACGTAAAAATAAACCTAAACAATAGAAATGCAGCTTTCTGAATTAATTAAACTTATAAAAATGCATTGATTCTCCTCGGGGAAAATGAGTGGAGATAAAAATAAAAATAGAATAAAAGTGAAAAGATAAGATCAAGAAAAGAGGACATTTTGAAATTCTAAGAACTTTTTAGTTAGACTTTGGCTGTGCTCTTGATCAGTTGAGAGAATCCAGAAATCTTAAATTAATTTACCCACTACAGTATGTTCGAGTAGCAAGTGCCCAGACTATTCTCCCCCGAAGATGGTCGATCGTATGCCCAAACCTCCACATGTGCCCAAACAATCAGAAAGCTGCTGTTGAAATGAATTGATAACCTAAATGCTGGAAAGAACTGCTACTATTTGAACCCATGAACAATTTGCTACTGACCACGGAATCTGAAAGCTTCATATAAAACAGGTACCTGTACCCAAGGTCTTCTAGAGTACTCTAAATATTAATCATGCTATAGCTCACTCTATATAAATTGTAAAACTATGAATTTAATTATTAATTTATTATGTAAATTTCTTTAATAATCTAGCTTACCTAATTCTATCTTTTCTTGGGTACGTATTTCTAATTTTACCTTTTTTATTATCTAATGATAGCATGTCTATAAGATTTCCGACCAGACTGCCAAATTTGAAATATAAAACTTAATCAAAACGGTTGCCATCTTGTCCAGTGACCTATTAATATATTTCTTTTATATACTCATGTTGGCTGGTCAGCTCGGAAATCTCCATAATTCTCTAAATACAAATCCATGATTGCTTGAAACAGTGGATGCGTGTCCTGCAAATCCTAATTAATGTTTACTTCTATAAATTACTTTGTCATTTTCATATAAATCGACATGCATTCGATGCTTCATTTATTGTAAATGCAGGGGTCTACTACTTAGCAAATGGCTGACATATTAGTTATTAATATCCACCCAATTTACCTATTGCTTTTATATTTTATTAAATTTTAAATAATAATTCCATTAATTGCATTTCTTTGAGAGTCAAAAATGTTCTTTATTAAATGTTGATGATGTAGGGCTGAGTTATAAAAATATATTAAATCTTAACAGAATATTCTGTGAAATTATACATGTGTTACGTTTTAGAGATGCGATGACCCATTATGAGCCTTGGATATTCCGGATCCTACATGATTTACTTAATCCCAGTAGTCCTACACAAGTGGACATAATAAATGTTCCTGTAGGGCTAGACGCCCTTCACGCAATCAGGGAGTAATCGTGGCACGAACCACTTGCACCTGATTATGCTTATGTGACCCCTTACCTTTGGGCCTATGGAAAATGCCATCCCGTTATTTTAAACTCATCCATGGCTTTACAGTTTTAATGTACTGCCACCTTCATATCGCCTTTCTAGATGTACCACATGTTTCTTATTATTAATTTTATTATTCAATGTATAACTCTGTCTCTGCATTAGTGACATAAATTCACTCTCAAATAAATGTCTGTCCATATTAATTTATAAATATCTTATTTAATTAAATAAATATATGTCCGCAACTGCTATTATCAATCCTAATTTAGACTCTTGCATTGCAAAGATATCAAATCCCTGAAGGCATGTTCTTGAAATACTTGCTCGAAAATTCAGGTAGCTAAATTACGTCAGCCAAATAAATATATTTCTTTAAAATACAACAGTATCGGAAAATATCACTACTGAGATTTTAAATATAACCAAATATTATTACTTAAATAATTTTAGTATAAAATATTCTAAATAAATAATTTCAAACTATACACCTGCCATTACATATTTATTTATTCGACACCCATTCAGTATAATATCTTCTCGATTATGTAATATATAAATGTCTAATATTAATATTATATATAGGTAACTCGAAAATAAAGTCTTGAATCTCTTGCATCTCCATGACCCCCATGTCTAAAGAAATGTTTACTAATGTAGCATCAGATGCATTGTTTCTTAGAGTGTATTGTGGAACCGATAAACTATGTTCGAACTCAGTACTACTGGTAGCCTTGCTACCTATGGTGCTGCTGTTCTGTGTAGTGGTCGAATTCTGCACTATGTTAACGAAGCATATGAATCTGTCCATTACAATATAGAAAAGTATATAAAAAAGTATACAGTTTGACAATCTGCAATGAATATGCAGACAGAAATCTATAATATAATGGAAAATTGTACACTACAAAAGGAGAGAAAGTTGAAGTTTTGAAGTAGCAGAAAATTCAATGAGGGACATTTTCCCCTGTGGATTTGATTCCCATAAATCAGAAAGCTGACTAGGGAATTGAACAAGTCACCTTGATTATTATTATTTTTTTTAAAGTCTCAAAGGTAATGCAATTATAATAATAGCCTATTACAATAGAATGACAGCCTGTTAAGCTAATTGTGCAGACGCTGTGAGAATGTTATTAATAAATGAATACCTTCAAACAACCACATACAGGCTGTCATTCTATTGTAATTATAATCGCACGCAAGACGTTATAAAATAAATGTTTATTCATGTAAATAATAGCCTATATGTATTGTTTACAGAGAGAGTTTTAAATATTAGTATGGAGTTATAATACTAAATTATATGTTTTTGAGAATAGAGTGTAAAAGTAGTATGGGAAATAATATTAATATGTAGAGATATGAATATAGAATTATCAAGTTTCATGATTACAAGAGAATACATATATAAATAGGTGTATAGTTAACTTATTAAATTTAATACTTCTGTAGTCAAAATAAGAGTCATAGATCATATGACCCATTCTCTTAAGCTTGTAAGTTATAAACAATGAGGATTGCCAATTCCTCAACAAGCTTTGTGATAAATGCTTAGCCAGAGCCAGCATTTAAAATATCTCTGTCAGGAACCCCCCCCAACCCCTTTCCATGGTTTCATGCTTTGGCACTCCTCAGAGAGGTGCCAGGGTAGGTTCAGACACTAGATCTAAAAATACCAACCCAAAGCCAAGCACTTATGTAAAAGTTGTCTATTGAGTGGAAAATCTGAAATTTTCAGACACCTACATGTCTTCAAACCCAGCTATCCAACTCAAATAGCTATATGGGGCTGATAGATCTTCAGCCATACCATATATTAATAGTCTTAGCAATATAACATCGCATAAGACTTAAGTCAGAGACTATAAATCATATATATTTTTGACTATTTATAGTCTCTGCCTTAAGTATTATGCGATGTTATATTTGCTAAGGCTACTAATATATGGTATGGCTGAAGATCTATCAGCCCCATATAGCTATTTGAGTTGGATAGCTGGGTTTGAAGACATGTAGGTGTCTGAAAATTTCAGATTTTCCACTCAATAGACAACTTTTAGATAGGTGCTTGGCTTTGGGTTGGTATTTTTAGATCTAGTGTCTGAATCTACCCTGGCACCTCTCTGAGGAGTGCCAAAGCATGAAACCATGGTCAGGGGTTGGGGGGGGGGGGGGGGTTCCTGACAGAAATATTTTAAATGTTGGCTCTGGCTAAGCATTTATCACAAAGCTTGTTGAGGAATTGGCAATGCTCATTGTTAATACTTATGTAGTTTGTGTTTTGTGTCAATTGCTTACTATTGAATTATTTATTTGTTACAGTCTGATTTCTAGAATATAATAGAGAATTGGGAGTTCAAACATAACAAATAGCAAGGTCTGTTTTACTATTCCAGTTCTGCCATCTCTTGTAAGCTTGAGTAACTAGTAGATGTTTGTGTTGGCCTATCTATAGTCCTTGATTAAATTTATAAATAATAAACTGATGATAGATTTATACTGAGGGTCATCAGTCTTTTTTTTACCTACTACCCATATTTATACTCTTGTTAATAATATTACTCCCCACCAATGCCTGAATAACATAATTTTTGCTTATGGAAGTATTACACATAAAAGAATTTATAATAGTATATTAGTAGATAATAACAATACAAAGTGAATAACAAATTCAAATCAATTTGAAAGAATAAAATGTATTTAATTAATTTTGAACTTGAAAATATTAATTTATTTAAAGTACAAGCAATTGCAAAAAATTTAAATCTTTGTTGCACATCTATAGTAATCTGGTTTTTCTTTTAATATCTGGAAAATATTCACTGCCCATCTAAAAGTTTTAAATGACCACTAGTGGGAGTAAGGGCCAAGCAACTCATGATCTATATAAAATATGTTTGGAAATTTCAGGATGGTATCTTGATATAAACAAACAGGATTTACTGCCGTCATTGAAAAAAAAGACGGAAGTGGGGTTGGGCTATATTGCTAGAAGAAATATAATAGATAGCCAGTTAAAATCTTAAATTGGATTACAAGGAATTGTAAAAGACCTAGAAAGAAACCATGTGCGATGGAAGAATGAAATAAGGAATTGTACTAGGGTGGTATGGAGAAGAGAGGCTAGAGATTGGAGATGGCTTGAACTTTTATCCTGTAGTACATCGATATTGGTTGAAGACAATGTTCTTGGATAATACAAAAAAAGTAAATACGTATAAGGCTTTAAAAAAGGAGTAAAATATTATTGCTGAATAAAAATCCAGCTCAAACTCTTTACTGATGAAAGTCATATTCCAAATACGCATCGATATCTATTGTTTACTCAGTTTTTAATAGGAGTGCAACTGGCATAATATAAACAGACTTTGCTCTTGAAAAATATTTTTCTCGTCAACATTATTTTTTAAATATTTTACAAATTTCGTATAGAACAACGAACCACTTTCTTGTGTGGCAAAGAGGCTTCAACAATCTCAACCCCCAGTGTGAGCTGTGTTCTTTGGCAGATGAAACCATCGCTCATATCATCCATACATGCCCAGCTCTTGGTCCAATTAGGATGTTCATCAATGAAAAGGTCCCCCATGATCACAGAGATGTCCTATTCATACAAAATGCCATAAAGTCAGGTATTTTTTCAAGAATCAGACTGTGTTTTTTTTCTTTTGCAATCTGGCTTGTCAGATGTAAATACATTTTCAGTGACTCAGATCTAAATATACTAGAATACTTCATAAAGCTTTTAAAAGGGTTTTGCCTCAGAGATCGCATGCTAGCCCCCGAATGGCTACATACGGAATCCTGGACATTGGTAAATTTTACAGGACTGAATTTTCCATAGACTTTAACTGAAATACCCAACTCACCAATGGATTAGAAACCCCTAGCTCCACAATTTCAAGAAAATCAGTTTTTCTGTAATTTTTTTGTATCTAAAGATAAATATATTTTGAAAAAAAAAAAACATTATAAATATTTGCGGAGATAACAATCAACCCTTAATATTATCAACAAATTCATGAAGTCACTCATAACCAAAAGAGGGCAGCATAATAAATTTCCATTTAAAATCAGATCATAGAAGCCGAAACGGTGAAAGTCAAACTTACGTTACGTAAACTGTTAATATTTCCCTTTCTGATAAAAATTATCAATTTGGAATTCAAAGTAGATTTTACAGTCTCAGTTTCCATTTACGGTAAAATGTGTTACTTATATTTTAAAACAACTCTTACGTTTACGTGAAATGCAGCTTAAATTATAATTTGTCTCTTCATTTGAAATTAACTATAATTTATTATCATTATTTAAAGTTTTACAATTAAAAACTAATAGACTTTTTGTATGTACATGTAATAATCAGCGAGATTTAATTGCAATAAATATAATTCTTATCGAGTTATTATGAAAAGGTAAAAATAACGTTCAAAAGTTTTAAATGCCCTGAGCAAGTTTTCAGCAGATTACTGCCAGAACGATTATTATTAAAGAGCAACGCATGATTTTTTTGTCTCCAAACAGGAAATGAAACCTGTCTGTCCTAATAAAAATATGCGCACTCGAAATTATAAGGCTTGACAACAATATTTATTACCTAAGAAAATGTCCTATTTTTAATTATGTTTAAATAAATATTTAATCATGGGTCGTGTTTTTACTTCCTTATATTTGTCGTGGATGCCAATTGTCTGTTCATTAATATTTATAAAGGTTTAGCATATAAAGATTAACATAACTGGCAAAAAAAAACAATTATATATTTACATAATATATCTCTGAAAGTATAGGTTCGATCTATTTTATTTGTCTTTAGGGTGTTTTTGAAACGCTGCAGCAAACAGATTCACGGGATCTGCCCCACTTTTTGATGTCACAGATTCCTGTCAAGCTTTTTTTTTTTGCTAGGTATACGCTTTTCACTATTGCAGTACTGTATAAAAGTCGTGTAAAATTCTTGAAAGTAGCAAAATGCACCAAGAAAATTTTCTAATATAGGAATTTACATTTTCAGATTTTTAAAAAAAAAAATAATTAAATTTTATTCTTAACAATTTGTATGACGTAAAGTAACTTAATTAAAATTCATATTTTTTTTTACTTGCATAAAATCACTTTGAAAAGTTTAGGCGCTCCAGCATATATAAAGTTTGTTTTCAACTAAGCCACCTGTAGTGGTTGCTTTAATGAATATAGTTAAAAAATTGCTTTTAATAAACCAGCATATATTAAGTTTGTTTTTAACTAAATCACCTGTAGTGGTTGCTTTAATTAATCTAGTTAAAAAATTGCTTTTAATAAATCTTTTCCTTTAACTTGTTTTTAATCATTAATTAGGATTATTTTAAATTCTAATAACCATACAAATTTATGTACTTTTATTTATTCTTGATAAGTTATTTATTTTTATACCACATAAACTTTCGTTATAAAGATATTTACTACTAAATTATTCCCTAAATCAATACACAGCAATATTGTAAAGTATTCATATATCTTTAAAAGGTGTATAATCTCCAAATGAAACTGTTCACAGTAAGTATTATATAATACCACTTAACATTAAATTATTGAATGTGACTAAATAATACCTATGTATATCAAAAATATATGCAATCTCCAAATAAAACTTGTTCACAATGAATATTACCTATTGCTTTTCACCATCTATAATTATTACCTGTCAGCAAATAAGGGATTGCTTAGTAATACTTAAAAACTAGTACTAGCTTTATTACATTCACAATCTGTAAAGTATTGGATGATATATTTTTTCATATCATCATCCACTGCAGGATGGTCTCTCCAAGTTCAGTCCATCTTCTCCGTTCTTTACCTTCCCTTCTCCACATCATCCCTGCACACTTTTTTATTTCATCCATCCATCTCACGTGGTCTCTTTCAGGGTTTTTACAAATCTCTTGGAATCCAGTTTAAGATTTCAATTTGTCTATCTATTATCATCTCTTCTAGCAATATATCACATGATCACTAAATCATTCTTTAAAATATGACAATATCCTGGATCTATACCTTGATGATCCAATGCTTTAAACACTGAAGAAATGTTTATAGAATCAAATGCCTTTTCATAATCTACAAATCCAAAGCATAATGGCAACTCATATTCATTTGTCTTTTCTATAACTTCTCTCAATACTTGGATATGATCTACTGTACTAAACCCACTTTTAAATCCAGTTTGTTCTCTTGGTTGATGGAAATCCAATGTTCTCTGTAGACAAGTTGGAATTATCTTGGTAAAAATTTTGTATAAAACTGATAAAAGGCTGATAGGTCTGTAATTTCTAATATCTTCTTTATTACCTTTTTTAAACATTAATACTGCATTCTTCCAATCATCTGGTGTACATCTTTATCACTTTAAAAAGACAATTTCATATATAACTTTGCTAAAAAAAAAATTTTATATATATTTTTATTATGTTTTTTTTCTATAACTTCTTCACCTCCTTCTTTTAATATGATCTACTGTACTAAACCCACTTTTAAATCCAGCTTGTTCTCTTGGTTGATGGAAATCCAATGTTCTCTGTAGACAAGTTGGAATTATCTTGGTAAAAATTTTGTATAAAACTGATAAAAGGCTGATAGGTCTGTAATTTCTAATATCTTCTTTATTACCTTTTTTAAACATTAATACTGCATTCTTCCAATCATCTGGTACATCTTTATCATTTAGACATTTCATATATAACTTGGCTAAAAAAATTTCTACTTCTTCACCTGCTTCTTTTAATATATCAATTATAATTCTATCATTACCTGGAGCCTTTCCTTTTTTCATACATTTAATTGCATGTCTCACTTCTTCATTTAAAATTTCTGGGCAATTTGGAAGATGTAATAGATATAGGAGGTACTTGTTCTTTAGTACTATATAATTCTTGATAAAAGTCTTTTACCCATTTCATGATGTCATCTCTCTTTTTAGTAATAATTCCATTTTTTTTCTTATTGCAGATATAAATTTCCTACCAATACCAAAATGTTTTACACTCTTGAGACTTTTATTCTCTTCTACAGCTTTCCTTGCTAGTTCACAATTATATTTTCTTATATCATTTTCAACTCTTTTCCGCACCATTTTACAAAATTCGAGATATTCAATCCTTTTTAATGCATAATTTTTGTATATCTTCATATTCCTTCTTTTCTTCATAAATTTTCTAGTCTCGGTAGAAATTTTATTGGTCAATTGCTGCTTTTTTCTACCAGCTATCTTTGTTGCAGTTTTTAAAAGTGTATCAGTTATTTTCATATTAATTTCTTTCAAATATGAATCATGTTCAAAATCTACTAATACTTGAAACCAATTTGTAAGTTCTAATTTAAATTCATTAGAATGTTTCTGAAGATTATGTTTTTCTTAATAATTTTTGTCTCTCTAGTTTTGCATTAACACGTATCTTACTAATCAATGATCACTTCCTGTGTTAAATTTATTAAGAACATTACAATCTTGAAATATGTATTTTCTGTTAGTCAAAATATAATCCAATTCTGCTGTACCTTCATTTGGATGCTTCCATGTCCATTTCCTTTTAACATTTTTCTCAAAAAAAGAATTCATAATGTAAAGTTTTTCTTTTTCTGCAAACTCCACAAGTCTATGTCCTCTCTCATTTCTATTACCATAACCAAAATTACCTACAGCACTTTCATCGTTCATTTGTTTAACAATTCTAGCATTAAAGTCTCCTATAACAATTTTAAAATGTTTACTCTGATCAAAAGCTTTTTGTACATCAATATAAAAATCTTCTACTATTTCATCACTGTGAGAACTTGTTGGGGCATAAACTTGAATTATCTGCATTTGGTATCTGCTATTAAGTTGTATAACTAATTCTGCCACTCTGTCCGATATATCATCGATCTCCACAATGTTGTTCTTCCACTTTTTATTTATATTGAATCCTACTCCACTTGTATTTTCAAAATTTGTGCCTTTATAATAGAGTACATGTCCACTTTTTAAATCAATTGTCTCTTCATGTTTTCTTCTAACTTCACAAAATCCAATAATGTCCTATTTAATATAAGACAGTTCTAATTCTTACAATCTTCCTTCACTTGAAAGTGATCTGCAGTTGTAAGTACCCAAACAAAAAGTTGTCATCAAATGGCAGCCTGGGTCCGCAATCGGGATTCTTAGCACCCTCCGCCTTGGTGACTTTATAGCCTCCTGAGAATAAGGGCCATGATTTATTTTTGTCTGTCATAATTGTATATATCTATTGGAAAAATATTTATCATTTAACAAACATTCATTCTGCATTATCAAGCAACTGAGAAGAAAGAGCGTGGTGTTTCTTGATCTTAAACTCAGAAGTAAAAAGCCAATAAACTCACCACACTGGCTAATGCGTGTTGGTGAGCAGCCCATCCATGTTCGTATACTATATGAATAATCACATAGTAATAACAGCTGCAATGACAAGAACGTATGGAGTGGACATTAGGAATTTGCCCTGCTCGGTCCCTTTAAGGCCTCCAAGAGGAATCAAAGGGTCTCCTTACAGTTAATAGCAAACTCCTTTTTGCCGCCATTTTTTCATATAACATGAGAACATGATGAAAGTGCAAATTTATAACTCAAAAATATTTTTAATAGTCCAAAGTGAAATTATTGTAAATGTTGCTCATTTCATTATATCCAATTTGACAATATTGATCCTCATTTGTTTACATGTGATACTTAAGTGTAAAGTAGTTACCCTGTTCTCTGTAGACAACTATTGTATTAGACCTCCTATCCAATAGTAGTTAAATCACAACTTGATTATAATTTTAAACTTTAAATAGTATGCTTTATTTTACTTTCAGAACAATAATAGATTATTGTTTATTAATTAGAAATCTATATTTTATTTTTAAAATAACACATTTTCTTTTAATCAGTTTTCCAATATTGTCATATACTAAAAAAATGTATTTTCTATTTAATTAGTTAAGTTTAATATCTCCTTTACTCCTAAATATAAATGCAATATGTCACTGAAAAGATAGCTTGTTCTCTCTCCAAGCTGCCTGCAGGGCTATCTTTGAATCAATGCATACATTACATAGTGACAGGGTGTAGCTGGTCACAAAATTTTTAATGTTTCTTCATAGATTTTCTTCAGTGCTCTCCTTGCCAATGTGGAGTCTTGAAAACTATCTAAAAATAGCTTTGCTGCCATATACACCATTTGTATCATTTAAAATGTTTTAATTCAATTTTTGTCCAATTTAAAACAAAATTTAATGTTACATAGCTTTTTCTAATTTCTTGTCCAATTACAAGAAAAGTAAAAGTATCCTTTTATTTATAACAAAAAAAAAAAAAAAATTTTTTTTAACTCTTATTTTTAGCTTTAATAAAGGCAAAAAAAAATATACTTTTTTTTTTAAAAAAAAGATTCACTATTTATTTTATTAATAACAAAATTGCTAATTATAATTTGCTATTAGTATTTTTAATTGATATCTTGATTATATAATTTTTAATAAAATTGTATCATAGGTATATATTGTGTATACATGTTGAAAACATACATTCTGTATATTTGCATGTATATGTGTTTATTTATTAAAAATACATATTATAAATGAATGGTTCAGTAATCTTAGCATATTTCACTAACTATTCCAAGAATTGAGGAAATATCCCATATATGGCTGACTACTGTGCTTCCATGTAAAGTTCTCCGACTACCTGGAACTTTCCAAACAATTTCATTATCAATGTATTTTTTAAATTTCATCATTCTGTAGTAATTGTTTTTGCATTCAAGTTTGAATATTTTTATTGGGAAGTATCAACATAGTTTTTATTTATCACAATTATATGAATGACTTCTCCAAAATTATCTTAACATATTTAATTCTTCATTTAATGATTTTGTTGATTATCCTTATTTTTTCCTTCAGCGGTTTTTTTGTGCTTTATTATGATATTGTAATTAACTGTGAGAAAAACATTTTTAACATTTGTGTTTATGGAAGACTTTATGAATTCATAACTTACTGTATTGACCATATTGCATATTCAAAATGGCATTCTACATAGTATGGTCCATTGAAAAGGTTACTGGTTTTCTCTTCAAATCTCCTGCAATATATCTTGGAATTAATGCTTGTGTTATTGTAATGACAAACTTTAGCTATTTACCACAAAAATTTTAACACTAGCATGGATCATCTTCAATTGCTCTCCATGCCATCATAAATTCTTACAAACTACCTGAAAACATTCTTTCATTTCAAGACTTCACTGCCATACACAGTTTGACTCATTTCAAATACTTCAGAAGCAATATTTCCCAATTTAAAACAAAATTTATTATTCCTACTTTGTTTCCTCGTGTGTTAAGGTACAAAATGCACTCTCATGTCAAAACTCATAATCCGAACACACTAGAACTTTAAAATTTTTATGGTGAATAGACAAACTGTTATTATATAATACATGCATTGATTTAGAAATGGTACTGCAGGCAGTTTATGGAAGAGAACCATTTGCTTTTTCACTGGCACACACTTTAGTTAGAAATATATTTTTGTAATATTTTGACCATTGGAGATATGAGGGAGAAAAAGGATCTTTGTGGTGAGAAAGATGTTTTATAGCATGCTGCCAATTTTAGAAAGCCTTCTGAATTAGATTTCTTAACAAGCAATCAGTCATCCCTTTTGGAATTAATAATATGCTGAATTTTGCTTGATTTCTCATGAAATGATTTACATCAGAAAATTTCCTTAACTAGTGCCTATTTTAGTTTTAGTTGTGTATTTTGTTAAAGACTATTTACTTCCATATTCTATTATACAATTATATGGTAATATACACTAAAACATAAATTCTATATTCACTTAAAATATATAGGTAAAGATTACATAGAAAAAGCAAATAATCTCCATATATTTTTGCAGAATCAACCTTCATCCATTGGTTCAGATTGTTGCCCTTCCATTTCATCATCACAATTTAGTATTTATCCATAAAAACTAACTGAAGATAAAGCTGATACCATCAGAAATGCATCTCCTGGATCATTATCTTTATATATACTTTTATTGAATTTACTTCATCTGGATTAAATTTTCTAAATCAATTTTCACCCAATTTCTAATCTAATTAAAAACCTTGTGTCCATCCACATGTATGCCTGATGATAATACATATTTCCAGTGTTTGCAAACAATTTTAGCCAAAAATAAGCAAAAACTTAGAACATTGATGCTAGTACCCACTAATACTTTCAGTAATTTGAAATCACATGATTTATAGAAAACTGACTTTAACCATTCAGTGTTACATATATGAATTAAAAAGTAGAAAATAAAAGAAATGCATTTATTCATATAAACGAGCCAAAAAGTAAAATTTCTTCATCTTTCATGAATAAAAGAGTTTTTCCAATAATTTACAAGTCAGGTTCCCAAGGAACCACTTAAATAAACTTGTAAATAACTCCCATTTTTTATATCAATGCTAATGTATTCCTCGGATTAAAAAAAAAGATCATTATTTATGTATATATGTGTATGTACGAAGAAAATTTATTTTTAATGCATTTATGTGAAAAATAGCATTTAAAAAAATTTTTTTATATATTTATTTAATTTTTGAAAATAATCCCAGCGCATAACACTAAACTGAAATAAATATCCAAATATCAAATTACCCCATATGGTTAAGAAATTCAGCACTGCCCTCTGAGAAAAATATGCAAATATAAAGAGTTCATATTTCAAAAACAGCCATTTCAAAATGATATGGAATTTAATAATTGATATAGTAATTTTAAATTGATCTATCTGTGCTGCAAATGAAATATTTTTTTAATTCTTCCTTACCCCATTGTCATCTTTTATAAGCTTTAGTAATCAATTAATGCTAGATCCATTGATCATCAAACATGTTAAATCCTACACAAGATGGCAAAAGAGTAGGGAGAATAAAATTTGCTAATGAATAGCAATGTGTGCAATCAAAAGTCATGTGATGGTTTGCTGATCATGTGATAAATAAAATAATAGTTTACAGCCTAATAAAATCATTAGTGAAAAATCTTTATTATTTATCCAAGATGAGAACATTCAAGTAACATCATATTTGTAAATTGATTTGAAGTAGTTTACTAAGAATAAACATTAATTTCAGAATAATGATAACGTGAGCTAGGCCAACTTTTGAAGGCTGGTTCTGCTAGAAGTGCACCATGGGGACCATTTGCATGCCTTTTACATATGTCTAATTCCACAAATGAGGAAAAGCAGATGTTAAATGAGTAGTATTCATTTTGGATTTAATAAGTTTAAAATTTATATTTGCACTAAAAAATTATCCAAGATGATATTGTCAAAAATGAGTGTATTTAAATAATGTTGCACTTGTAAATGAAGCATAATAATATGTAATGTTTTATTCTATGCAATTTGTCTACATTCAAATATAATATTAAGGTTTTTTTTTTATTTTTGTATGTTTGTGATGATGCTATGTTAAATATGATAATATGTTGGACTATTTTCGCCCATCAGTAAATGTTGAATGTATAAAAAATTTTAAACTTTATTTAATATTTAGTAATAACCCATAAATAGACAACACAAGTTAGTAATTATACATTTAGAGTAATAGTATTCTCCACTCTTCTTCAGGTATTGCTGCCCTGACCAGTGACAGGATTAGCATAGGAACCCGCACCTTTAGGTTCTTGAATATCAAATTTAAGGCAAACACTCGAACAAACAACATCAGAATTCAAGTGTGAATTTACAGACTATGCTTAAAATTATTACAGTGTACTATATAGGAGAAAACTGTTGAATATATACATTTTTACCACTAAAAAGAAATTAGTTATGCTATCTAAATTGAGTACTAAATTTTTGTCTTAAATATTTCCACAATTATTATATAATTTTCAATTTGATTTTTTTTTTTATCCATTCCATCATTAATCAGATTTCAAATTCGACTTTTATGACTTGTGGCTAAAATTATACCAGTATATACATCTAGAAGGTTTGCCTTAAATTTGACATGTGAGAATCTAAAAGTGCAAGTTTGAGTCCTATGCTAATACTGTCCCTAGTTATGCCAGCAACACCTGAAGAAGAGTGGAAAATACTACTTTAAATATTGTGTAATTACTAACGTGTGTTGTCTGTGTGTTATTTACTAACATGTTGTTCATATTTGAAAGTTTAAAATTTTCTATTTGTCAAGCGTTGGTGGCCTAGTGGTTAGCATAGCTGCCTTCCAAGCAGCTGTCCCGGGTTCATTTCCCAGTCAACGCATTTGACATATGAAAATAAAATTTTCTATTTATTCAACATTTACAGATAGATAATGGAAATAGTCATCCCATTTTTTGTATGTGTTTGTAATGTATTATACCACTTTAATGTTCACTATTATTTTTTCTTTTGTGTAGGTTAGTATTCAGGACACCAGATTAAAAAAAGACTTCTTGAGTTTTAAAATATTTTTCAATAAGCCAAGATTGTATTGTATGAGCACTGAGATTCCATTGTTGATAAATTCTTAGAATTCAATTACTATTTATGTAAAAATTCAGTATTTTGAGTATTTTACCTTAACAATGAGGAAATATTTTAATTACTGCCAGAAGCATCTGTTTATCATTTCATAACTGCAGTTTTCTCAGAAGCAAAAAACTCTTTCTTAAAATGATAATTGGGATTATATTGTAGCTATGTTTGCTATTAATAATCATCAGACATCTCAATGATGAATAACAAAATAATATTCAACTGTCGTCGTCATTTCTTGCCATTCATTCTCCTATATAATTCTTTCTGTATTTTCATTTTCAAGCTAAAATGTAACCTTTAATGAGAGATTCACATTAAAAAATGTAAAAAAAAAAAGTGTGAAGAAAAGATAAAAAATATTTCATGATTCAAAAGTTCAGTTTTTAATTGAAAAATGTATGTTATTGTTTTTTGTTTTAAAAAAATCTTTTTCATTTATACTAATCTATGATTGTTTTAAAAAAAACATATGAAAAAAAATATTGTCACTTCTCAATATGTGATTATTGTGAAAGTACTTTTATAACACATGGAAAAAATTGTACAGGAAGAAAGTGTTTTTATTGCACTTTTTATGAATACAAAACTTTTTAAAAAGTAAATTAAAGTCATAATGATTCATATAGGAGAAAAGCCTTTTTCTGGCAATTTATATTTAAGATCACATGAAAAGATTCATACAGAAGAAAAGCTTTTTTGTTGCTCTATGTGTGAATATAAGACTTGGAGTAAAAGTTGCTTAAAAATGCATGACAAAACTCATGCAGAAGAAAAGCCTTTCTGCTGCAATATATGTGGATACAAAACTTCTTATATAACTTATTTAAAAATGCATGAAAAAGTTCACAAGGGAAATAAAAAGCCCTTTTTTTGCATTTTTTGTGACTACAAAACTTTTCACATAAATACTTTAAAAAAACATGAAAAACGTCATACAAGTAGACATAAGTTTAAATGCTTTTGTGGATATAAAACTGATCTAATAAATAATTTAAAATTACATGAAAAAGTTCATATAGGAGAAAAGCATTTGTGTTGTAATTTTTGTGACTATAAAACTTATTATGATTTTTATTTAAAAAGACATGTAAAAATTCACATAGGAGAAACTTTTTATTGTAACATTTCTTTTGAAAATATTTGTCTTCAGAAAAAGTCTTTTCAGTGCAGCATTAATAATTTAAATCATATAAGGCAAGATCATTCTCAGTGTAAATGGTGTAATTATATGACTGTAGCTCAAACATTGTTATCAAAGCAGGAAAATACCACTACAACAAAAAAATCTGACATTTGTGCTAATGAATTTAATTGTCATTTGTGTGATTACAAAATCATAGATAAGAGGGAGTTTGAAAGTCATGAAAACAGCCATTTTAATGATCATGTGACTCTCAACATCTTGATTCAATTACTTTAAAAGTCTCAACTCATTCATCTAGGTTATGAATTGTCGAATCATTCCAGAATTTAAATCTTTGAAACAATTTTTTAAATCATGTTTTTTGCTTCCCAACAAAACTAGTCAAAAAGTTAATTGAAAAACAACTATTATTATGCTTGTAGAATGAAAATAAAAGAATATAAATGTTAAGGTTTTTTTTTTTTTTTTATGTGCTTTTATTAACTTTTGTTTTTTAATCAATTGTCTGGAAAATTTTGTAACTCAATTTTCACTCTTTTGCCAATTTCTGGTGTAATTAAAACTTAGCAATTATATGTATTCCCAATGACAATACATTTTTTAGTATTCACAATATTAACAAAAAATGTAAATTTTTAATTTTATTTAGGATTCGGTTGTCTTTACAGTATCGCCATCTAGCAATATTAAGTTAGTGTAAACTTTCTTGTAATTAAAAGACACAAAATAAAAAATATATATAAAAAATGCTTTTATTTATCTAAATGTGGTAAGTGAAAAAAACAGTAAACAGTAAAAAATAAATTTTCTTTAACTTTCACAATATTTTGATATGCATCCAAAAATAAAAGGTATGGAGTAAAGAATATTGTAAATAAACCTGCATTAACACCCACTTTCTTCTATCAATGACATGGTAAGTTTATTTAAATGAGTTTTTGCCCAACACTTTTATGTTTGTTTCCATAATGTCAAGAATATGTGAAAGCAAAAGCAACTTTTATTGTTTACTTTATTCATATTTTTTGCAAATCATTTTACTTGATGTATTAATAGGATCATTACGTCATCATTAATTATTTGTCAAAATACAAGACACATGCAGTAAACACTGCCTACTAAATTGTACAACACACCATTCACCACATATGGAAGAGAAGAATGCAAACTCCATCAGTATTGAATCCCTGATGTACCTTTTTAAGATATTGCTTGTAATTGACTAATTTATGGATTATAGACTCAAAGCTAGAAAATTGTGACTAGTTGTTAGTAAGTATTTTACTCCATCACTTTTTAAACTCCATAAAGACAAGTTAAGTATTTCACTTTATTCATGGCTTACAATTCAATGAGACAATTTGCTGTTACTTTTCTTTAAATTGTCAGTTCTTAAAATGCCAACAGCAGACATAAAACTTTTGTACTCAATAGTAATACAACTATGGATTTCTTTTTGACAACTGGCCAGCATAAATGATTCTCTAAAAATTCCTACTAGAAGAAGATAGACATTAAATTCTTTAATTCTGCTACAAACATATAGATTTGGCAACCATTAATTGCATGCTTTATAATTGAATTTATTTACAACTATATAAATTGGAAGAAGTTTAATACATTTCTAAAAGCAGATATTCACAGCAAATGTGAATGGTCCTGAATTTGTTAATGAATCTTTAGTAACTTACAGAAAGATCAAATCCAGCTCTTTTATCTTTAGGATGTACAAAAAGATTTATGTGGAACTTTCAAGTATTTTCTTTTGCTGTAATTCATTGAATAAAAATATTTCAGGTGAAAATATAGAAAGATTTGATGGGTCCTAGGTGGTAAAATTATCTTTAATGATAGTCTGATCTATTTAGTAGCTTTGTATACCTTATGTATGAGACAGATTATCTTTTGAGTGTCATATGAAAGAATTATATGTGAAAAGGTGAGAAGCCATTGTAAGAGGCATACTTGAATGTTCCAATACTACTTCTCATGATAATATTAAATTACGTCTCCAGAAGATTAAGATGAATACTTGTTTTTAAATGTTTGCATCACAACCTCATATAGTATTTATCCATTGTCGAGGAAGGTTGTCTTCAAAGTGTGATTTGTTTTCCTGTTTATATGAAAAGTTGAGCATTGTCTCTGTATGATTAAGAATGAGATCCCATTCTTGAAAAAAATTAGAACATCAGTGTATATATTTTTTATTTCTGCTAGATTACTGATGGATTGTTTACATAAGATTTGAACCCTGTAGAAAGCCAACTGTAAAACTTAGCTTCTGTTATGATTATTATTTAGTATCATTTGAATATTTTATTGGGGTCTTGTGTTAAGTAAATTAATGATTTCTCTGCATTTAAGGATAACAAAAATATTTTTCCAAATAGAAATTATAATGATATTAGATCAATTATAGTAGAATAGTCTTTAATTTATTCAAAATTAATTTCCATGTGAGTAATAAATAGTGAAACTTGTTCACTAAAGCTTATTGCTGACCCAAATCTAGCCTGCTTTATAGATAAATTGCTCTCAGCTATTGAATAATAGTTTTCTTGATCATTGTTAGGTTTATTCAATTTTTAAATGTAGTTTTGATTTCAAAACACTTTAAGAGTAGTTTCTGCATAAATACTGTTACTAAGTAATTTTGTCTCCCATATTTTGGCTTTAAGCTTAAATGTTTTAGGAACTCTAAGTATGTTATCTGGTATTAGGGGATTACCTGTTTTAACATAAAAACAAATTGATGTTCATCAATATTGATCCGCCTATATTAATGTACTTAGGTTAATATTAGATGGTTAATGTTAACAACAAGACTTGCTATTCTGCTTTGATAGTTTTCCTGGTTTTGCAATCACTCAAATAGTTTTCCATTCCTAGCACATCTTTGTAAACTATACAAAAAAAATGCTGGTTTTGTTTCAATGTGGACTGAATTGTTTTTAGCACTCATAGTAGATTTTTTTTTGATGTTTGTTAAATCTATCGTAGAAAGAGGTAATAGGTGGAATTTTGTTAATATTCAATTCAAGATATCCACTTCAATCAGCTTTTCTTAAAATCTGTTTTGAGACTGAATAATTTTCAACTATTATGGTAATGAAAATTTCAAAAGTAATAAGATTTCGTTTGTGTGGGCTCCAGTATTTTTAGATTTGAAAGTAATAGTGAACCAATTTTTGCTGAAATTAAACATTAATTGGGATTTGTCTATTCTATCTGCTTGAATACAATCTTTTTTACACAGCATCAGAATTATGCATTTACTTTATAAAGTATAGCACCAATAAGCTTTAACCTGTTACATATTTCTGAAAGTCTGTATGAGGATTGAAATATTTTATTAATACAGAGATGCAAACAGATTTTGAAGAGAATAACTGTTTGTATTTAAAGGATTGTAAACATTAGTTATATATAAAAGATTTGAATGATGATTGCTGCTTCGTTTGAACTGCTATCAAAAGAAATATTTTTACATAATAGTTCGCCATACTATAGTGTCCCAGTATTCTTTTTTATATTACAATAGATATTTTAGCACTTAAGTATGTGCATTCTCTTTTATATTATATTTTAGCACTTAAGTATGTGCATCCAAATAACTGTTTGCATATCATGCCATTAGTTTGGCAGTGGTTAAATAAATAGCCTTTTTAGTGTACCTCTTTAAATCCAGTCAAGCTATGACTATTGGTGAGTTTATATGATTGCTTATGAGTAATGCTGGGTAATTTGTAGTTTATAACTTGATTATTACTATAACTTGTATTCAGTGCAGAGTCTCATAATTCATTTATATTCTTATATATTTATCTATTATATTTGGAGATCTCATCTTCCCTATTGACCCATTTATGTTACATACCATAATAATAGTATATACCTTTCTATACCATTGTATAATTTATTCAAATATGAATTATATAGCATCTTCAAAAATTATTGATCCATCTATAGGATATTTTCTCAGATTTCACTCCAATTATTATTACCCACAGCTTTTGTGTAACAACATTTTTTTTCTCATTTAGTCCATTCATTTTAGTTCAGTGTAGTGAAACAAGAATTTTTAAGACATTGTATACATGTATTATTTATAAAAATAGCATTGAGATATGAGTTCATTACAATAGTAAAGTGGACTTAACAGAATGCTCAACAGAGTTGATCTAATTTGTGGAAAGCTGTACGGAACATAAATGCAATTAAATTTAGATCGTCATAAATATATGGCAATAAAAGTTTAATAGTAGCAGCTAGACCAATAGGTATAGAGGAAGTTAGTGTACTCAGAAGTTGTTTAACAAAAATAGTGATGAAAAAATATACTGCATAAACTGTCATGTGATAAAATTAGGTGATTTATTGTGATGCCATGCACAGTTAAAAGCCAAAAAAAAAAAAAAAAATTTGGCATCCAATTTTATATTAAAGGGGGACTTTGACAAAGAAAGAAAAAAAATGATGATTTGTGGTGTAGATTGGAAAAGATGAGATGAAATAAGAGTTGGCATTTCTGATATGTTGAAAAAAATAAATGATAAAAGATTACTTATTAATAATAAAAAAAGAAACTGGAATGGACCTGAGGTAGGAGATAGTGAAAATATAAATTATATCTTGGAAGTTTCTATTTGGAGATAAATGTGTGTTAAATTCTCTTACAGAAAAAAAAGTCAAAAATCTAGCTTATAATTAAGCTATATTATTTATTTATCACCAGTCAAAGCCTACTATTGTTTTCTATACCAAATCACTCAACCATCTTAATATTCATAATTACATCAAAACAAGACTCTTGTGAGTATAAAGCTATTATATCTGCATGCTACGGCTATAACCTAGACTTAAAATTCAGGCCTAGTCAGATACATTTAATGACACTTAGAATTTTTCTTCTTGATTACTATTCCACACTACCAGCCTTGTTAACTTTCCAACATTGATCAGCAAAATGGTATCTAGCAATCTTTGGCTGGGGGGGGGGGGTAAAACAAATACAAATCTGTGCAAATCTCACTGCCTGATAATTGTTTAGCATGGTGAATATCTTTCATTTTTACTGTTGTTGGAAAAGCAGTTAATTATAATTGTTGTTTATTCTTTTGCATCATAACTTGAAAAAGTTATTTACATCATTAAAGATAATAAATGAAATATTAGAGATTAAAGTAGAAGGAAAATAACTTTAATAGAATAGGTGAGCAAATAATAGAAGGATTTGGAGAAAATGTTTTTGGGATATGAATTTAGCAGATTGACTGTAATAAAATTGTTACCAAATATTTTATTTTTAAATTTAAGATTTTTTTCAGTCAGCATTAATATTTATAAAATTTTCTAGTATATAAATTTACTGCTGTACTAATTTGTATTTGATCTTTTTTTTTTAATTATAAAATTCAATGTAATACTACAAATCTTCATTTTTGTAATTAATTCAAGATGGATAAACCATAAAAAACAAGAAATCCAATTATAATTGAGGCAATAATTCTTATGCATCAAAATTAATAAATTATACCTTGTCATTATTGTTAATTTTCTTTTCCAAAGCAGAAATCCATTCAGAATTCAAATGAGATTTTACTATCTACACTATTATTTCATTGGATCTTTTCATTTGTTACATACGGTTCCAGTAAAGGTTTTTAATTATATGCAGAAAACAAACCTTATTTACACGGAATGCAACTTGAATTTTAATTTCCTTCTTTATTTAAGGAAATAATTTAGATAAAAATTTTCCATTTACTTTCATCATTACTTAATTATTTTTAGTATTAGAAGTGAAAACATTTTGATTTTTGATATCCCTCATTTACAAACTTGTAATACTGGACAGGAGTGAAATGCAGTAATTAACATACATATTGATATTTCAGATCAATAATACATTATTAAAAAGAAAAAACCTAACTTCCTTAAAATTCTTGCATTTCAAATATCAAATGAAAACATATCTCTATAATAAAAAGATATCCGCTTGAAAATATAACACAATAAACAATATAATTAACAAAAAGAATAATTTTTTTTAATAAATATTGAAATGTTAAAAAATGTAATTGTAATCACATTTAAGAATTTAACATAAAATATAATTAATATATGCTTATTTATGGATGTGAGGTTGATTTTAAGCTTATATTAAATCAGTCTTAGATTTCAATACAGATCATTTCAATAATTTTGTCGCTTAAAACACATTGTGGAGGATATTACCTGCAATAACATGTCAGAATACAAATGTAAGTTGAAAAAGGTTTAAAAAATTCATGCAGATTAAAACTTCACTGCATCTTGTGCGAATACAAGATGTTTATTTTTGTAAGCCTTCTTTTTACAGAAGGTGCAATAAGGAAGTTTAAAACATCATGAAATACTTAATTTAGAATAAGCATTTTGTGTTGTACTTTGTGAATACGAGATTTGTTTTATAAGTTTTTTAAAGACACATGAAAAATTGCTTACAGGAATTAAAGTCTCTGTTACACATTGCATGAACAGAAAGCTTTTTATAAAGATTATTTAAAAACAAGAAATATTTATACTGGAAAAAACGTGTTGCACTTTGAATACATATCAGCCTTCATTACAGAAGTTTAAAATGCCATATAAAAAGAATCACATAAGAGATGAAAAATCTGTTTAAAGGATATTGTGCGAATACAAAACTTTCATTTAAAAATAATATAAAACAACATGAAAAACTTCTTGCAAGAGAAAAGCCTTTTTGTTGCTCTTTAGTTAAAATCACATGAAAAAATTCATATAATAGAAAAGCTCTTTGTATAACTACCAAGATTTTTTTCTAAAAATAATTTTAAAAAATTTTGCACTGCAGTATATGGTGAAATTTGTATTTAAGAAAAAGTTTTTCATTGCCATTTATGTAAATTTACAATTTCAGATAGAGGCAATTTAAGCAGACTTCAAAATATAAAACATAAGAAAAAGACATTTTCAAGATAAATGTGTAATTGCTTGGTTATAGCACAAACATAATTATATGTATGATGATAGGTGAAATGGAAAGAGAACCAAATGATAGACTTTGTTAAAAATCCAAGATATTATTTTTTTCTATCTGGTCACCGTTAGAAAAAAGAACAAACTGTTCTTAGAGCATCTGTAGCAAAAATTACAGCATTCTGAAATTTAACAATCTGGTTCTGGCTTAATTAAATACATGTTAAAGAAAAATCAATAAAGTTGCATTTTATGAAATAGTTAATGTAGTTATTTAACATGGGAAAACTAGAACTTAATTTTGCGAATAATTTTATATAAATGCAACTTATGGAGTTTTTTTAATTTCTTTAAATTAAATGTTATTCTAAATTTTTTATATGGGTAATGGAAGTGATAATTTTATGTAACAGATTATGGTTGAAAATTGGAAAATATTGGAATACATTATTTTTTCAGCATTTTTTTTTTTGTCTTTGGAAAAAAATATTCTGAAAGTATTGCTAATAGACTTTTTGTTATTGCATTCTTTTGATGTTTCTTTTCTTTGGCAATATGTTTTCAGAAATAAAACTTAGAAATATATGTTTAAGAAAAATAATGTGATGATTTTATGTAATACATTAAAAATATGAGATTTGAACTCAGACTTTAGAGCAACCTTCAAATATCTCATACAACTGATACACATGACTGCACGCATGTGGAAAAGATAAATAATCACCAATATACATATATTGTGCTGAACCAGCACTCATCAGTTGGTTCAGATTACCATCTCCTACACATATATAATCAGTGCTCAGTTTATATTAAGATAGCAAATCTTTATAATTTAATGGACAGGCTTCAATCTACTCCAACTCTTCAGCCATTCATACCATTGAAAATCTAATGATAAAATGCCCAAATTCCATGCTGAATGCCAATGTTGTTGCATGCCCATGTTGACCTCAAGTCACTGACCCCTCATGTATAGGACAGTATCCATTTAAATATATAGAAGAGGCATGGGCAGAATGCAAGCTTAGTGTGTAAGATTTGAAATACAGGTATTCTTATACCTGGAACTTAATCAGTAGTATGAGATAATGTGGATAGTTGATGGTTGCTTGAAAGTCTGAGTTAAAAATCCCCTATATTTACAATTAAGTTTCAGGTATAAGAATGTCTGTATTTCAAATCATACATTAAGCATGCATTCTGCCCATCCCTCTTCTATGTATTTAAATGGATACTATCCTATACATGAGGGGTCAGAGTGACTTGAGGTCAACATGAGTATGACAACAATATTGGCATCAGCATGGGATTTGGGCATTCTATCAGATTTTTAATGGTATGAATGACTGAAGAGTTGGAGTATATTGAAGCCTATCTATTAAAGTATAAAGATTTGCTATCTTAATATAAACTGAGCACTGATTATATATATGTGTGGGGGGGCATGATAATCTGGACCAACTGATGAGTGCTGGTTCAGCATGAAATACATATATTGGTGATTATTTATCTTTTCTACATGTGTGTGGTCATGTGTATCAGTAGTATGAGACAGTGTCAATAGTTGAAGGTTGCTTGAAAATCTGAGTTCAAATCGCCTATATTTACAATTAAGTTCCAGATATAAGAATGCCTGTATTTCAAATCTTAGTAATACATTAAATCATTTTTTTCTATTTTTATCCAACTTTAATATAATACTGTTGAAATTTCCAAAGTGTCCTATATATATTGTATGGAAAAAATATAATGATCAATGAATTTTACTAGTGCAGTGTCAGATTGTAATTTTATTTAGAAAGTAATAATCCTTTCTCACTTATGCTGTACTAAATCAGCAATGTTAAATGCAAGGACACTCTTGTTTTAGCCACAAGATAAAAACTTAGAAAAAATAAGAATGGCCTACTTATTTTTAAACCTAAATGCACTTATATAGGCCAATCTTAAGTGTCTTGGAATGAGAGTGTGAATATATATTAAAAAAATGTTAAATTAAAAAAAATATTAAAAATATTTTTCCTTAAACTCTAAAAGGATGTGGGCAAGTGAAGTGAGCTCTGGGAATTTGGATGCTGAAGGCAATGGTGGATGTCAACCTAGTACTAATATAAAATAAATGTTACAACAAAAGAATCTTGTATTTCTAGTGATGAATTTAATTGTTTGTGTAATCACAAAGTACCAGACAGACTTTTGGATTGGTTAAATCCTATAAATCTAGGATTTGTAATTGATCATTTTCCCATAATATAAAATAAGCAAATTATTTCATTTGATATATATGATCTATACCATATATTTAAATACCATTATTTCATTTAAATGTGTTATCTTCCAACTTTTCTAATAAATAAATAAATTGTCTTTTCATCTATCATATAATGTTATTTTTTCTCCAGAACATTGCTTTATAATTTTTACTCTTGCAATTGATTTCTTAATGACCTATTCTTTATAAACTGCTTTTCATACAAACACACTTATTAGAAAAACTCAGTTCAGATAAGAAATTAAAATATCTAAAATCTTTTCCACTTATTAATTTTTTTCTTCATTCAAATTATAAATCAAATCGGTAAATCATAAATGATATTATAAGTACTAACTAATTTTCCACATTCTATTCTCTACAGCCCCAGCAATGTAACTGGAATTCTATCTACCCTTCATGTTCTGTCTCTCCTAAGCTTTATAAATCTATTATGCTACAATCTATTCCATTGATATTTAGTCTTTATTAATGTGTGGGTTGATTTTTTTTTTGATGTTAATTATTGTGAAATTTATTCTTAAGAGATATTGATTAGTAAATGAATATAAAGATTATTATATGGATCAAATTTTTTATCCTTTTAATAAGGCTCTGGTTTGCGGTTTTTTCTTAATCAGTTACTGTTTCTAGTTCTTTGTTTCCAAATGGTTTTATTATGTTGTATATACATTGCTCACTGTCAGTTAGCTTTTTATTAGCTAATTGTTGATACTTTTATATATTCCTCCATGTTCCCCATCCTTTTCTATTTTAATTTTCACCATTTTATTAATTATCTTAATTGATGTAAAAGATTTCGTTCTTAATCTACTGATTTTTTTAATCGTTTTTTTTTTTTTGTATTTTCTTAATTTCTATTAGAATTTAGATATGTTTCACCATATATTATTTATTTTCTAAACCATAATAGCTAAAATATGTGCCTAATTTTTTTTTTTAATTTTTTAATGAACTATTTTTTTAATTTTTTGCTGTTTTTGTGTTTTATAATAATTAGAGTTGTATTTTTATTTCTATTTTTATATGTGCAGTTATGCCACCAGCTTAGTTAGAGTCACCAGGTTCGATGCTTATATTAGTCCGGTCACCAATCAGGCTAACAAAACCCAAAGAAAAGAGACTTAACGCCATTCAAAATGTGTTATATATTATCCTGTAGGCTCTTACGAACAGTTAAATACATTTGAAAAATTTTAAGTTAGAAAAATGTTTAAAAGACATTTAACAATTAATACTTCAGATATGAAAATAGTGCAACATATAATTGTAAATTGTTACTTGTTAAATTTCCTGTAATAACTACTTGAAAATTTATGCAATAATTGATTTAAATCTGTTACTGCAATAATAATTGAATGTTTTACAAAAATCTTTTAAATATAAATGTTTTATGTACTTAGTTTCAACTTTCCAGTAGTTACAAAATATGTACTTATATATATATGAATACAATAGAAATATCAAATATTATTTGTGTATTTATATATTTTTGAAATACAAGCATAATTCATATACTTGGGTTTAAATGTAATATAGGGAATTTGAACACAGACTTTCAAACTCCCTTCAGCTATCCATTCTATCTTGTACAACTGATACACATGACCACACATCTATGAAATAAAAATCTCTAATATACATACATATTTTGTGCTTAATTGGCATTCATTTGTTGGTCCAGATCATCATCTCCCACACAAATATATAATTTATCTTTTTCACATGTGTGTTAGTTGTATGAGATAGAGTTGATAGCTGTAAAGAGCTTGAAAGTCTGTGTTCATATTTCCTGTATTATATATTTCTTAATCTTAAAGTATGTTATGATGTTCCTTTAGAATCAATAAGCTGATATACTCAACATTTTTCACTAATTATTCATATTCTAAGTTAATAGTAATTATACTAAGATAGTTATCATTTGTATGTTAAAGCCATGGTGTTTTTTAGCATAGTTCTAGAAAATGTAGATGGAAGTTTTATGTTTGACTTTCTTTGAAATTACAAAATTATTTGTGATTTTATGTTCTTCATTTGTTGTAACAAAGTTTGTAATAGAAGCAGTATCTGAATTGCATTTATTTTTGTAGATAGTATTTATTTGTTATTACTATTAGAAGTTTGCAATTTTGGGAAGAAATTTTTCTGCTATGAGGTCCTTTTTTATTTTGCTGAATCAAAAGCTTCCATTTGTACTTTAAATTTATATTTTTAATTCTCAGCTGTGAATCAGTTTCTCTTTAAATAGTTTTAATTATAAAACATTTTTCCCCTTTGTGAACATAAATTTTGAAATAAACTTTCTCTAGATCTCTCCTTCTATGTATTTTATCGCACAACCCACTCTTTTTTATGCTTACACAAGCTTTTAAAATCATAGCACATTTCTCCGCAAAATAATGCTATCTAGTGCAAGCTATCAAATAGAAGCTAAACGTTGTACATTTCAATCTCTATTCAGTGCTTTCTCATCCAATATACCCAGATTAGCTTCTTTCTGGCGTCTTTCATCAGTGAGGAGCCTTGGATCTGGAAACAATCTTTGGATTTAATGCACTCCTCCAGCACCCATCTTTTGCCTTTTTAGTTAACTATCAAGCTATCATTCCAAAATAAAAAAAACACAATAATGGTTTTCTATCCAAGTTAGTTAATTTGCTTGTATAGTCATAGATCTGGATCCAGTTCAGGATTTATATATTTTGGTGTCTGGTGTTTAATATCAATAGTCATCATTATCCTTTGGTTAGGATTGATAATAAGTATTAAAACATCACATGACTGCCATCTTTCTTATATGTACATAAGTAGAAAATTGTCAACACAATTGTGCCATGTAATGCAAGCTATAGTAATCAATAGTTGCTAGAAGTACATTTTAATTCCTATCCAGTGCCTTTTCATTCAATATTCCCAGACTAACCAAATAGATAATAGGTAGCTGTTGGCAGAGTACCTTAGATCTAAAACTCCCGATGCACTGTAGTTGATTTAAGGCTCATCACTGATGAAATCCTTAAAGTAGAAAATAATCTGGGGATATTGGATGAAAGGATAGGGATTAATATGCACAACTTCTAGCATTTACTGCTTACCAAAGTATTGCACTAGATATCAATACTATTTGGTGAAATTTGCTACTGCTACAACAGCTTCTATAAGCAAAAGAAATGGTACCCATGTGATTTTTAATGATTAAATTCTAGCTAAAGGATAATTGTGATTATGGTTATTAAAAAGCCAAAATATGGAGATTCTGAATTGGATTCTCATCTGTATTGTGCTTTCATTTTGGTGGGTGGCTTCATAATTAACCAAAAAAGTAAACATTTGGTTGATGGAGAAATGCATTATATCTAAAAATCCAGGTATACTTCTTGATCTAAGGCTCCTTATTAATGAATGCCATAATGTAGAACCAATTCTAGGGATATTTGATGAGAAGACACTGGTTAGGGATTTACATGCATAACTTCTAGCAGCTATTGATGACTAAAGTTTCACTATTGGGCATCTCAGCTAAGTTTTGTCTTTTTTATGTGATTAATCATCGATTTAAAGACTGTTTAATTGTGATGTGAAAGTGAGGAGTAAATTGTGATCAAGAGAGATAGATTTTTTTGAAATTTACAAAGATAAAAAAAAATTTAAAAAAAAAAGTGTTTCGATTATCATTTTAAAAATATAATAGTTAAAAAAAAATATTTTTGTTGTATGTGTGTTAATGTAAGGATAAGGATTTCTATAATTAAGTTGTATGTAAGATTAGTTGGTTTAAATTTGCTATTAAAGTTTTTTTTTAATTTTAATTTAAGAACAGTTAGTTATTTTGAAGGAAAAGACAATGTTTTAGAGGACTAAGGTACACAAGGTTATTGATTGATCGTTTTTGTAAGTAAAGTTTTTATCTTTCTGCGCAAAGGGGTTTGAAGAGTTGGAGAGGAAATATAAAAACAAATATAGAATAGGTGACTTGGAAAGTAAGGAATAGGGATTGCATTTGTATTCTACAATGCATATATAATTGTCAAAAAGGAATTAGATGTGCCGTGGTAGAGTGTACTATATGTGATGAGGTTTTCACTTGAAATGCTTAAATAAGACTAGGAAGGATGTAACAGGTTTTTGGTTATGTAGACTGTGTGAATGTGATATAAGTGTTTTCAAAGTGTAGATAGCATAAAGAGAAAGGAGAAATGGAGCAAAACATAGTTGAGGAAGGCAGGATAGAGTGTGTTTGTAGTGGAGTAGCAAAAGATATGGATGGAAAAATAGATTGTGCATTGGAGATGGTTGGCCAAAGAATAAATAACATAGAGGAAGAGGTAAAGGATGTAGAAGCAAAATTAAAATCATTAGAGATGAAGTGTGAGCAGATAAAGAAATTATTGAGTAGGAATGATAAGGAGATCACAAATAGGCGATTCATTAATAAGAGAATGTAGATATAATTGCAAGGGAAAATAGAAACAGGTATGTAAGAGTATGTTTTCCTGGAGCTAGAATCAGGGATGTTACAGATAAAGAAATAGGTATGTAAGAGTATGTTTGCCTGGAGCTAGAATCAGGGATGTTACAGATAAAGAAGCAAGAGAATAAAGAGGTGTATGTTATGGTAGGGACTAATAATTTATCAGAGTCATTGGAGAGAGTAATGGATGAGTACATAGAATTGTTTAGGAATTTGAGTATGATTAAAGGAAGAGTAGAAATAGTTGGATTATTACCAAGATTTGATAAAAGGTATATGTTAGATAGGGCATGTTCTATAAATGAGAGATTGAAAATTTGTGTGAGAGAAATGATGTTACGTTTGTGGATGTGTGGGATTTTTTTATTGGGAAGAGGGAGTTATACAGTAAAGATGGGTTTCACTTAGGAAAACAAGGAAGTGAAGTTTTAGGGAGTCTGATTTATAAAGAATGTAGTTCGGGAAACTTGTAAAGGGGGGTGGGATTTTAAATTGCAGTATTATTAGAAAGAAGAAGAATGGATGGGATGTAATGAATAAACAAAAGATTTTAAATTGCAGTATTATTAGAATGAAGAAGAATGGATGGGATGTAAGGAATAAACAAAGGATAGCTGATTTAGATATAAATGTAGATGTCAAGAGGGAATGGGTCTGTAAAATTAATGGTAAGCAAGTTATTTATAAATGTAATGGAGAAGAAAGAATCAAAAAAATTTATAAAAGAGTAGTTAGGAAAGAAAAAATTGGTTAAAATTGGGTCTTTGATTATACAAGGTGGTAGGAGACCAGAAAAGTGGCAGGAATTAAACAAAGCAATTGAAACTGAAGAGCTTGAGGTGTTAGCAGTAGTGGAAACACATCTAAGAGAAGAAGAACCTGTTTTGGAGGATTTGGTATGGCAGGGTATAAATAGAAAAAAGAAAGACAAAAAGGGTGATAGTATAGGTATTATATCAAAAAATATTTAATTACTGTTATATGCCAAGAACATTTGTGGTTTAAAATAAGGTTGGCAAGACAAGAAATGGATGGTGGCTATAGGTTATATAGCTACTGGAAAGAGTCAAACTATAATGGAGTGGAACAGTAGCATATATGAGTGCCTAGTTAAGGATATACAGAGTTTTAAAGAAAAGAGGAAGAGAATTATAGTTATAGGAGATATGAATGGACATATTGAAGAAATTGATGGTGTAAATAATAAGAATGGACAGCTTTTGAAGAAATTTTGTCAGAGAGTGAATTTGAGTATTGGAAACTTATTATCAGAGAGTGAATTTGAGTATTGGAAACTTACAAATATTTATGAGGGACAATACACGTGGTCTAGAAATAATATATCCCACACAATAGATTATGTATTGGTAGAGAAAGAGGGAATGAATAAAGTAGGGAAAATTAAGGTGTTTGATAATGAAGAGAGAGTATGTAATAGTGATCATAATTTCTTTGTAATTGAAATGGTTAGTAATGTGATGAGTTGTAGATCACATTCATGAAGTGCACCAAAATGGCTTGATATGTAAAGTTATCACACATATATATGGCAAATAATGCAAAATGGAGGTCAACTTAGGGGCACATGATACATTCATGGATGGATGTAAAGAACTGATACCTAAATTACAACCAGTCAATATCACACTAAGAGATTTTCAACATCATGCAATAGCATTTAAAGGATAATGCATAGTACCTATAAAATATGGGAAAGCCACATGCTGCTTATAATTGTTGGTAGCAAAGAGACTATGCACAAGTCTATTGGGACATGAATGGTTCAGACCTCTGGGTCTTACACTATTAAGACTTTATAGTATCACTGAACCATCCATCCAAGATGTCATTAGAAAGTATCTTCAGGTATTTGACTCATCGGTAAGAACTTATAAGGGGCTGGCCATTTCATTGCTAGTGGATCAAACTTATCCTCCAATTAGACTGAGAGCCTGGCCATTACTACTCACCATGAAAAATAAGATGGACCTTGCATTAAAGATACTGCTCCAGAAAGGAATCATTGCACCAAAGAACAACCCAATACAGACAACACCAGGGGTACCAATCCTCAAACCTATAGGAGAAGTGAAATTATGCAGTGACTACAAGGTCCTCCAGAACTACCTATACTTGATACCTGCACTTCACACCTTTTGGCATTTCTTCCACTTAGCTCTATTTTTGCAAAAATAGATTAAGGTTTACCTTCAAATCATGAGTTCATCACCTTTTGGCATCTTTTCCACCTAGCTCTATTTTCAAAGAAATAGTTTTGGCCAAGGTTTACCTACAACTCACATTTGATGAGGCATCAGCCACATACAAGCCATCATCACTTATTGAGCTTTTTGCATGAAACACTTCCAATATGGAATCTGTGTGGTACCTGGAATATTGCAAGGTGTCATAGATAACTTTCTTGGAGACATTCCTGGAGTTTATCTGTACTTTGATGATATCTAAATCTGTGCCACGTCGATGAGTGACTTTTGTGCAAAATTACACACGATGTTGGAAAGGCTGACATTGAGGGCAAAGAAGTAAAAATGTGTGTTCAGAGTAAACACTGGATTTCCTGGGATATAAAATTTGATAATAAGGGTCTTCACCTGTCACCAAGAAAAGTGGATGCAATTAGAAATGACCACTCCCTGAGTAACAAAAAAGAACTAAAAGCATATTTAAGATTCTTAAACTTCTAGAATAATTTCTTTCCAGGCCAAGCAACCATAGCCAAACCTCTACATTGCTTACTACAAACAAATGTTACATGAATTTGGATAATGAGAAACAAAAAGACATTTAAAAAACTTTAGGAGGCATTGACCTGTGATAGTGTATTGGTGCCATTTCATCCCTACCAGAAGGTCTGCCTTACGTGTGATACTTCACTATATGGAGTGGGGAAGTACTAATACATGATTGCACAATGGATTAACTTCCCTGGTTGCTTTCACCTCATGCACCTTATCTAAAGCTGAAAGGAACTATGCACAAATTGACAAAGGAAGCTTTGGCGATAATATTCGGAGTTAAATGTTTCCATCACTTTCTATTTGGAATCAAATTCAAAATAAACACAGACCATCAGACACTGCTAGGCATATTTATTTCAGATAAGCCACCACCCATAATATTATCACCCAGAATGCAAAGATGGGCACACACGCTAATGACTATTCTTTTAAGGTGGAGTACAGACCAGGAAGGAAGATTGCAAATGCAGACACATTGAGTAGATGCCCATTTTCATCAACCAAAGATGAATGCCCTAAAATCAGTGGTGTCTGATTTTAGAAAAATTGAAGTTTCCCCCTTTGATGGCAGAACAGGTGGCCCAAACGACACACAGGGACTTTTTGTTAGCAACAGTAAAAAACTATATTCTCACCACCTGGCCAAACAAAGCCACATCCATGAAACTACAACCTTTTTTTAATAGATGAAATGAACTCTCCACACACAAGAACTGTCTACAGTGGGGGTTCCATATCATCATACCTTCATCACTACAGAAATTCATCCTAAATGAGTTTCACATGGGTCACTTTGGCAATGTAAGAACTAAGACCTTGGTAAGGTCAAATGTATGGTGGCCATCAATGGACTGAGACATAGAACACCTTGTGGGAAACATGAATTGCCAAGTCATAAGGCATGCATGTCCCCATGCTCTGACACACCCCTGGGAGGCACCATTGTCACCATGGTCTCAATTGCACTTGGATTTTGCAGGGCCTATCGATGAACAGATGCTTCTCATTGTTGTGGATGCATACTCAAAGTTGGTAGAGGTGCAGAGAATGCAAACAGTGACTTCAAGTCCAACAGTTGTGGCACTGCAAGAACTATTTTCCACTTACAAAATACCAGAATGTGTGGTATCCGATAATGGACCACAATTCATATCGTTGGAATTCTTGACATTCCGCACAGAGTTTGATATACACAGGTCACCTTACCACCTGGCAAGTAATGGTTTTGCAGAGGTTTGCAGAGAGGGCTATACAGTCAGTAAAAGAGAGCCTGAGACATGATATATGTGGAAATTGGAACCAGCTGATAACTTGATACCTGTTAACTCAATGCATCACTTCATCTGCAGCCACAGGATTAAGTCCAGTTGAGGTGCTTTTCGACAGACATCTTCATACATATTTTGATGTCATACATCCAGATAGAGCCCCAAGAACCACCCTCAATACACAGCAGAGAATAAGTAAATTTCAACCAGACAATATGATTTTTGCATGCGCCACCAGGAGGGGGTCCCCCTGGATTTCTGCCACAGTAGAGCAGTGGAAAGACCCCTTGTCATATGAAGTTTGGACAGACTCAAGGGTGCAACACAAGCACATAGATCAATTGTGACCAAGAGTGACTGTCACTGACCAATCCAGCTCAACTCCAGCAAGTAAACTGACTGAAGCTCCAAAAACACCACCTTTATTGGCAGCAGAAACCACAGACAATGCCAACCCAACACTTCTCTGCCAACAATCTCCAAAATCATACAAGGAGCACCTTTCATGTCAATGTCGATGTCTGTCATATTTTGAAGTCTCATTCTAAGGGGAAATTGGGTTTACGAGATGTCACAAACACTAGCTGCAGAATAAACATTTTCAGAGCACCTTTCATGTCAATGTCTGTCATATTTTAAAGTCTCATTCTAAGGGGAAATTGGGTTTACAAGATGTCACAAACCCTAGCTGCAGAATGAACATTTTCAGTCATAGACTTTCAGTAGTGGTGACGTGTTTGTTGGATTCATTTAAACCGCTGTAATGAAGGTACGTACAGCCACATATTGTAATATAATTAAGTATTGTACAAATAAAATGTTAATTAAGTATTGTACAAATAAAATGTTGTAGTGTAAAACAACTTAGTAGTTGTAATTGAATTGATGTAGACATAACAGAAACCTTATAGATTTAGCATTTCTAGTATATTTGTTCAGGTCAATTCAGGTCTTTAAACAAGTTAAATATGTGTCTTCAAGTTGAAACCAATTTATCAATACAATGTTTCCAAATGACAGTGAAATTATGGCTGCAAATTATAGCATGCATGAAGGCTAAACATATTTTTGTGGATTAACAAAAAATATGCAATCTTGTTTTTTGGTGTGGTGCATGAATTTGAAAATAAATTTCAAAATTTTTAGAAAAATAAATCAACCCTTTCTTATATTGGCAGTGCCATTTTCATTCTACATTAATATGTTACCTGTCAATTTTCAAATAGAATAAATACAGAGAACTGCAATCTGACACCCAAAATTTTTTTTATGACTTTTTTGGACTTTTATAGATTCTGTCTTCCCAGAATAAGTACAGAGATTTGCAATCTGACACCCAAATTTTTTTTTGTCTTTTTGGTCTTAATATCCCTCACTTCACAATCATGCTTTTTTCATAACCGTTTAGCTATATCTATATTTGTGAGCAACTATTTTCAAAAATGAAACGTGAGGAAAATTAGAACCAAAATATTTGATGAGAATTGCAACTATTTCCATCATACTAGATATTGATGCATTAAGTTCCCACTATTTTTATGTTGACTCTTTTCATTTTGCTTTAATAAAAAAAGATAAAAAGAACACCAAAGACATTAATTACTTGAAATATTTTTTTATTTTAATGACCACAAACTTGGGATCTGCTTAACAATTTTAAGACTTTCCAAACAAGTTTCTACATAATTGCGATTATTATGTAAGAACTTTATCTGAGTTGGGAGAATATGATAAAAATTATGCACGAACGTTTTTTTTGTTCACTAACTTTTGTTAGTGTTTGAGTAATGTACCAAAATATCTTCTTCTTTCAATGTGTCTCAGAGATGTTAAAAAAATTGGACACTTCTCCTTTAGATGATTAATATGAAAATGTTTTCGAAAATCATTAACATTGTTATGAATTTTAATTCTTCAAAACAAATATGTGTGTCACAATGATACTATTGATTCACTTACTATATTTTTGTTTACTAAGGCTGTAACCTCAAGAATGTGTGCATAAAAATGCAATAGTAGGGACCTCTACATGTCTTAACCACAAGCTTACTTGTAGAGGTCCCTACTATTGCATTTTTATGCACACATTCTTGAGGTTACAGCCTTAGTAAATATTACTTATGTAATCAATGTGCGTTTAAATAAATTTATAATTACAACTTTATATTTTTGTTATGAAATGTTTATTTGTAAATGTAACCTTATCTTTACATCAACAAAAACTAAGATGTCCACCAAATTAGGGTGCTACTTAAAGTTATTCCACAGTTAAATAACTTTTCTATAATAAGAATAAAAGACAAACTTTTTTAATAAAAATAATAGTTGAAATTCCATATTTACTTTTTTCAATCTATCTTCTAACTTATCTAACAATAGATTTTAAAAACAGTGGGAAGACAATATTAGCATAGTCAGTTGAAGAAACAAATGAAGTTTGACAATTGTGTTTACTGTGTGATTATATATTAAAAACTCATAAAATGCCCTTATAATATTTATTAGTGAAACAAATCTACAAATGCATATTTACACCATATATAATGTTATACCTTCACCTGATTACTGTTGGCTAGGTATAGATTCTAGTTGTCATGCAACTGTAGAAACATGGACATTAGGTGTTCTTCTCAGTTTACCTACCACTTCCAGCATAACTGTGACAGCCTGTTTCATGATTAGATACAATGTCACTTCAGGTTTACTAAAACTTGTCCTATGTCTGCTCGAGTTCTGTTGGTGGACTTGCCTCACTGCATTAATTGTATAGTGAATAATAAGTGTACTGCCATTCAGCTTTGACAGTTTTTGTCTCCTGTAGCTTCAAATGGATTGACTGTTTAAGGGAAGATCCTCATTCATAATGACTGCAATCAGATTCAATGCATGGGTTTCTGTAGCACTTGCCATCCTATAATTCAACTTTCTCAACATTCTTTACATATTCACCCTCTTCAGTATTATTAACATCAAATAAAAATTAATCCTTTTATTCACAAAATCGTTGGCATTTTTTAAAAAAAAATTGTTTCATATAAGCATTAATTTTAATAAACATGATTTTTCCAGATATCAAATGCCAATTAAAAACATCTAGTTTATCAAAGATACTATAACAGACATGCCATCAAAGTGACATCTCCCCTGCATAATGCCATATTTCCTAAGTTAATTTTTAGTACAAAAAAGTAGGTCATAATCATTAACATTATTGTTGTGTATTGTCTGGTTATATATTATTATTATTAAAGATATATACATATAAAGCTAGTTAATGCAGGCAGGGACTCATGATGAGTACTCTTGAAATAATTATATGCCTAAAGTAAAATACATATTCTAATTTGTATAGCAATAATGTCTAACACTATGCAAATTAGAAGAGTTAATAAAAAGCCTGCAGCACTTCTAATGGAGAAGAAAAACTGGAAAAGCTGATTATGAAAATTAAAAGAATAGATTGAAAGTGGATAGTGCAGTTGCAGAACAGATATAGAAGAAAAAGAGATCCAATTAGACCGATTCAAGTATGTGAGTGGGCAGCAAGGTACTTACTACAGTTGCTAGTGAATTTTCATCAGAAATGGGAGTTAAAAGATAACTATGAAGGAAGTGAACAGTTGTTTAAAGATTTTATTAAGCGTTGTATGTCTATAATATGAACTGTTCTGTGATCAATATTATATACTGCTCTTTCAACTAGATAGTTGCCAGTTGAACTATTAATAATTATTATGAATTTTTTATTAATTATTATGAGTAAATAAATTCAGTTGTTATTAAATAATTTTTGTGTGTTTTCAATTTAAGTTAAATATATGAGTGTATGGCTATTAGATTATTGTCTGAATCTATACATTTCAAAAATGGGCTAATCTTTAGTTTATTACAATTTATAAACATAGCGCTATATAAATAAATGCCTCATTTACATATAAAGATTTGTGTAAATATTAAGTGGTTCAATCATCAATACCAGAATAAGGATTAGTATATACATATAGAAATGCAGAGTAATATGATAAGATCCTTTGATGTGAATAACCCAGAAAAGTGGCAAATATTGTAGAGAAATACATGATAATAAGTATCCTGTTATAGAAGTCAGGAGAGGATATCCTGCAATTAGCAAACTGCTTATGTGATCTGAAACATCTGGAAGAAATCCCATATAAGGACATATTGATAAAATTAAATGCCTATTTCAAGCTAATGACATCTAAACTGGCATTCCTTCCCTAATTTCATAGTGCTGAATCATATTCTTGTGATTAAATTCTAGTATGAAAAAGATGTATATTTTAAGATTATATGGGAGGGATTCTATTGGAACAGTTACTGTGAAACATGAAGCTTAGACAGATGTTTCTAATCGAATTTGTGCTAACTTATAATGCCAACATGGGATAGCACACAAAATGGTCCTAGATCACGTGTAAACATTTAAAAATATGATAGAGCCATATTGAATATTTGGATAAATGTGACAAAGTCATAAGTGACACCGAAGAATTTGTTACAGTCCCCTCATATCTGTTAAAGGAAGTGGGAAGAGCAGTCATGTAAAAGCAATATGTAAATTTAAAACATGAAGCCTGTCAATACTTTGCAAAAATAAGCATCAAATGTCAAAAGTTTACTGGCAAATAATAAATTGAGGGAAGGGTGACAAAGAAGGTCATAAATTTAAGATTAATAAAAGAAAGTGCTGATATGTCAGATATACTAGAAGTAAAAGTCTGTTGATAAATAATAAAAAATGAAAGTAGATTTTGGGGTGGGTGTAAAAAGTGTACATCTATTCGCAAAAAAAGCCAATATTAATATTGATGTGAAGAAAACTAATTTTTTAACAATAGGAGTTATATCAGTGCCTATAACAGTAAATATCCATGATAGAACTTTACTATTCAAAACTAGATTTGTTATACAATGAGCATGCCAGTAGTTCTTAACAAACTTTTGAGAATATCCTTATCCTCAGACCAATTTCTAACTCTGGCTTTTATCAGTGAGGTTCAAACATTAGATTTAAAATACCAAGTCAAGCCCAGCACTTTATCTAACGTTTAACTATTAAATAGAAAATCTGAAATTTTCAGACATCCATATGTCTTCAAATACAGTTAAATTAAAGTCATATGGGACTGAACTAAGTTCAGATAACCATATATTAATAGTTTTAGCAATATAAAATTACCCAAGTCTTAAGAGCAATAGCAATAATTGCACTGAAATTAAGTCATATATCACATGACTTAATTTAATAAGCTTGTATAATAAATATTGCATAGTGAGTGTGTCAATAGCTTTTAACAAGATTTTCAGAATATCCTTATCCTCAGACTGGTTTCTAACTCTGACTTTCTTCAGTGAGGTGCTAGAATATGTTTAAAACACCAGTCCAGAACTTTATCTAATGTTTAACTATTAAGTAGAAAATCTGAAATTTTCAGACATCCATGTTTTCAAATCCAGCTACTTAACTTAAAATAACCATACAGGACTGAACATATATTAATAGCTTTAATAATACAAAATTACCAAAGCCTTAAGAGCAATAACAATAATAGGTGATTTTATATTGCTAAAGCTATTAATATATGGTGTATCTGAACTTAATTCAGTCCCATATGGCTATTTAAGTTAGATAGCTGGATTTTAAGACATATTTGAAAATTTCAGATTTTTTACTTAATAGTTAAACATTAGATAAAGTGCAGGGCTTGACTTGGAATTTTAAATCTAATGCTTGAATATTCTAGCACCTCACTAATGAAAGGCAGAGCTAGAAACTGATTTGATAAGGATATTCTGAAAAGCTTGTTAAGAGCTATTGACTTGCTTATTATATAACATTTGTAATACAAGCTTATTAAATTAAGTCACATGACTTGATTTTCTTGCAAAACTAGATTTGAAATCAGTATTCCATCAAATCTTTCATCATCAGAACAGCCAACTTATTGAGAATAAATATGCATATAGGACTGCCCAAATTCAACAAAGTGCCATATGGGATACCTATACCATCTAATATCTTCCCAGAAAAAGTAGAGAAATTGTTCAGAAGAATAGAAGGAGCTATACTGCATTTAGATGACATCTTAACAGTTGTCAAAAATGAAATATTATTAAAAGAAAAAGTATATGCTGTCTACAAGAAATTTGTGCTAAATTGAATGTGGAAAGATGTATCTGGTCAAAAAAAAATCCTGGGACATATAGCAAAAAAAATGTCATAACTCAGAGAAGGTTGCTGCAATATAAAAATATCCTAAGGCCAGTAAATGTGAAGCATTAACAAGCTTTTCTAGGTTTTCAAATTTTTTGAAGATTTCTTGTGATGTGATGCACTGTGTCTTCTCCTTATACAGAGTCAGGAATCTATCAGAAACTATGCCAGAGAAACCTGTTAGCAACTTTATCTTCCCTTTCTATTTCCCACCCTAAGTTTTCCAATAATCTGCTCCATCCCATTTCCACACATAATCTTTGTCAACTCCATGACCTTCATATATAAATCCCCTTTATCTTTTCCCAAACCCTGCATAAAAACTAATAGCCCACTTTCTATATAACCACTTTGTTCATATTTATTCTTCCAGCACTTCATTATTTGTACCCTCTCTGCTTTCAAGAATTTACATTGAATTAACAGATGCCTAATATTTTCAATGCCTTCCTAACACAACTTGCAGACTAAATCATCCATATTTCTCCATTTATGTGTATAATCCCTTGTTGCTAAAGATCCCATTCGAGCCTTGAACAATAAATTACTTTCTTTGCTATTATCATAAATTTAACTCATACCCAATGTTCCATTTACTTCTATATACATTTAAACTCTTTTTACTCTCTACCCTAACTCTCTAACTCCCTATTCTTTATTAATGCATCTATTCTTCTATGCCATTTCTTACCACTATAACACTCAACAATCCTCCTAACACAATCATCCCACCTTTTGTAAAAGTATACCGATATAAATTCTTTATACAAATCTTCTGCATATCACATTACTTTTTTCATCCATCTTGTTGCCTGCCCTTTACTTGTAACCAATTAAATACTATTTTGGTTATTCTTTATTATCCATAAACTGAAATCTACCGAACATTTTCATTTTGCTTTTTGCATCTCTCATATAAAAACTTGACCATCCCATTTCCCCTTAAATTACCTCCTTTGCTGTCCACACATCTGCATCTAATGCATGTCTTTCTACTTCCCTTTGTAAGTAATCTAATACCCCTTTACCTACACATAATGCATCATTGCCATATGTTAACCCGCTACTGCAACTCCCTTCTATACAATTCTAGCTACATCATGTTTATTATATGAAAACATTTAATTTCTTTATCAATACCTTTTTTTTCTTTGCTTTATTTATCAATTTTTACTCCCATTCATCCAAACCATTTTTCTGATTACTTAAGATGATTCCAAATAACTATATCTATTTACCACCCTTAACTTTATATCCCTCAATAAAAATTCTATGTCTTCTCTTTCCCCAGTATTAACCATCATTAAATTTGATTCTTCTTCACTAAATTTAATCCCCATCTCTTTACCCACCCTTGCACATGTCCTCAGCATAGGTTTCATATCTTTTCTTTTTGCACACAAAAAGATATCATCCACAAAAAAGACCATACAACAGGGGTCCCCAACCCTATGCCCGTGGGCACCATGGCGCCCACAGACCATTTTATGTGTGTCCGCTGCTATCCGAACACAATAAAAAATTATTTATCTGATACAAATAAATTTAATTTTTAAAATTTCTTATAAATTATTGTATTATATTGTAATCAAATGTTAAAATTTTATTTTTGAAATAAATATTTTTTTGTACATTATGTGTATTATTAACAATATCCAAATTTACATTGAAAAAATAAATGGTGCCCACCCCCTGGCCAGTATTATAGAATGTGCTCTTAAGTGTAAAAAGGTTGGGGACCACTGCCATACAAAGTATATACTCCCTTGCCACCAATTCTTCCTAGTCTTTTTATTGCTTTTTCTATTTCACTGAAATACAACAAAAACAAAATAGGTGACATAGGGCATCCTTGCCTTAATCCCACCCCATTTTTAACTTTAACTGATTCTATATCCCCTAATTGATATGTATAGTAATTATTTTCATATAATTTCTTAATAATATCCACTAAAGCTTCATCCATTTCCAAATTTGCTAAACTTACCCATAATCTATTTCTATTTACTCTATCATATGTCTTCTCTATATCTATAAAATTCATATATAACTGTCTACCTGAATTCCTATTCACATCCATAAGTTGTGTAATTACAAATAAATTATCTCCTATATGCCCATCTGGCCGAAAACCTCCTTGCATTTCCCCCACTACATTATTCTCTTCCATCCATTTTACAACTCTTCCAGCCACTATATAGAAGAAAACTTTATAGAAAACTGATGTTACCGCTATAAGTCTATAATTGTTTAACTTTCTTTCATTTAAATAATAATCTTACTATTGTATTACTCCAACTATGCAGAAAAACTGTCTTCTGTCCCATCTTATTGAAACATGATAATAGCTTTACTTTTGCCCTATGCACTAAATTTCATTACCATCTCTGCTGCCCATCTATCTAAACCTCTTGCTTTTCCACTTTTTAATTTCTTCCCTGTCTCATTCAGTTCATTTTTTGTAAACCTAATATTTCCATTACTATATGCTTTAATGTTTTCTATCACTCTGTCCTTCTCTCCAAGTCTTCCCTAGAACTACACTCTATTCCCTAATCATCTAGTAATACCATCTCTCCCCCCCCCTACATTTTTCCTTTTAATGTAATTTCAAAATTTTTTACTTCCATCTCTTCCACATTTGTTAATATCCTCCAACAATTAACTATTCAATTTCATTCTCTCTATAATTATTTATTTTAGCCAAGTTCTTCTTTTCTAAGTACTTTTCCCATTTAGCATTGATATTTTTTTCATTTTCCTTGTTCTTAATAGCACATTTATATTCTCTGCATGCTTTCCCCCTCTTTTTTACATTTTTATTAATTCTCATTTTTTTATTACTTTTATTCTTCTGAATATTCTCACCTAAAACCCTATTTGCCACTTTTTCTATTTCAACACACCAGTCCCGATACTCACCCCCAACCAACTCTTCCATGATTTCTTCAACTTGTATTTTATATTCTTCCAACTTATTCTTATCATTCACTCTCCATCCACATCTTTCACTATTGTTTCTACTTTTATTCCTATTCTCCATCACATTACTAACTATTTCTATTACAATGAAGTTATGATCACTAGTACATACTCTCTCTTCATTATCAAACACCTTAATTTTTCGTACTTTATTCACTCCCTTGTTCTCTACCAATACATAATCTATTGTGTGAAATACATTATTCCTAGAACATGTGTATTGTCCCTCATAAATATTTGATAAATTTCCAATGCTCAAATTCACTCTCTGACAAATGTGATGTGATGTGATCTCTCAGCAATTATACCCAGAGAAACCTGTTAGCCACTTTATTTTCTCATATTCTGCTCCATCCCATTTGCACAACATAATCTTTGTCAACTCTATAGCCTCTATATCTAAATTCCCATTATCTTTTTCCAAACCCAGCATAAAAAACAATAATCCACTTTCTGCATAATCACTTTTTTCATATTTATTCTTCCATAACTTCATTATATAATGTGATGTGATGTATTATGGCTTCTCCTTAAACGAAGTCAAGAATATCTCAGCAATTATGCCCAGATAAACCTGTTAGCCACTTTATTTTACATTCCCCATTCTAAATTTACCCATAATCTGCTCTATCCCATTTCCACAACATAATCTTTGTCAACTCTATAACCTTTATATCTAAATCCCCCTTATCTTTTCCCAACCCAACATAAAAACCAATAATTCACTTTCTGTATAATCACTCTGTTCATATTTATTTTTCCACAACTTCATTATATGTACCCTTTCTGTTTTCAAACATTTACATTCAATTAACAAATGCCTAATATTTTCTATTCCTTCCTTACATAATTTACAAAATAAATCACCCACATTTTTCCATTTACATGTATATTCTTTTGTAGCTAAAGATCACGTTCGAGCCTTAAACAATAAAGTACTTTCCTTACTATTATCATATATTAACTCACACATAATATTCTGTTTATTTCTATATATATATTTAAACTCTTTTTACTCTCCATACTATTTCTCCATCTCTCTAACTCCCTATTCTTTATTAATAAATTTATTCTTTTATCCCATTCCTTACTATTATAACACTCAACAATCCTCTTAACACAATCATCCCATCTTTTGTACAAATATACTGATATAAATTCTTTATCCAAATCTTTTGCATACCGCATTACCTTTCTCACCCATCTTGTTACCTGCCCTTTACTCATAACCCAATTAAATACTATTTTGGCTATTCTTTTATTATCCATAAACTGCAATCTACCAAACATTTTCATTTTACTTTTTGCATCTCTCATATGAAAACTTGACCATCCCATTTTTCCTTGAATTGCCTTCCTTGCTGCCCATCATCCAATGCATGTCCTCCTACTTCCCTTTGAGCTTTTTCTAAGTAATTTAATATCTTTTTACTAACATATAATGCATCATTACCATATGTTAAGCCTGCTACTGCAACTCCTTTCCATATAATTCTAGCTACATCATATTTATTATATGAAAACACTATTAATTTCTTTATCAATCCCTTTCTTTTCTTTGCTTCATTTATCAATTTCTTCTCCCATTCATCCAAATAATTTTTCTGATTACTTAAAATAATTCCCAAATAACTATATCTATTCACCACACTTAATTTAATATCTCCCAATAAAAATTCTACATCTTCTCTTTCCCCAGTATTAATCATCATTATATTTGATTTTTCTTCACTAAATTTAATCCCCATCTCTTTACCCACCCTTGCACATGTCCTCAACATAACTTCCATATCTTCTCTTTTTTCTGCACATAAAAATATATCATCCGCAAAAAAAAAGACCTGACAAAATATATACTCCCTTACTACCTATCCCTCTTCCTAATATTTCTATTGCTCTTTCCATTTCACTCAAATACAACACAAACAAAATAGGTGACATAGGGATCCTTGCCTTAGTCCCACACCATTTTTAATTGATTCTATATTCCCTAATTGATATATATAATAATTATTTTCATATAATTTCTTAATAATATCTATTAAAGCTTCATCCATTCCTAAATTTGTTAAACTTATCCATAATCTATTTCTATTTATTCTATCATATGCCTTCTCTATATCTATAAAACTCATATATAATTGTTTACCTGCATTCCTACTCATATCCATAAGTTGTGTAACTACAAATAAACTATCTCCTATACGCCTATCTAATCTAAAACCTCCTTGCATTTCCCCTACTAGATTATTCCCTTCCATCCATTTTACAACTTTACTAGCCATCATATACGAGAAAACTTTATATAAAACTGATGTTACCGCTATCGGTCTATAATTATTCAACTTTCTATGATCCTTACCCTTTCCTTTAAATAATAACCTTATTCTTGTATTACTCCAACTACTTGGGAAAACTCTATTCTGTTAGTACTTAAGCGCCCTCTACCAGCTCTTTATTTATAAAAGTAGAGATAATCTGTTGGACTTTGTTATATTTTTAAAGTAAATAATTTTATTGGAAGCTTACATTTATATTTAAGTAATAGCCTCAGTAAATATTACTTAAGTAATTAGTGTATTTGAAGTAAAAATTGAAAATTTGTTAGAAGATGCTTATTTAGTGTTTAATATTTCGATAAAATTGCTTTTATTGAAAGAAATTAAAAATCTAAAACTCACTATTTTTTCATCGTCGGTCATCAACAAAATGGCGATAAAAATAAAAGAGAATTATCTGAGAAAGTTTTATTATATGATATTCATTAGAGTAAGCATAATTTAATAAAATTCAAGAGTTCATTCAACAATATTTCAATAAAGAAATTTGGTAAGTTTTATTCTTCCTTCAGATGGTCATATATATATAGTCCCACTATTTTTAGATCTCTATCGTTGGATCGGAAGAAAAATAAATGGGGAATAATTTTTTAGTTGTTTTATTTATTTTTAAAAAAGGTAGTTCTATCTTTTTATTTCTGTCATAAGAAAGTTATTTAATTAACTTATAGCTTAATGTGGCATTTTAATTCCGAAGACGAGTCTGTAGTTTCTATTCAGCGTTTTTGTTCGCAAAAAAGGGTGAACTAATCGTATGGCCGTGAATATTTTAAAGAAATTAATGTTTGGAATCTTAATAAAAGTCATAAAAATATTAATGATTTTTCATTTGAAAACTGCTTTTTTTTGTGCTAAAAATTTTATGAAGTATTTATGGGGTCATGCAGAGGTCATTTAAACGCAATGTTTGTTCTAATGCCTTTGAAAAATTAGGTGTTCTTATTCGACATTTGAAGTGTGAAAAGTTTTTTGATTAAAATTGATCAAATGTTTGTATGAAACATCTTTTATTTTTTAAGTAATAATTGTTATTATTGCCCATTGCTTTTTTATTATTTCATCATCCTGGTTATGAGGGAATTTTAACTGCCTTAATGCACATTTAAGTTGATCAAGCTTATTGAATTCGTTTGTGTCTTCATGATTGATCTTTTTATTGTAACGATCTTCTTTTTATGGCAGCTACTATAGGGAATCTGATGCTTGTCCCTCATTTCTCTGACATCATGTGGATTTTGTTTTGATGGTGGGTGTGAATGTGGAAATATGATTTTAAATACACATCCAATTCATCTATCATCGTGTCTTCTTCCATATATTCATTCCTCTTCCATATATTCCTCCATAATGTCTTTAACATATGCAGTGTTTATTTGCGTGGTCAGTATACAATTATCAGGGTTGGTTTGTGACATATTTGGAATTATCTCTTCCGACTTGAGAGTTAGGGGTTGGTCTTACGTGGAAGAAGAGTAGGTTCTTCACAAGGGTCAACTATCTAATTTGAGTCTTTAATGATGATCTTTAAGTTGATTTCCATACTGTTCTGCTCCTCCCTATTCTGGATCTTTTGGTCTATCTCAATCTGTTGCATTAATCTAGAGGCTTGCGTGTTTTGGCAGGGCTGGGATTCAATCATTGTAGTGTCCAAGATCGTTTTGGTCTTCGCGGGGGCCATCTTATATGCATCATCTCACTGGACACTTATTTTCATTTTTCTTATCTCTTCTGGTAGAATGTCTAATAATATTTGGAGTTCTTGTTTCCAGGTCATCTTAATTTTTGTAATCGGTGTACCTTGATTTCAAGTGCTTGGTTCATTTCATTGTTAGGGGTCTCTTGAATTTGAGAACCTGTTTGGTTCACCACCTGTGTTTGTCGATAGTGCTTAGTTTCTATTATGGACCCGCCAGATACTTGCACTAATGCAGACTTTTCTCTTAAGTAGAGCAATCCATCTCACTACTATTATTTATAATTTCTTGTGAAGCTTTCTCTTCCATTCATTTTAGTTTTCTTATTTACTAAGAGAGATTATTTGGCATAGGATTTCCTGCTATATCTTTCCCTTTTTAGTGTAATTTTAAAACTTTTTCTACCTTTTTTTTAGTTGTTATTAAATTTAATGTCTAAGTTAAAATTGTTTTTTTAAGTGACTGACTCATCTATTTAATCATTCATTAATTTATTTTAAGGTCCCTATTTATTTTATCATTATGTTAAGAATTTATATGAAAATTATATTATTCTTTGATGGTTGAAATTATCTATTATTGCTATGAAAATTAATCGATCAAGGTTATGTTATATTCCATAAAATTATTTTAAATTATTTTTTTAAAAACTATGGATGTAGTTAATGGTAAACTATTGTTTTATGCCCCTAAAGCTTGGAATCATATGTAACAGTCTGGATTCCCTTAAGGAATGTTGGTGAACATATCTAACCAATAGTTGGACTTAGGGTCTTCATATAGGATGCCATGAATAATGTGATAAAAACTAAATCTACAATTGCATTTATATTAAATAAAATAATTTAGTATTTAAATATTCAATACAAATATAATTTGGACCAATTCAGCCAATCTTCACCTCTCTTGATTGTTCCGTTATGCTCAATATTCGAACTTGGGGTAGTTTTTTCTTCAGGAGTTCCATTAATATCCTATAGTAATAATATTTAATACAATTTCAATCAATAGAATCCCAAAATTACCTTCAACCAAATTATTATGATGTCAAATTAGGATGATCTATAATATATAGGTATGAGTATTTAATCTTGTTTTATTATGAAAATGAAATAAATAATTTAAATAAATCAGAGACTTTATTAAAATAATAATAAAAAAATTAATAACGTTTATTAACCAACAACAATTTAAATTTATCTTTATATATATCAACATTTATAATATATAAATTTAAAATACCTTCCCATATCCCCATAGTAGATATGTATTATAAGACACAATATTTAATAAATTATAAAACAATAAATGAAATTTTATAATTTCAAAAATTATACTAATACTAACTAGCTAAATTTAATTTAAACAATATAGGTATAAATAAAGATTTTTGTAATAATGAATTCTTTTTAGGCAGTTCCATTTTTATAAGACCCCCCCTTTTTCTATGTGTGGTCCCTATCATTGAAAGAATAGACCATTCATCCAAGAATATTAATCATTTATACAAAGAATAAATAAACAAATATTACTAAATTAATTAAGTTATTAATAAACAAAAATTCTGTCTTGTCATAAGTGAATAATACGAAGAACAATGAAATCTTACCTTCATATTAAGTCTACTTACTTACCCTGGTCAAGTCACTTTACAAGAAAGATGTAAATTTTATTAAATAAAAAAAATATGAAAGCCAATGATCTTTTCCTCTAATGATTTTCCAAACTGGATTATCCAATGTAAATAGATTTTGGAAGCAAAGGAAATATAATTAGATATTTAAGGATGATGATACATGAAGATGATATGATGTATTAAAAGTTTATGGTATTGTCCTATTCATTTCCATAATTTGCGAAGTAATGTTCATTAAGAATAAAGTTCTTTATTCCCTGGTCATCAATCATCAGTGAGGCAATCAATATACTCCATTGTTCCTAAATGTTCCTCTTGCATGATGTTGACATCTTCCATAAATTATTTCCATATAAATTGAAATTAATTTTGAATTATATAGATGAAATATGTATATACTTTGGACATTTCAGTAGGAATAAGTAATTACACTACTTTAGGTTAAGATAAAAGCATTGGATCCCACGGCAAATTGTTCTTATAATGCATTTTATATATCTTGAAATCTTCTTAAATAATTTGTTTAAATATATAAATGTTTTTTGATAATATTTATCTTTTTTAAAATTCAATTTTAGAATGATCTCGTTAAGAATTTCGCTAATTACTCTATTAAAGATAGTCTCGTTTTTGAAATTATTATTATTAATATTAAAAAGTATTTTATTTATTCTTTTCTTGAGTGATATTAGAGTTCTCTCTTCATGAAGATTTTATAAAAAAGGAAAATTTGTTCAAACTATTGATCCATCTTTTTAACGTATTTGGAATTTGAACACAGCTAAATAATTGCGTAGACACTATTACATTTGTAAAAGATAAAATTAATTTGGAAATTATTTGCTTTAGCTTGACTTCCAGTAGCATGTGTTAACTTTACTATTTGATTTCATGATCTGCTAAGGTACGACTTTGACCTAAGGTTATCTCTAAGTTTTATATCTTGATTAGTGATGTTAGTCAACTTAAATAATTATTTTATATATATATGAATGATCAAAAAATAATAATTTTAATATTTAATTTCATTAAAACAACTATTTATTTGACTTGACTTTTGTTATTAAAATATTATAGTATAACATTTAAGTTATATACTTGTGTACATATGCAATTTAATGTAAAGGATAACATTAATTGTTTATAAACTTACAATTATATTTTTAAGTTTATGTTTAGGTATTACACATAAATAATTGTGCTTAACCACATTGTAAGTTACCCTTACAATATATTTATTATAAGTGTTAGACTGATGAGTAATTTCATTATTACTGTTAACATTTTGATATCAAAGTTCAAAACTAGGTTTTCAAAACAATTAGTATAAGTTTTGATATGGCTTTATGAATTTCTAGCAGTGATTACATAATCTGTTATAAAAATGAGTTTGATGAGTCATCTGAAGTAATTGTAGAGTTTAAATCCATATTACAAGTATAATAAGAATCTACAAAAAGAATATTCCCAGGACTGCTTTTTTTAAATGATATCAAGTGCATTGCATATTACTATTACATCCTTGACAAGAGATAAAATTATTATTACTAGGTAATAAATTGTCACAAATATTATACTTAACTATTGTAAAGTACATTCTAAATCGAAAATGAGGTGAGAAGCAATATATAATTTAACAAAATCTGTTAAAAACATAAATCATCATCATCATTAGAATATTCAAAATTAAAGTTCTGATAGCAGTAGATTTTAGTATTAACGTGGATTACAAATAATTTTAAGAAATATCACTAAAAAATATTCTGATTTTAGTGTAATAACTTATTTTTCTTTGTTATTTTTTTTAGGTTTCAAAAGAAATATCATTTGCAGAACTCTAGCTGTTCCTGCTTGAATCTAAAATCAAAAAATATCAGTCTATCACATTTGTGTTTATATCCTGATGGTGTTTTAAAATTGTTTATCACCGTTTGAAGTTATGTGATTCTTAATGATATCTTAAAGAATTATTTTTACATAAATGAATTTCTTGTTTTTCTTCCAGGAAAAGCATAATATTAATTATCATTTATAGGTGAATGTTCAGTTTAATTAATTTAATGAAAATATAACTTTTAATCTAATGAAAAACTAATTCCAAAATATTATGTATAATCAGAATATTCAATTCTAATGATGATTAGAAGCAACAAGAAGACACTGCAGAATCATATAATCAAGTTTTCTGGATGAATTGCAGAAACTTTTACTCTTAAGTTTAACTGTTGACCGGTGTGATTCATAAAATATTTCCAGCACATTTTGTCAATTTCAATTAGTTATTTGATAATATTATTAATAACCAAACTTTTGTGGAAATAGATGATAATAAATCATTTACCAGTTATTATATGGAAAATATTTAAAATTTAATATAAATGATAAATTTATATATTTTATTTTTTCAAAAATTATTCTAAAGATATACATTCAATAATAGTGACAGAAAATCATGTAAGTTACTCTAATTTAAAATGTCATTCAATAGCAACTTTTTTTGAATCTTTGTCTTGTAAGTCAAATTTTATTAATTCTTTAAACAGATGATAATGACTGTACAAGGAGTGCTGCATACATTGTGAATATATTACTGAAGATTTTTTACAATTGGCATTGAAATATTAATTTTTGTTGTTATCTGACTAACAAAATTATTTTTAAATTTTGTGACTTTTTTTAAACTTTAAATTTTGATTGTTTACGAGATAATATCCAAAGACATTGTGTTTAATGTTAATTTTTAGCCATCCCTTGATGATAAGTTTTTAAAACATTTAGAATTGAAGTAAAAAATTATTCATTTTACAAACTTTTCTGGATAACGTACAAATGCTTGAAAAAATACAAATGAGTACTTTTTTGGAATGCCATTTGAATAACATCAAGAAAAATTGTCCTTAATTATAGAAAAGTTAATGGCCATTTTTACGAGGTTAATTCTGCTCACAAGCTACAATATATAAATAATTTTGTTTGGGAGTTCATTATTTTGAAAAAATGTTTTCATATAAATATGTCCAGAAGAAGAAACAGGCAATATTTCCTGACAGTTTAAAATAATTAAAAATTACTAGAAAAAATTTGTTCAAGAAATGTTTTTTTCTATAGATAATTTATTATAAATATTTTGTATAGTGAAGTTTTGTAAATATAAGGATTTTCAACAGCTTACTTAATAATGCATAAAATATCTCTTACTGGAGAAAAATTTTTTAAGTGTAATTTTTGTGATTACAAAACTTTAAATAAAGCTAATTTAAAGCTTCATGAGAGAATTCATACTGGAGAGAAACCTTTTAAATGTAGATATTGTGATTATAGAAATTCTCGCAATACTAACTTAAAGGTACATGAAAAACTTCATATTGGAGACAAACCTTTTAATTGTTGTTATTGTGATTACAAAACAGGCCGCAAAGATTATTTAAAATTGCATGAAAATACTCATACTGGGGTAAATCTTTTTCATTGTAGTGTTTGTAATTACAAGAGCGCCATAAAAAGTTGTGTTATAAGACATGAAAGAATTCATACTGCAGAAAAAGCATTTATGTGTAGCGTTTGTGATTATAAGACTTATCAAAAATATTATTTGCTTGTTCATGAAAGAAGTCATACTGGAGAAAAACCATTTACGTGCAACTTCTGTGATTACAAAGCTTGTAGGAAAGCTTATTTACAACTGCATGAAAGAACTCATACTAGAGAACAACTCTTTTATTGTAATGTTTGCGATTACAAGAGTACTATAAAAAGTTGTTTCATTAGACATAAAACTATTCATACCGGAGAAAAGCCATTCATTTGTAGCTTTTGTGAATACAAAACTTTTCGCAAAACTAATTTAAAACGTCATGAAAGAACTCACGGAGAAAAATCTTTCAATTGTAGCTTCTGTAGTTACAAAACTTGTAACAATGCTTATTTAAAACTACATGAAAGGACTCATACTGGTGACAACCTCTTTTACTGTAACCTTTGTGATTACAAGAGTGCTAGACGAACTTGTTTTATAAGACATGAGAACACTCATACTGGAGAAAAGCCATTCATTTGTACATTATGTAATTACAAGACGTATTATAAATTCAATTTAAAAATTCATGAAAGAATTCATACAGGAGAGAAGCCTTTTAATTGTCGATTTTGTGATTATAAATCCTCTAAAAAATGTACCCTAATAGTGCATGAGAGAATTCATACTGGAGAAAAATATAAATGTAATTTTTGTGATTATAGAACTTATAAAAAAACAAATTTGGACAGCCATCAAAGAAGTCATAATAGAGAACGATCTTTTAATTGTAGCTACTGTGACTACAACACTTCTCAAAGATATAGTTTAAAACTGCATGAAAGAAATCATGTTGAACAAAAATTTTATTGCCATTTGCGTTATTTTAAAACTTTTTCCAAATTTAGTTTAACAGTACATGAAAGTACTTACATACAAAAAAATTGTTTTCAATCCAATTTTAGTGATTTTAAATCTATTTCTCAGGTTAATATGTCACCTCGTAAAAACAATATTCAGGTACAACACATAAAGGATTGTGCTATTACTGCGCTATTTAAATGTCATTTGTGCGATTATGAAGATGTAGAGGAACATGTTTTGGAAAATCATGAAACTAATCATTTTACTGATTGTGAGATTATGGAGATTCTTATTCAATTAAATTGAACATTCTTGATAAATCTATTTTAATGAAAATTTGTTAAGTTTAACTTCAAGTTTTTTTGCACTACTTTTGTGATTAATGTATACATGAAACTACAATTTTTATTTTACATGGAGTTTTTTTTATTTTTAATAAGAATTTTGTAAGTTTCCTTTTTAACTTGTATTCTAATGGCTACCAGATATTGATTTTATTTGTATGCATATAGAAATGATTTTAATTTGCAAACAATAGTTTTAAAAAATACAGAATATCTCAATTGGTTAAAGCATTGTCTAAAAAGTCAATGTTTAAGAATCTAAATGTATAAGCTTGATTCCACTGATCAGGCCAGGAATATCTGAAGAAGAGTGGAGAATAATACCACTTGAAGTGTTGTGTGATCTATGTTGTCTATTTTTGGGTTATCACTAATGTTTGTATTTGGAAAAGCTTAAAATTTTCTACACATTCAACATTTAATGATAGATAATGGAAATAGACCAACATATGATCACATCTAAATAATAGTTATTTTTCATAATATGAAAAGATATTAGGTTTATTGAGATATTGATATAACTATATTTAATATTATCTCTACAAAATATTTTTTTATTTTTATTTATGGCTAATTGTAACACATGCCATCTATCTTTTGTAGAGGAAAGAGATTTTGCATTGTGTAATAGTTTTTGTCAAAGTTTTTATCACTTCCATTGTTCATGATTAAAGGTATCTAACTATATAAATGTGATGTATGGAATGCAAAAGACAAAGTTGACTATCAAACTGGTACTTTTTAAAAAAATTATGTGGTTGAAGTTAAAAAAATAAGTGAACAGAAACAAAAGTTATCTGCTTAATTTTTTGAAAAACCATTTTAATCATTTCAAAAAATTTAAGGATATTTTAAAAAAGAAATATGGAAATTAAAAAAATATATGAGGGGAATAAATGAAGAAAAGGATCAAATTTAAATAGAGTATACGTGATCAAATATAGTAAAAATAAATAGGATCAATTAAAATGTGCCTCTTGTATTGAATTGAATTCCTGACATAGTTTGCTTAAAAACAAATTAGATAGGAAAAATTTTAATAATGCATATAAAGTAATTTATATAAAATAAATTAAAATTTATTAAAAAAGATGTCATGTTAATAATTGAATTTAAAGTGATAATTATGTTTGAAATGCTTAAATTAAAAGAAAATTATTTTAAGAAATAAGGATATTTATAATGACTTTTGACTATGGTGAAGGCGATAATAGAATATGCAATCATATAATCTTAACAGAAAAGAAAACATGGAAAAATCAAAATGCACCAAAACAACATATATATATATTGTACCAATATTGTATTGGCACAAAATAATTTGTTTAAAAAATTATTAGAAATAAAATCTTTCATAAAAGAAATCAAGTAAAAGTTTAAGAGTTTTGAAATAAAAGTTACAGTTAGTTAATTAAAAAGGGGGGGGTTTGTTTAGAGGCACCAAGTTAAAAGTTTTATAAAAGAAGTAAAGAGTTATTATTAGTTAAAGTGTAACGTAAAGTTTAAAAATATAAATCTCTTTTCATTTGAGTTAAAAAAAAAGTAATCTTAAAAACACTAAATAATGAATTGATCTTAAATTATATATGTGCATGTGAATATAAATATAATATATGCGTATTAAATATTATAAATAAATGAAAGTTAAAGAATTAAAAAACATTCAGCGGTGGCTATTAATTAAAAATATAAAACAAGTTCAGTGATGGCTATTAATTAAAATGTACAAAACAACACGTTTGCATGGCTACTAATTAAACGATCTTCAAAACACATAATTAAAAGATTATCAAAGGAATTTTGACACAGATATTGCCAGAGGATATCAAAAATGGCAACATGTATGTATAAATAGCCAATTTTTTATCGGACAGTCGAGTTAATTGCATCAGAGTTGCGTTTGAGATAACAGTTCAATACAATCTATCAGTGAGTTATATCAGAATCAAGAATGCAGTGTTAAAACCTCAGAAAATATAGGACTTTCTCCAGCCTGAAGTCCGATGAAAACAGCCAATCTACCTGATAAAAGTGATGTTTGCATAACAACCTGAAGCCACTCAATATCTAATTATCTTAAAGAAATGCCTCAGAATTATCAGCATCAAATCTCCACAAGGAAACTTCAAATCTATCCGGTTAGAAATATTTCATTAGAAGAAGCAAACAGCAAGCAGTATACCCATTCCAAATATCCTAGGTAATAACATTTTTCTTATTTTCCTTTCTAAAGTAGCCATCACATTCGCAAAGTTTTCAGAGGGAAATTATATGAACTCTATAGCATATAAAGATGAACTATTAATTTGTGTATTCTAAATATCAAATATTTTATGCTTTATGAGATTCTAGTGTGTGAGTTGAAAATGTGTGTGATCATTATATATTATGTTAGTAAATAAGATTTATAAAACATTTAAAATTAGTATAGTAAGTGTTAATTAAAATAAAATTGTTTTTTAAACTTAAGCTTTATTTGTCGGTCAATTCTTTTCATTAATTTGTTATTGATTTCAAGTAACTGAGCTAGTCATGGGTGTAACTTAGGCGTTGAGTTAATGGCCATTGTTTAAAGTGCGTTATTTGTCTTCTGGATAAATAACTGGTGCCCGTGTATACAAAACAAAAAAGTGCTTTGAATGTGGTGTTGAATTTAACAGTCGAGAAGAAGTTATGTCCTGGAAATGTAATGCTAGTTATATATTTTATAGCTATCATTTGGGCATACATACTCTCCGAGTATGTTCTTCTCTGCCTAAGAGGCTGGTAGTAAGATCGCATTGGATCGAACCCAGTACAAATGGCTTCTCCCAACATTGGGGCTGGACCTAAGAAACAATAGTAATTAAATACTTTGTTTCTTGTTTGAAAAATTTTTTTTAAGAAAGATAAATTACGTATGTTAAAGTGGTTTAATTTTTTTAAAAAAGAATTGACCGAAAACTTTTTTTTTCTTTAAATGAAAAGAGATTTTGACATTTATGCTATTTAAAATAAATGATTCTTTTAAATTAAAGACAGTTAGATATTTAGGGTGGAGCTAAAGCGTCAAGAATGGGTAGAGAAAGGACTAGGGGTGGAGTCGGTTGTATGTTTTAGTTTTAGGAAGAAATAAATAAACAGTAGTATTTAAATTTAGTTTAACATAAGCACTAGTTTAATAGAAAGAAAAACAACTTTGAAACTGAAAATTTTGAAAATGGAGCCGAAAGAAAGCCCGATATATTTTAAAAATCCCCAGTTAGAAAAAGAGAAAGAAGAAATATCTGAGATGCAGATGATGATGAATATGATGCAAGAGTTCAAAGCTGAACTGAAGGAAGAAATTAAGCAAAGTGAGCAAGAACTCAAAGCGGAGAAATGAGAAATGAAGCAAGGTCCGCTAGACCTTAAAGAAGAAATTAATCAGGTCAAATGAGAAATTAATGAACTCAGAGCAGAAGTAAGAGAAATAAGAGGTGAGATAACAGGAAACGTAGAGAAGAAGCAAGAAATTATAAAGGTAGATTTAGTTAAAGAAAGTAAGGAAGTTGAGGTCATGAAAGAGGTAGTAATTGAATTAGAATCAAATAGCGTTGCAACAGAGAGAAACAAATATAGATCAAGAAATAGAAGAGAGACATAGGTTCAAGGTAGAAGATAGCGTTAAGTATAGTAGTTTGGAAATAAAATTAATCAAGATAGAAAATAAAAAGGTTAAAGTAAACGTTCATATTCGTTTTAGATGATTTAAAACAAAAAAAGTGGAGAAAAAAATATTTAATATTGAAGTAATACGAAGTTGTGCTAGGTATCAAGGTTTTCTGATTTACAAAGTTGAAAATAGATTGGAACGGGAAAGAGATAAAATAATGGGTTATAGATGGGGATAGACAAGAGGGGAAAGTTAGTTTATATTATAGAGTTAGTACGTAGAAAGAAGTAACTGCCTGACAAAGTTTAAAAGTTAGTAATCAGGTGGAATCATTAAAGAAAAGAAATACAGGACTGGAAATGGACAATTAGCATGAATATGATTATTCTAATGTAAATAAATCTGAGAAATTAAATCTGAAACTTCTATTTAAAACTAAGATAATAAAAAAAAGAATAATGATAAATGAAATGTTTGAAAGTAAAAATAATAACGGAGGCTTCATTGAATAAAAGATTTTTTTTCCCCACGCACATATTAATTAAGAAGAAATGCTTGTAAATAAACAATTCAAAAAAAAAAAATCAAATTAAATAAATAGGTCAAATTAATGTTCTAAAAATAAAGTTTGTAGGATTAAATAAATCAAGTATTCAAGTTAAATAAATAAAATATCCGTAAGAAAAATATCTGTGTAATAATGAATCGTAATAAAGTAAGTTGTTTTGAATGTATGCAAGTTAATAAAAGGAAGTTAAATAAATGAATAAAATAAAGGGTTTAATTAAAGTGATTGAGTTAAATAAATAAGTGTAAAATATTCTTAATAAAATAAAATAGTTTTGAATATACACAAGTTAATAAAAGGAAGTAAATAAATGGTTTAAAGTAATTAAGTCAAATCAAATATCTGTATAATAATGAAGAGCAATAAAATAAAGTAGTTTTCTGAATATACGCACGTTAAATAAAGAAGTTAAAGTAATAGTTTAAAAAATAATATTGTAATATAAATAAATATGTAAGATAATGTCCATGTGAATTTAAAAATAATATTGTACGATTTGTGTAACACAAGTAAATATGTTAAAAATAATATTCGTAAAGGTTAGAGTAAAGGTTAATATAAATAAATGGTTTAAGATAATGTCCATGTGAATTTAAAAATAATGTAATGTTCATAAATAAAAAATATAAAGTCAATCTAAGTTATATTAGGAAAGTATATGGGTTCGAAATTAAATGGAGTGAGGGTAGTAGTGAAATAAGTTTTAGATAAGGATAAGTGAAAGCTGTCGACTGGATATCATTTAGTACCCATAATGGACTTATCAGGGATCATTCTTTTAAAATGTGCACTGGGGACACCCAGCATAAGCCGCAAGTCACTTCTTCAGGGGAGAATCCCCATATCTCGTACCTCGTTTCCAAAGCGTAAGACGGAATGGACAGTTGATGAATCCTGCCATTTCGCAGTGACCTTTTCTGTGTCAAAGTCCAGTCAAGAGAATCAGCATCCGAAGTTTCATTTTCATATGTGTAAGTCTGTATGAGTCAGCGAATCTGCATCCGCCTCATCTCCAAAGATCCCTGGGCCACAAATTTAGTTTGTCCTCGTGGTCGATATCCAGGACTCAAATCATTGTAAGCAATGTTGCCAGCATCGAAAGAAGTAAAGTATAATTGAAGAATACCCTTAGCATGTAAAATAAATGATATTAAAAAGCAAACTTAGAAAATTAATAAATATTTAGAATTAAGAATTAAAGTTGTCAGATAAAATAGTCAAAATTGACGCATTTTACTCTCAAACAGAGAGCGGTGTAATGTATCAATATTGTATTGGCACATAATTTGTTTAAAAAATTATTAGAAATAAAATCTTTCATAAAAGAACAAAAGTTTAAGAGTTTTGAAATAAAAGTTACAGTTAGTTAATTAAAAGGGGGGAGGAGGTTTGTTTAGAGGCATCAAGCTAAAAGTTTTATAAAAGAAGTAAAGAGTTTTTATGATTATTATTGGTTAAAATGTAATGTAAAGTTTAAAAATATAAATCTCTTTTCATTCGAGTTAAAAAAAAAAGTAATCTTAAAAAAACTAAATAATGAATTGATCTTAAATTATATATGTGCTTGCGAATGTAAATATAATATATGCATATTAAATATTATAAATAAATGAAAGTTAAAGAATTAAAAAACACTCAGAGGTGGCTACGAATTAAAAATATAAAACAACAAGTTCAGCGATGGCTATTAATTAAAATGTAAAAAAGAACACGTTTGCATGGCTACTAATTAAATGATCTTCAAAAACACGTAATTAAAATATCAAAGGAATTTCGACAACAGATATTGCCGGAGGATATCAAAAATGACTACACATGTATAAATAGCCAATTTCTTATCGGACAGTTAGTCGAGTTAATTGCATCAGAGTTGCATTAGAGTTGCATTTGAGATAACAGTTCAGTACAATCTATCAGTGAGTTATATCAGAATCAAGAATGCAGTGTTAAAACCTCAGAAAACGTAGGACTTTCTCCAGCCTGAAGTCCGATGAAAACAGCCAATCTACCTGATAAAAGTGATGTTTGCTTATCAACCTGAAGCCGCTCGATATCTAATTATCTTAAGGAAATGCCTTGGAATTATCAGCATCAAACCTCCACAAGGAAATTTCAAATCTAACCGGTTAGAAATATTTCATTAGAAGCAGCAAGCAGTATACCTATTCCAAAAATCCTAGGTAATAACATTTTTCTTATTTTCCCTTCTAAAGTAGCCATCACATTCGTAAAGCCTCCACAGGCAAATTATATGAACTCTATAGCACATAAAAATGAACTATTAATTTGTGTGTTCTAAATATCAAATATTATTTTATGCTTTATGAGATTCTAGTGTGTGAGTTGAAAAAGTATGTGATCATTATATATTATGTTAGTAAATAAGATTTATAAAACATTTAAAATTAGTATAGTAAGTGTTAATTAAAATAAAATTGTCTTTTAAACTTAAGCTTTATTTGTCGGTCAATTCGTTTCATTAATTCTTTTCATCAATTCTTTCTATCAATTCTTTTCACCACTAATTGAAACTATAATTTGTTATTGATTACAAGTAGCTGAGCTAGTCATGGGTGTAACTTAGGTGTTGAGTTAGTGGCCATTGTTTAAAGTGCTTTATTTGTCTTCTGGATAAATAACTGGCGCCCGTGTATACAAAACAAAAAAGTGCTTTGAACGTGGTGTTGAATTCGACAGTCGAGAAGTTATGTCCTGGAAATGTAACGCTAGTTATATATTTTATAGCTATCATTTGGACATACATACTCTCTGAGTATGTTCTTCTCTGCGTAAGAGGCCAGTAGTAAGAGCATACGGATCAAATCCGGTACAATATATATATATCATTAGATGGAGCTTTACCAGTAGTTCCTAACAAGCTTTGTTTACATAAATGCTGAGACAGATAGAATTCAATATCTCTTTTGTTGTCTCCACCTCCAGTCCAGCTGGTTTCGAGCTAGTTGGCTCACGTCAGTGAAGGGTTGGAAGACTAGAAACTAGATCTAAATACTAAGTCTAAAATCAGCATTTATCAAGCACGTTTCTATCAGTTTGAAAGCATGAAATTTATCAGACATGTAATGTCTTCAAATCCAGCTTAACAAACTAGATAGCTATGTGGGTCTGAAATCAGTTCAGTTTCACCATATAGTGAAAGCCTCTGCAATATATATCATTGCAAAAACCTTCAAGGGTACATTTATGATAAACAAAACAAGTTAAAAATTTTGTAACTTGCTTTTAGCTTGCATTTTATGATCACTAGATGGAGCTCTTTCTATATAAAAAATTGAGAATACATCACTTGTAAATGCTTGAAAGCTATCAGATATGCAAACAAAACATTTTCTTTTAATTTGTTTAGTCTGAGAGCATTAATATTTATTAATTATTATTGTGTGTGAAAGTGTAATTAGTGGTTAAGAGTATTTGAAAGATTGAAAATTGTGTTTTTTATTTGTTTTAAAGTTTTTTCAGTTTGTTATTTATATATATAGAATTTTTTTAAAAAAGTTATTATTTATTTTTTGTTTTGTTTTATTATTTATATATTGTTATTTTATATATAGAATTATTATTATTTTTTTATTTTTAAAAAGTTATTTTGTTGATTAGTTTTTTGTAAATTTGTTATTAAAAGATTTACTTTTAAAAAAAATATAACGTTCGAAAAACGTTATTTATATATAGAAATTTTTTAAAAAAGTTATTATTTATTTTTTGTTTTGTTTTATTATTTATATATTGTTATTTTATATATAGAATTATTATTATTATTTTATTTTTAAAAGTTACTTTGTTGATTAGTTTTTTGTAAATTTGTTATTAAAAGATTTACTTTTAAGAAAAATATAACGTTCGAAAAACGTAAAATAAAAAAAATGGATTATATTTGTATTTCAAAATGTTTATATAATCGGGAAAAGGAAATTAAGCGTGCTGTTGTAGAATGTATTATATGTGATGGGGTATATCACTTGAAATGTTTAAATAAGACTAGGAAGGATGTAAAAGGTTTATGGTTATGCAGTCAGTGTATTAATATGATAAAAGAGGTGAGAAAGTGTTTTCAAAGTGTAGATAGTCGAAGAATAGTGGGTGGAGAAAGTAATAGTGTAATGGAGATGATTAGTCAAAGAATAAATAAGATAGAGGAAGAATTGAAGGATGTAGAAGTAAAATTAAAATCATTAGAGATAAAATGTGAGGAGATAAAGGAATTATTGAGTAGGAATGATAAGGAAGAAATAGATAAGGAGGACCAGAAGGTATTAGAAAATGTTATGGATAGAGCAGAAAAAGTAGATTATGAAACAGTATTGATAGGAGATTCACTAATTAGAGAATGTGGGGATATAATTGCAAGGGAAAATAGAAGTAGGTATGTAAGAGTATGTTTGCCTGGAGCTAGAATTAGGGATGTAGCAGATAAAGTTAAAAAACAAGGTAGTAGAGATGTATATGTTATGGTGGGGACTAATAATTTATTAGAATCATCAGAGAGAATAATGGATGAGTATGTAGATTTGATTAGGAATTTGATTATGATTAAAGGAAGAGTAGGAATAGTTGGATTATTACCAAGGTTTGACAAGAGTTATTTGTTAGATAGGGCATGTTCTATAAATGAGAGATTGAAAAAATTGTGTGAGAGAAATAATGTTATGTTTGTGGATGTGTGGGATTGTTTTATTGGAAAGAGAGAGTTATATAGTAAAGATGGGTTGCATTTAGGAAAACAAGGAAGTGAAGTTTTAGGGAGTTTGATTTATAAAGAATTTTTTTCGGGAAACTTATAAAGGGGGGTGGGTTTTTAAATTGTAATATTATTAAAAAGAATGGATGGAATATAAGAAGTAAGCAAAAGGAATTTGATTTTGATATAAATATAGATATGGAGAAGGAATGGGTTTGTAAAATTAATGGTAAGAAAGTAATTTATAAATGTAATGGAGAAGAAAGAATTAAAAGAATTTATAAAAGAGTAGTTAGGAAAGAAGAAATTGTTAAAATTGGGTTTTTGAATATGCAAGGTGGTAGGAAACCAGAAAAGTGGATGGAATTAAATAAAACAATTGAAAATGAAGACCTTGAGGTATTAGCAGTAGTGGAAACACATTTAAGAGAAGAAGAAGAACCTATTTTGGAACAGTTGGTATGGCAGGGTATAAATAGAAAAGAAAAAGAAAAAAGGGGTGGTGGTATAGGTGTTATATCAAAAAAATATTTATTGTTAAATGTCAAGAACACTTGTGGTTTGAAATAAGGTTGGGTAGACAAGAATGGATGGTGGCTATAGTTTATATAGCTACTGGAGATAGTCAAATTATATTGGAGTGGAATAGTAACATATACGAATGTTTAGTTAAGGATATACAAAGTTTTAAAGAAAAGGGGAAGAGAATAATGGTTATAGGGGATATGAATGGACATATTGAAGAAATTGATGATGTAGATAATAAAAATGGACAGCTTTTGAAGAATTTTTGTCAGAAAGTGAATTTGAGTATTGGAAATTTATTAAATATTTATGAGGGACAATACACATGGTCCAGAAATAATATATTTCACACAATAGATTATGTATTGGTAGAGAAAGAGGGAATAAATCGGAATACGGAAAATTAAGGTATTTAGATAATGAAGAAAAAGTATGCACTAGTGATCATAATTTCATTGTAATTGAAATGGTTAGTAATGTGATGGAGAATAGAAATAAAAGTAGACATAATAGTGAAAGATGTGGATGGAGAGTAAATGATAAGAATAAGTTGGAAGAGTATAAAATACAAGTTGAAGAAATAATGGAAGAGTGGGTTGGGGATGAGTATAAGGATTGGTGTAAGGAAGTAGAAAAAGTTGCAAATAGGGTTTTAGGTGAGAATATTGAAAAGAATAAAAGTAATAAAAAAATTAAAATTAGTAAAAGTGTAAAAGAAAGGAAAGAAGCATGTAGAGAATATAAGTGTGCTATTAAGAATAAGGAAAGTGAAAAAGATATTAATGCTAAATGGGAAAAGTACTTAGAAAAGAAGAAGTTGGCTAAAATAGATATTTATAGAGAGAGAATGAAATTGAATAGTAAATTGTTGGAGGATATTAATAAAAGTGGAAGAGATGGAAGTAAAAAATTTTGGAATTATATTAAAAGGAGAAATGTAGGGGAGAGAGAGTTAGTATTACTAGATGATGAGGGAACTGAGTGTAGTTCTAGAGAAGATTTAGAGAGAATCTTAAATAGTTATGTAATGAATATAGAAAAGATGTTAGATGTGAATGATAGAATATTAGAAAATATGAAAGAATATAGTAATGGGAATATTAGTTTTTCAGAAAATGAACTAAATGAGGTAGAGAAGAAATTGAAAAGTGGGAAGGCAAGAGGTTTAGATGGATGGGCAGCAGAGATGGTAATGAATTTAGGATATAGGGCAAAAGTAAAGTTATTATCCTGTTTTAATAAAATGGCACAGAATAGAGTTTTCCCAAGTAGTTGGAGTAATACAAGAGTAAGGTTATTATTTAAAGGAAAGGGTAAGGATCATAGAAAGTTGAATAATTATAGACCGATAGCGGTAACATCAGTTTTATATAAAGTTTTCTCGTATATGGTGGCTAGTAAAGTTGTAAAATGGATGGAAGGGAATAATGTAGTGGGTGAAATGCAAGGAGGTTTTAGATTAGATAGGCGTATAGGAGATAGTTTATTTGTAGTTACACAACTTATGGATATGAGTAGGAATGCAGATAAACAGTTATATATGAGTTTTATAGATATAGAGAAGGCATATGATAGAGTAAATAGAAATAGATTATGGATAAGTTTAGCAAATTTGGGAATGGATGAAGCTTTAATAGATATTATTAAGAAATTATATGAAAATAATTATTATATATATCAATTAGAGAAATATAGAATCAATTAAAGTTACAAAATGGTGTGGGACTAAGGCAAGGATGCCCTATGTCACCTATTTTGTTTGTGTTGTATTTGAGTGAAATGGAAAGAGCAATAGAAAGATTAGGAAGAGGGATAGAGATACCGTTAATAGGTAGTAAGGGAGTATATATTTTGTCAGGTCTTTTTTTTGCAGATGATATATTTTTGTGTGCAGAAAAAAGAGAAGATATGGAAGTTATGTTGAGGACATGTGCAAGGGTGGGTAAAGAGATGGGGATTAAATTTAGTGAAGAAAAATCAAATATAATGATGGTTAATACTGAGGAAAGAGAAGATGTAGAATTTTTATTGGGAGATATTAAGTTAAGTGTGGTGAATAGATATAGTTATTTGGGAATTATTTTAAGTAATCAGAAAAATTATTTGGATGAATGGGAGAAAAAATTGATAAATGAAGCAAAGAAAAGAAAGGGATTGATAAAAAAATTAACAGTGTTTTCATATAATAAATATGATGTAGCTAGAATTATATGGAAAGGAGTTGCAGTAGCAGGGTTAACATATGGTAATGATGCATTATATGTTAGTAAAAAGATATTAGATTATTTAGAAAAAGCTCAAAGGGAAGTAGGAAGACATGCATTGGATGCAGAAGTATGGACAGCAAGGGAGGCAATTCAAGGAGAAATGGGATGGTCAAGTTTTCATATGAGAGATGCAAAAAGTAAAATGAAAATGTTTGGTAGATTGCAGTTTATGGATAATAAAAGAATAGCTAAAATAGTATTTAATTGGGTTATGAGTAAAGGGCAGGTAACAAGATGGGTGAGAAAGGTAATGCGCTATTCAAAAGATTTGGATAAAGAATTTATATCAGTATATTTGTACAAAAGATGGGATGATTGTGTTAAGAGGATTATTGAGTGTTATAGTAGTAAGGAATGGGATAAAAGAATAAATTTATTAATAAAGACTAGGGAGTTAGAGAGATGGAAAAATAGTATGGAGAGTAAAAAGAGTTTAAATATATATAGAAATAAACAGAATATTAGGTGTGAGTTAATTTATGATAATAGTAAGGAAAGTAGTTTATTGTTTAAGGCTCGAACGGGATCTTTAGCTACAAAAGAATATACATGTAAATGGAAAAATATGGGTGATTTATTTTGTAAATTATGTAAGGAAGGAATTGAAAATATTAGGCATTTGTTAATTGAATGTAAATGTTTGAAAACAGAAAGGGTACATATAATGAAGTTGTGGAAAAATAAATATGAAAAGAGTGATTATACAGAAAGTGAATTATTGGTTTTTATGCTGGGTTTGGGAAAAGATAAGGGGGATTTAGATATAAAGGTTATAGAGTTGACAAAAATTATGTTGTGGAAATGGGATAGAGCAGATTATGGGTAAATTTAGAGTGGGGAATGTAAAAGAAAGTGGCTAACAGGTTTATCTGGGCATAATTGCTGAGATATTCTTGACTTCGTTTAAGGAGAAGCCATAATACATCACATCACATCACATCAATGAGTAGAAAAATAAATGAAAATGATATTAATAATATTTTGTGATTTGTATGTTGATTGCTTCAATATAATTTTATTAAAATGGATAAGCATATAATATTTGAAGATATGTGCATTGGTACATTTGATGGTAAAGAATGAGATTCATTTTAGCTTGCAAAACATGTTTGATATGATCTTTGAACCAAAGCAAGCAGAGTAACAAGACATTAGTTCTATAAACAAGTGATAACATTTGAATATCATCCATGGTAGTTGGTCATTGCTTGTTACTTTCTTAGAAGCATATGAGTGAAGAACCTGAAGAAAATTTGTTAGTAGTACTTATATTAATTTGGGTTATAATAACTTTGAAAAAATTTATTTCAAAATAATATAAGTTCTGAATTACTGACATCTTTTAAAGACAGTTACTGCTGCAAAGTTTCTTTAAATCTAACTATTATCAATATATTACAATTTGAATAGGATTTAGATTTGTTATTATGGTTATAGTTTTTTTTTATTATCTATCATTTTGCTTTCTCTATATTATTGATAAATCTCTGAATAATTTCATTTATGAAAAAAATATATTATAGTGATGTAAAATGATTTTTCCTATAATAAAGTTTTTATACTTATTACTAAAAACACTGTTAGGCAAGTTAAACATTCCCTCTCTTTAAAATTGTTGCATATCTCAATAAACTCATCTATTTATTTTGAATTACAAGATCATTCTAGTTCTGATTTACTATTTTTTGTTCCTGTCCCATTTTAATGAATACTACTTCATGAATGCCATTGTCTAATCCTCATTCTTTATGTTTTTATAAACTAAAAAATCAAAATCTCTGCTTTTTATATTCATTCATTCTTAAGTTAATATCCCACACTTCAGAAATAAATTTCCATTAGTCTGCTCCAATTTCCACATAAACCACATTGACAATATCTTTATTCCATTTTTGCATTTCCCCCCTAGAATCTAAAAGTCCTGACCTTGTACTAAATAACAATAAGCTCTAGTATTATATATATATCCTAACAATGTCCAAATTCCAGAATCTCTTACAGTCTTTGGTTCTTTCTGTCATCTCTGTATCATTTTTCTATCAACCTATAAATCAATTTTCTTATTAAATATATTTTTCTTCAATTCATCTTTTCCAGAATTATTCCTTGTACTGATGCAATAATGAGGTGAAACATCACTAGTAAAATAAATACATCAATATCATATATAGTTCTTAAAATTAGTGTTCTCACAATAAGAATTTGAAAATCAAAGATTTTTTATGTCATAAATATTTGTCCGATTTTAATAAGATTTTCCAGAATTCAAATACTGTCTAAAAACTAGTTTAGAAAAGATATTAGAACAAACTTGTGATTCAAAATACCATTTTTATGCATAATCCTGTGTGTGATTAGTAAGATAATCTTTGATAGGAAAGAAATTATGTCACAGTTTTCAAATATATGAAAGCCATTAACATTACTACAAGTTTTATTATGAAATTCCAAATATACATTTTAGATTGAGTATTATATATATTACAATATGATTGATTTCTTTTCAATTTAACATTAATTTACAAATGTAACTTTATTCCGAGATTTATGTAAAAAGTATATAAGCAAGAATTTTGTTTCATTTTTTTTAAAAAAATAAACTAACAAAATAACCTTCACTTAATTTTTTCATTAAAACTTGTCTAACAAAGATAATATTAATAGTAGTAAAGATATAAAAAAGTTGATTTGAGTTAATCAGCAAGCTGGATTTGAAATTGGTCATAGCTCAATAGATTATATCCAGATATTTAAGAAAATTATAGATTAATAAGCATGAGTTGTCTTTATGCATTAGATTATGGAAAGGCATAGGACTCTATAATTATTTCTGCTGTGATTAATGCTTTGGAACATCATTAACCAGTTTGTTATCAAATTGTAAAGAATACTTATAAAAATTTAACAACGCTGATTAGATTCCATAGTGAAAGTAAAGTTAATGTAAGTTGATTTCCTTTTATAGAAAGCATTTTGGAGAGATTTAGAGTAAAAAAGGTAAAAATAATCTGATCAAATTATTAATGTTGATGAAATATTAATAAAATTATTCGTGGAATGAAACTTGAATGAATTACATTTTATCACTGCATGTGAATATGAAACTCAGTTATATGGCACAGTAACTTTAGACAGAAAGTAAATATTAAGGTTGATAAAAGGTTTGTGGTAAAATACATAATTGAGAGAACAAACGGATTTTACTAATATAAAGAGACTTAAGAAGCTAAAATGGAACTGGACTTCAGATGTTTCCAAAAACAATAGATGTATAATTATTTTTATATAAAGAAATGGTCAGAAATATAATAACTCAATTTTGAGATGGATTGATGAGAGTATATTAGAATGATATAAAAAGTAAACTATGGATTAAAATTATAGAAATAAATTGAAAGATCTTTTTTTTCACTTAATTGGTAATGGCTGGAAATGTTACTGCTATAATTAAAATACATATGCTATGATTAATTATATTTTACTACATTTAATATAAAATATTCAAATATATTGAGAAGCAGTTGATTTACATTTAACTAAATTTATGATTACTGTAAAATATATACTTGTATATTTTAAAGAAGGCTGCAGAAAGGAGTTTGCTATTAACTGAAAGGAGACTCTTTGATTCCTCTTGGAGGCCTTAAAGGAACCGAGCAGGGCAAATTCCTAATGTCCACTCCATACGTTCTTGTCGTTGCAGCTGTTATTACTATATGTTTATTCATATAGTATACGAACATGGATGGGCTGCTCACCAACACGCATTAGCCAGCGTGGTGAGTTTATTGGCTTTTTACCTCTGAGTTTAAGATCAAGAAACACCATGGTCTTTCTTCTCAGTGCCTGATAAGGCAGAATGAATGTTTGTGTAAATGATAAAGATTTTTCCAATTATACAATTATGACAGACAAAAATAAAGCATGGCCCTTAATCCCAGGAGGCTGTAAAGTCACCAACCAAGGCAGCGGTTGGTGGCCGAAGGCAGAGGGTGCTAAGAATATCCTGGAGGCGGACCCAGGCTGCCATTTGATGACGACTTTTTATTTAGGTACTTACAACTGCAGATCACTTTCAAGTGAAGGAAGTTTGCAAGAATTAGAAGAAGAACTCTCTTATATTAAATGGGATATTATTGGACTTTGTGAAGTTAGAAGAAAAGGTGAAGAGACAATTGATTTAAAAAGTGGACATATGCTCTATTATAAAGGCACAAATATTGGAAATACAAGTGGAGTAAGATTCATTATAAATAAAAAGTGGAAGAACAATATTGTGGAGATTGATGGTGTATCAGACAGAGTGGCAAGATTAGTTATACAACTTAATAGCAGATATCAAATGCAGATAATTCAGGTTTATGCCCCAACAAGTTCTCACAGTGATGAAGTAGTAGAAGATTTTTATATGGATGTACAAAAGGCTTTTGATCAGAGTAAACAACATTTTAAAATTGTTATGGGAGATTTTAATGCTAGAATTGGTAAACAAATGAAAGATGAAAGTGTTGTAGGTAATTTTGGTTATGGTAATAGAAATGAGAGAGGACATAGACTTGTGGAGTTTGCAGAGAAGGAAAAACTTTATATTATGAATTCTTTTTTTGAGAAAAATGTTAGAAGGAAATGGACATGGAAGCATCCAAATGAAGGTACAGCAGAATTGGATTATATTTTGACTAACAGGAAATACATATTTCAAGATTGTAATGTTCTTAATAAATTTAACACAGGAAGTGATCATCGATTAGTAAGGGGTAAGATACATGTTAATGTAAAACTGGAGAGACAAAAATTATTAAGGAAAACTATATTTACAGTTGATATTCCTAATCTTCAGAAACATTCTAATGAATTTAAATTAGAACTTACAAATCGGTTTCAAGTATTAGTAGATTTTGAACATGATTCAGATTTGAATGAAATTAATATGAAAATAACTGATACACTTTTAAAAACTGCAACAAAGATAGCTGGTAGAAAAAAGCAGCAATTGACTAATAAAATTTCTACTGAGACTAGAGAACTTATGAAGAAAAGAAGGAATATGAAGATATGCAAGAATGATGCATTAAAAAGAATTGAATATCTCGAATTTTGTAAAATGGTGCGGAAAAGAGTTGAAAATGATATAAGAAAGTATAACTGTGAACTAGCAAGAAAAGCTGTAGAAGAAAATAAAAGTCTTAAGAATGTAAAACAACATTTTGGTATTGGTAGGAAATTTATATCTGCAATAAGAAAAAAAGATGGAATTATTACTAAAAAGAGGGATGACATTATGAAATTGGTAGAAGATTTTTATCAAGAATTATATAGTAATAAAGAACAAGTACCTCCTATATCTATTACATCTTCCGAATTGCCCAGAATTTTAAATGAAGAAGTGAGAAATGCAATTAAATGTATGAAAAAAGGAAAGGCTCCAGGTAATGATGGAATTATAATTGATATATTAAAAGAAGCAGGTGAAGAAACAGAAAAAATATTAGCAAAGTTATATACCAAATGTCTAAATGATAAAGATGTACCGGATGATTGGAAGAATGCAGTAATAATATTAATATTTAAAAAAGGTGATAAAGAAGATATTAGAAATTACAGACCTATCAGCCTTTTATCAGTTTTATATAAAATTTGTACCAAGATAATTACAACTCGTCTACAGAGAACCTTGGATTTTCACCAACCAAGAGAACAAGCTGGATTTAAAAGTGGTTTTAGTACAGTAGATTATATTCAAGTATTGAGAGAAGTTATAGAAAGGACAAATGAATATGAGTTGTCATTATGTTTTGGATTTGTAGATTATGAAAAGGCATTTGATTCTATAAACATTTCTTCAGTGATTAAAGCATTGGATCATCAAGGTATAGATCCAGGATATTGTCATATTTTAAAGAATATTTATAAAAATGCAACAGCAACAATTAGATTACATAATGATACTGGGAAAGTCAACATTGAGAAAGGTGTAAGACAAGGTGACTCCATATCTCCAAAACTTTTTACAGCAGTGCTGCAAGAAGTATTTTGTGGATTAAAATGGGAAACTAAAGGAGTGAAAGTAAATGGAGATTATTTAAGTCATTTAGATTTCGCAGATGATGTAGTTGTTTTTGCAAATAATGCTTCCGAGCTGCAGGAAATGTTGCAGGAGTTATCAGAGGAAAGTAGGACTAAAGATAAATGTTAAAAAGACTAAAGTAATGTTTAATCGATTTGCTCAAAATATGAAAATAAAGATTGATTATGATGAATTAGAAGAAGTTAAGAGTTACAAATACCTTGGTCAGATTATTAATACAGAAGGAAACATAATAGAGGAAATTAATCATAGAATTAAACTTGGTTGGAGTGCTTTTGGTAGAAATAACTTGATATTAAAAGGAAATATGCCTATGTGTTTGAAAAGAAAGGTTTTTAACAAATGTGTTTTACCAGTTCTTACTTATGGATCTGAGACTTGGACACTTAATAGAAGATCAATACAGAGACTTCAGACCACTCAAAGAAGTATGGAGAGATGTATGTTGGGAGTAACAAGAAGAGATCGAAAACGCAATGTATGGGTAAGAGAACAAACAGGTGTTACTGACCTCATTGAAAAAATTAAAAGATTGAAGTGGAGTTGGGCTGGACATATTGCTAGAAGAGATGATAATAGATGGACAATTGAAATTTTAAACTGGATTCCAAGAGATTGTAAAAGACCCAGAAGGAGACCACATGTAAGATGGATGGATGAAATAAGAAAATGTGTAGGGGTGATGTGGAGAAGAGAAGCTAAAGATCGGAGAAGATGGATTAAACTTGGAGAGACCTTCATCCTGCAGTGGATTAATAATGGTTGATAATGATGATGATGATGATATTTTAAAGAAATATTTTCATTTATATACTTGTATTAAAAAATAAATTTTCTTAAATTTTATAGTATGGCTGATATTGGGTGCAAAATAAAAATGTGACACGCATGTTTAGAATATTCTTATATTGTTCTTAGACATGAGTATTGTGCTCTTTTAGTTTACTAACATACTATGAAGAATTGTATAAAAAGAAAATAAAGTTGTTGTTTTTTACTCTATTTTTATAAATAAATTTTACAGCAGTTTTGCAAGAAGTATTTTGAGGATTAAAATGGAAAGTTAAAGCAGTGAAAGTATATAAAAACTATTTAAGTCAACTAGATTTTGCAGATGATGTAATTGTTTAGCAAATAATGCTTAAAAGAACTTCATTGCAAGAATTATCAGATGTAAGTCAATAAATAGAACTAAAGGTAATTGCTCAAAATATTATAGCAATATTCAATGTATTTTATCAAAAGGAGAAAGTACAAATTGATAATGATGAACTAGAAGTGAGCAACCACATATACTCAGGTTATTGTATTAATACAGATGGAAGCATGATTGATGAAAGTAATCATACAATTTGGATATAGTGCTTTTGTTAGAAATAATAAAATGTTAAAAGGAAATGTGCTTGAAAAGGAAGCTTTTAATAAATGTGTTTTACTGGTTGTTATTTATAGATATAAGATTAGGACATTTAATAGAAGAACAATACAGATTTCAAATCACTCAATAAAGTATGGAGTATGGAGATATATATGTTAGAAATAACATGAAGAAAGGAAAACAAAATCCATGGGTGAGAAAAAACTATGTAATTACCATTATTAAAAGATTGAGATAAAGCTGGGATGGGATGAGCATATTGCTAGAAGAGATGATAGTAGATGGAAAGTTAAAATATTAAACTGGATTTTAAGAGACCTAAGAAGTATGTAGAGGTAATATGGAAAAAGACTACAAATTGGACGTTAATGTTGGAAAGAGATAATGGTTGAAAATGATTATATAAATAAAAGCATTTCAGGTCCAAAAGTCTCCATACAGTAGTGCAAGTCAGAGTAATCAATGAATGCAAGAAGGTTTGTGCATAAAATTTCTACCTGGTGCCTACTCATCCATTCTCCCCAGACTAGTTTCTAGCTTGTGGCTTTCATCAGTGAGGAGTTTTGGATCTGAGAGTACTGCACCTAGATCATAGGATCTAATGCCAGCAGTTACTTTTTACCTATAAAGCTATTAGTCCAAAATGAAAACATGATAAGGTTTTTAATCCAAGCTCATTCACTTGTATAGCTTGTATAAATATAGAAAATGGTGACATGTAAAAACATTTTCTTAAAAAAAAAATTTTTTTTGGTTTTAATATAAAAAAAAACTAGATAGCAAAATAAAAATATATTGGCAAATCTAAAATCATTTTTTTATGTCAAGGCAACTCTTTGAATGCATTTATATATAATAAATACAAAACTTTTTTTTGTTCATTTATGTGAAATTAATAAAAATTGTTTAACTCAATAAACTACTTACTATTATGTAATTCAATAAATAAAAATAGTTCACTATAAAGGAAAGTTAACATTATAACTTGCCCTATCGAAATAGGACTACATTGTACATAATTCGAAATATTATTATGACTGGCCTCATCAAAAGCAGTGCTGTAGTTAAATTGGAATATTATTGTTTTTTTATAGTGAATTATTCCTATTTCTTGAATTAAAAAAATAGTTTAATTTAAAGGATCAAAATATTTGCCCATTATTCACAAACTTTAGACAGTATCTTTTGCATTCTAATTTTTCTGGTTATTTTCTAAGTCATCTTATGCCACATTTATAATAACATTGAAAAAATTATGAAATATATACAATTTTATAAATAATGTAAGATATGTAATTTTTTACAGTATATTCTTTGTAATTGTCTAAGCAGAGCAAATCCCTATTATAAATTGGCTTTATTAAATGCTCAACATTAGTAAACTTTTTTTGATATTTTAGGAAATTGTATCTTTGCTATGTGAATTTAGAATAGTATTAATTTTTAACAAGATTTTCCTCTTTATTTATTTATAATTATTTTTTTATAGCAGTATCACTCTATAGAAGTACTATAAAAAGTACTACATCTCATAAAATTAAAATATGTTTCACTATTTTTTGCATGTTACAATTATTTGTAAACTGTAACAAATGTATTGTCATCAAGTATACTTTTGCTTGCAAAGTTTCAACTCATTCTGGCAATTGGAAAGTGCATAAAAATTGAGTTGTAAGATTTCACAGACAGACATATAAAAATAGTATATGCAATTACAGAGATACTTTTTTTTGAAACTACCCAAAAAGAAAACACTAATTGCTGCATTTTGTCATAATTGTGTTTTAGTACATTGGATTTCAAATTCTGTTTGTCTGAAGCTGATACAATAAAACTATCTATGTTATGATCAAGGATTACTAGTGCATTATGTCAAAAGTAAACAATATTCTGCAACTTTGATCACATTTTGAGATATATATATAAAGAAGAATAATCTCTTATTTGAGAATGAATTATTGTAGACTTAACATAAAATAAACTAACATAAATAGACTAACATTTGAAAGATGATTGTTATTAAAACAGGCAAAACATTTGTATAATACAATGAATCTAGTCTCCCAAAATATTTGACTATTGTGAATGTTAAGAATCAACCCATAAGCTATCAACAATCTCGACCTGTAGTCAAGGCAATCTTCTTAAACAATATAGTATAAACATTTATCTATGATCTATTATATTTGCATACACACTGAAGTTTGCAATATGGCTATATATAAATGTACTACCTTTATTGTTTAAAAAGGTTGCCTTGACTACTGGTTGAGATTGTTGTTAGCTTACGGGTTGATTGTTAATATCTACATTTACAAACCTATTAAAGCCTTGAGTAATTGGTTTTATAATCATAGTAACTATTATGAAGTTGTGATATATCCATGCATAGTAGTAATATTATAACACGACTTCCAAAAATTCTAATAATTTTATGTTGCACTAAGGAGAAAATGGTCTGGTTGGCATGCTTTCTTTTAGAACTCACCAGACATAAATTCTTTCATGACAACTTTATCATTATATTGTTAGAGATGATTCTACATCAGAAGAATTATAATTATAAATCTTTTGCAAGAAATTGAAAGGTTCAAATGTTCATAAATGTCATTCATAATCATTTCCACTGTGGCAATGTTTATAATGATCACAATGTTCATCAGCATGTAATGATTTCTAATTATAATCAATTCTAGAAGATGGTGGTATTCTTGGAGTTTTAATGGATATTGTTATCACCCTTGATGCTATTGATCTCGCACATTATTCAGTCTTGGATATTGATACTAGAGACAATTGAGCCCCAATCATTTGACCTTTATAAACAAAGATCTCAACATTTCTTCTCACAGACTCATGAAACTGAGCCAACATACTGTGATAATATATAAGCTGTACTAATTTCTTTATTCAACTGTAATACATAACTGTTTAAATGTTTATGGAAATAGATAGAAGTTTCCTATACCCATAATAATAGATGTCAAGCGTCTGTGTATGTATTATAATGATGCATATAAAAGTAAAGCTAATAATAATCAACTGACCATGATTTCAACAAGCTATGCAAATAAATTGTAACTAAACAATAATAACCAAATGGTAATGGTAGATAATCATAGCTTAACAAACAAGCAAATAAATCTATTAATGTAGCAAAAGTATAATATCTAAAGTAATCTATGTATTAATAGTATCTCAGGATTATGAAATATAAAGGTAACTGTATAATATATAAAGTAATAAAAATATCTAATAACAATGATATGGCTAGTGAATTCTATCAGGATTTAAAATGTAAATAAATCAGATTTAGAATTGTCTCATGGTTTCAATAAAATAATAATTTAATAAATTTCAATCAATAAAGCTGGATAATAAAGGGTATTTTTTATTGTATCTGACTATCATGTGGTCATAAACTACCATTGAAAATAAAAAACATCGGAAAAAAATTGAAGGGATAAAAAATAATCACCGCTTCTCCAAGAGTAATAAAAAATAATTTAAACATGAGAACAATAAAGAGGAAGATAATGATTTTCTGGAAGATGAAATGATCAATAAAAATAATAGAAGAAATGATGTACAAGACAAATGTTGGAAAAAGTTCTTTAATGCACCTGGAAAGTTTAAAATAATTATTACATTTCCACAACTAGTGGAAGAATGAGAAAATTTTTTAATTGCCTCTTAAAACTTCATGGAGCAGCCAAAGATTTGTGGCACACCTTGATGATGAAATCTTAGTCCTTTGGGGAATGTTAATATGCAGTAGATAATCAAATTAAGCAGATGGATGAATGTGCTGCCATTAAAAAGTGTTCCCCCTACAATAATCATCTGGTAGTATTTAAAAAGAAATATGGAATGTCCCGAGATTAAATGCATTTTTCATTTCTAAAAATGACATTTCTTTTACCATCTCAAAACTCTTTACTAAGTTTCAAGGGCAAACAACATTAACAACTATGGAATAACATCCAGCTACTGGAAGATTTCTCCATCCTCAGAACCACCAGTGTAATGGTCTTTTGTTATGTAGGGTACTTTTACATCTTAAAACACATGCCTTTAGGGGTTAATAAATATTGTTTAAACTTTCTTGGGGTGTTTAGATAGTGTTGTCAGACAATATGAAAAGCATCAGCATTTCATACATTGATGATGTATTCATCACTTCTAAAAATTTGGCTGAGCATTTGGAATATGTAGAGCTTTTCCTAAAAAAAATTTGTAATAAGTTACAATTTCTCTGCAGAAAAGCTAACTGATCATATAAGTCATTTATTAGGATTTTTATCAGCAAAAAAGGTATTAAATCTAACCCTTATTAAATTTCATCTATCCAGGATTTCACTGAACATGTCAATAGGTGTGTCATCTAATGCCATTCCTGGGATTTTGCAATTTCTATCATAAGTTTTACCAGAACATTGCAAGTGTCATCTCATTGTTGATTCTGCATCCACACAAACACCAACATTGGACCTGTGCATCTAAACAATAAGATTTCAACTATATTAACATCAAGTTCCTGGAACAAATTATCCTGGCTTATTCTGATTTTCCTAAAACTTTTTCATTAAACTAATAGCCGTGATTTTGGTCTAGGATTGATTATGTTATTTCAAATTGATGAGAATTATTGCCATAAAATATTGTTCTTTTGTGGTTAAACTTTGAATGGAACTGGAAAGAATTATATTAGTACAGAAGAGGCACTGGGTATGATTGTGGAATATTCAAGCAGTTTTTAAAGAGATTGAGTGTTATTGTTATGGAACATGAGAGGGCATTATTGACCAATAACAGGTTAATTTAATGGAGCCTTTTGTTTACAAAAAATCATTTACAAGACCATATATTATAAAAGGGTTGTCAATATGTTATCCAGGATTCTTAGTCCAATCCCTTGGAGATATTTCAATAACATTCAGGGATAGATAATCATTTTATAGTAACAATAAATCTGATTATAAATAATACATTGGAGAAAGAATTCACACAACTCTATGAGCTACAAAGGTTGGGTTCTGATTATGAAAATGTAACCCACTTAAAGAATTAGTTGCCATCTTAAAAAGATAGATGACTATAAGTTAACCAATGAAATGCTATTTTATATAGTATCCTCTATGAAAAACCCATAGAAAATTTTCACATAAAAGTACTCCGAAACAAGTTAACAAAATGCGCTCATTGTCTCTATAAACATTATTGCCCATGTAAAGTAGAGTATGTCCCTCAAACAGTGTTCCATTGATCAAAAATTTACTCTAATGTATTACCTGTTTGTTCTTAAAATATGTCAGATTTTCTCTCAGATAAAAATATCTAAATAAACAATTTACCTGAATAATACAGCCTATCTTAGAACTGAATTAAAATGAGTTCCTACCCATTGACTCTTAGAAGCTGCACTACCTTACAGACAGTATTAATTCCTTGCTATAATGTATGACCTATACAAAGAACTGGTGCTTTTAATGCAATGTCAGTAATGCAGCAGCAACAAATCCCCAAAGTGGGAATTCCACTGACTATTCTCACTGATCATAGCACCTCTTTAATCACATCAATGAAAATGCTGGACCCAACAGCAAAGTATTCAGAATTATTAACACTATGTAGTCATCAATCCAATGAATGTGTCAGGATTATGAAATAATTAAACTGTTTGTTCTGTCTGTAAGTGTTAATCATAGGAAATTAGTAAATAAAAATAAAAATATTAGATTTATTGGACTCAAAATGAGTTCACAGAATTTCTGCCCTCAGGGTTACTTTTGGCATTGATTATTCTATATTTAAAATTCCTCTGTTAATAATCTGAGGAGGGAAATCAATATAAAATAGATCAAGGAGAGTCTTGTACTTGAATCAAGCATATGGACAAATTGTGAAAGAAGTGAAAAAGCCAGAGACAATGCCAGTATGATTTAGGAAATTTTATCTTCAAGACAGCAATGCCTCTTGGCATCAATGCTTCTATGGATATTGAAGAAACTCTTGAAGATATCACAACTGAAATAGTCAGTATAATGAATGAATTAAATTTAGATGTCACTGATGAAGATATTGATGAGTTAATGCAATCTCACTCACAACCTCTGTCAAATGAAGACTTCATTAAACTACAAGAGATGAATAAAATGCAAAATGAACCTGATAATGAACTTATTGGTAAGAGTTTGATGATCAAGAATATGAATGAAGCCTTCATGCATCTTGACAAAATTTGACTATCGTGGAAGAATGTGATCCCAATGGTGAGGTTATATATCTCATGTACAAAGGGCAATAGAAAAAGACATAATGTTACAGAATTCTTTATCAAGAGAAGCAAAAAAATACAATTCAATTAACTCTTGATAAATTTGTATTTTGAAAACTCTTTTTGATGTTTCTTTTATATACCTCTATTTTCAAATTTCAACTTCCAAACACACATCAGGAAACAATTAAGTTCATAACTAGGGTACTGCCTGTATATGCTGGCTGACATGAGTATGTTGGGGTGAACCTGTAAATGTGCCAGGTGTTCACTTTCCTACTGCTTCACGAAAGAAATCAAAGCTGCTCCATGATCCCATAATTGTTCAAACTCTAGGAATCTGCATACATACACTGTTGCCACATCAAAAATTTGGATTCACTCTCATTCCATCAGAAGTTAAATGCAAAGACTTTCTCTATGGCCACCACATTATTAAGAAAGCTTACTTTATTCAATAATACAATCTAATTTCCCTGGGCATCCAAAGGTAACAATATATTTTATTTCAAATGTATACATGCACACATTATTAATTTCATATTATAGCCTGAAATTATTTTTATTAAATCCTATAGATAATGGTAAAGATAAAATATTTAATCTGTGTAATCAATAAGAATTTAATCTGTCACAATATATATTTATGCTTATATTTCCATTAAACAAATGAGCATTATCATTTTTGTTTATTTTCATTATTTCTTAGTTATTTATTTAGTTAAAATAGTTGTTTTCTTTATTAAACAAGTTAATGCATATTGCCCTCAAGATAACACATTTTTAAGGATTACCTGCCCTAATTGAGCTAACTAGTAGCCAAGCATTAAGTACTGTATTATTATTGTTCTCATTAAATCTTTTCGGATATAATTCTTATGCCAGCATAGGTTTTTGGTATGTGGAGTCAGAAAACATTGATGTCTATAAATATATTGCTTGGGGAAATATTAATTAGTGATTAATAGAAACTAAGGCCAAGTATTTTCATACCTATATAATTATATCTGTTATTTCGTCCTTTTTATTGTTGGGATCTTAATTTTTAAATAACTTGTCTCCTGGCTATGGTTGATACAAATCCACCTCGGCAAATCAAATGTTTTATGTATTAATCATTGATGTCATTTTCGAATAATATGTTATATAAGCTGATTTTAATAAAGATAGCATAAGTTCAACTCAGTAAAGATGGAGAGGGGTAGCAACCCATTACAATATACATAAAATCTAAAGGATCATTAGCTATGATAAAAAGACAATCAGTTAATTTCATTCCTTGTGATAAAGGAATTGTATCATGAAAAACAAAATGTAATATGTAAACCCTTGCAGAGAATTTCTGTTCAGATATATTTTTTACTTAGATTTAGTTCTTCATATGTATTTTTTTTTATTTAAACTGCAAATATTTTAGCGTCAGCATTTTTCTTTGTCTCCTATTTTCATAGTAAAAACATTTATAAGACTAATTTTAGTCCTATATTATGATATTTTCCCCAACATCTCAATTGACAGTTGAGAATATTATGAGACTGTACTTCCACAATGTCTTATAATTTCATACCCTAACATGTTAAAAAGTTAACTCGTTTTAATTTGCTCATGATATATGATATTAGATAATTGCATGAAGGTTTGTGATGATGGTATATTAGATGTGATAATATGTTGGGGTTATTTTCATCATCTATCATTAAATGTTGAATGCATAGAAAAATTTTAAACTTTACACATACACACAACTTGTTAGTAATAGCATACAAATAGACAACACAGGTTAGATGTTTATCAATCATAGTGGTAAAGATATATTTAATTTCTTTAGATGTTAGTAATAATTTTTTTTGTATCACAGGCATACATTGCTGATTGTATGTTTATTTTAATAATAATAATAAAACATTTTTATCTTATTTGTTGATAATCTTGAATTTCAGCTATGTCTATAGCATGTGTTTCCAAGTAGATAATAGTGAATGTATTACAATATGCGATTTTATTAATAAAAAATAGATTGCTGAGCAGATCATATTCACTCCAATGATAAAATGAGAGTTGCCTTAGTAATTAGGTTTTATTTTATTTATATTTATTCTTAGAAAGCATCTAATAGATTTTATATAAATTGCTAATTCCTATTTTGAGGATTATCATGTCACTGAGGCATGTAATTTATTCTTGGATTCATTAAAATAATGACTGCTAATAATGATCTTCTCAGTGCTTTGATTAAAAATAAACATGGATTTTTCTGCTTGATAGAATAATAAATTGAATAAGCAGCTTCATTAACATTATAAAAATGTAATGGGAAAAGTTTAAATCTGACAAAAAAAGTTAAAAATTATTGGTGTGATTAAAATTGCAAAGAAAAGAAAAAATATTCATGCATTTGAATGCATCAAAATTAACATATGAATCTGATAAAGAATATAAATCTTATTAAATATGTCAATAATAGTTCTTTTATATGACGTCATTTAGTACAGGTGAAGGAAAAATTTTAAGCAGCTTTTGAATAATAATCCAAGAATTTGAAACAACTTTTCATGACATTCATGCCATCTAACTATTTAGATTTGACAAAGTTATCCAACTTAGAGAATTAACTTCTTTGTAATCTTAAAAATAGAAAAACTGCCAATGAGCTGGAGGAGTTTTAAACGATATTGGTGGTAAAAATCTTCAATAACATTGGAATTTTGAGGAATGTAAAGAATCATGAAATTGTGCTGCCTGATTTTAAGAATATTTCAGTGATTAAAAGTAAAGGAGATAGAAAAGACTGCAAATAGTTTTAAGGAATGCAGACAAATGGCTTCCAAAATCTCAATCTAGTTTGGAGAAAATAAAAAAGGATTATAGATATGATTTTAGCTGAAAAGCAAACACAAGAAATATATCAAATAAATGAGTGATTTATAATTTGCTTTAAAATTTTTGAAATTAGTTGTCCACAAAATTTACTGGCGAATAATGCACTTTTTGCATAACGTAATGAGAAGGTTATAACAATTGAAAAGTGAGATAATTAAAATTTGTATTAAACAAGAATATATATAATTCCAACTTTATTTTCAATTTTTATGATACTAATCTTCGGAACTGTATATAGACAACTTCTATTCTCCATCACATTATTAAACATTTCTATTACAATGAATTTATTTATCGCTAGTACATACTCTCTTCATTATCAAACAACTTAATTTTCCGTATTTTATTCACTCCCTCTTTCTCTATCAATACATAATCTATTGTGTGAAATATATTATTTTTGGACCATGTGTATTGTCCCTCATAAATATTTGATAAATTTCCAATGCTCAAATTTACTCTCCGACAAAATAAATGCTTAGTACTTAAGCGCCCTCTATCAGCTCTTTATTTATAAATGTAGAGATAATCTGTTGGACTTTAAGTAAATAATTTTATTGGAAGCTTACATTTATATTTAAGTAATTAGTGTATTTTGAAGTAAAAATTGAAAATTTGTTAGAAGTTGCTTATTTAGTGTTTAATATTTCGATAAAATTGTTTTTATTGAAAGAAATTAAAAATCCGAAACTCACTATTTTTTCATCGTCCGTCAACAACAAAATGGCGATAAAAATAAAAGAAAATTATTTGAGAAAGTTTTATTATGAGATATTCATTGGTAATAGTAAGCATAATTTGATAAAATTCCAAAGTTCATTCTACAACATTTCAATAAGGAAATTTGGTAAGTTTTATTCTTCCTTCAGATGGTCATATATATATAGTCCCACTGTTTTTAGATCCCTATCCTTGGACCGGAAGAAAAATAAATGGGGAATAATTTTTCAGTTGTTTTATTTATTTTTAAAAAAGGTAGTTCTATTTTTTTATTTCTGTCATAAGAAAGTTATTTAATTATCTTATAACTTAATGTGTCATTTTAATTCCGAAGTCGAGTGCGCAGTTTCTATTCAGCGTTTTAGTTCGCAAAAAAAAGGTGAACCAATCGTATGGCTGTGATATATGTAATGTTTATTTTAATTAAAGAAGTTAATGTTTGGAATCTCAATAAAAGTCATAAAAATATTGATGAGTTTCTTTATATAAAAGTGAACCAATCATCGCTGTGATATAAATAATGTTCGTTTTAAAGAAGTTAGTTAATTTAAACAGGCAAAACTCACTATACGTATTGCCACACTCAGCAAGCTAGAGTAATCAATGGATGCCAGAAGGCTTGTGCATAAAATCCCCAACTAGTGCCTACTCATCCAATATCCCCAGACTAGTTTCTGGCTTGTGGCCTTCGTCAGTGAGGAGCCTTGAATCTGAGAGCACTGCACCTAGATCTTAGGATCTAATGCAACCATCCAGCAGCCACCTTTTATCTCCATTTAACTACAAAACTATGAGTCTTAAACTGAAAACACCTTAATGTTTTCACTCCAAGCCCATTAGCTTATATAGTCATATGGGTCTGAACTCAGATCCAAGGCTCCTGACTGACGAAGGCCACAAGCCAGAAACTAGTCTGGGGATATTGGATGAGTAGGCATTAGATGGGGATTTTATGCACAATCCTCCTGGCATCCATTGATTACTCTAGCTTGCTGAGTGTGGCAATACGTATAATGAGTTTTGCCTATTTAAACAACAGTTATACACAAGCATAAGAAGTGGTGGTCATGTGAAGTTAGTTAATGTTTGGAATCTATAAAAGTAAAAAAATATTAATGATTTTTTTATACATTTGAAAATATATTTTTTTGTGCTAAAGATTTTACGAAGTATTTATGGGATCATACAGATGAGGTCATTTAAATGTAATGTTTTTCTAATACCTTTGAAAAATTAGATGTTCTTATTCGACATTTGAAATGTTGAAAGTTTTTTGATTAAAATTGATCAAATGTTTGTGTGAAACATCTTTTATTTTCTAATTATAACTTCAAGGATTTGTTACTTAAGGAATATCTGCTTATAAGGTTACAGTGGCAAAATTGAAGGATTTAATAAAGCCATTAGATAATTATCTCTTGGTTAAAAATTCTGCAGATTCTTTTATGATATTCAGTTAATATACTAAGCAAATAGTATGTGTGATGTCAATGAAATTGATAAATAACAATTTGATGAAATACTTTCATCTGATGTTAATATTAGTGCAAGGAATAATTCTGGAAAAAATAATTTTGAGGAAATATGTTTATTGGGGAAATTAGATTATAGGATGTTAGAGAAATGGAAAAGATGTATGAAAATTAAATGAATGAAGAATGTATTTTTAACCTTTAGTGAATAGAATTGCTAGGAAGGATAGGGGGAAAATAAAAGTTTGTCTTCTACTTTGTGTAGTTTAGATATTGTTAGGATGTTAAAAAAACAAAGATATGTTAAAGGGACAAATAATATAGATAGGAATACTGAAGGAACAAAACATAGTTGAAAATATGATGAAAGTATTTAAAAAACAATGAATGAATAAGTGTGATGTTATTATTGCCTAATTTTAATAGTAGTATAAATTTAAGTGTCGTTTGTGGAGTTGATTTGATTCCAAAATATTTGTGTCGGATATATTCATATGAAGCTTATTTAGTTAAATGGGGAATGATTTACATTTCATAAACTATTAGATAAATTAAATTATAAATTTTATATGTTAAAGTAAAGAGGTGAGATAGAATATACATAGATAAGAACAAAGCTTTTGATTATCAAAGTATAGATTTAAGATGTCAAAATTCATGATCCACACTAAGAAGATTGACATTTATAAGGATATATGATTGGGTGATTCCATATCTGCAGAATTTTTTACAATGGGAAACTAAGGGAATAAAAAGTCATTGAGATTATTTAAATTATCTAAAATTTGAAAATAATGTGGTTGTTTTTGCAAATAATGCTTCATCACTTCACTAAATATTTCAAGAGTTATTAAGTTAAAGTAAGAAAATAGAACTAAAGATTAAAGTAATATTCAATGGATTTTTAGAAGAAAATAAAAACTGATAATCATGCGATAGGAGAAATTAACAACAAAAATTTCTTGGTCAGATTATTATTACATATGGAAATATAAGGAATGAAATTAATCTTAGATTGAGTGATTTTGCCAGCAATAACTTAATATTAAAAGGAAATGTGCTAATTTCAATCTAAGACTTGGACATGTGACAGAAGAACAATATAGAGACTTCAGTCCATCAAATGAAGTATGTAAATATATATGTTGGAAGTAATAAAAAGCAATCAAAATTGAAATGTAAGAGAACAAACAGGCATCATTAAAGGGATTAAAAGAATGAAATGGAGCTGCATTGGTTTATTGTTTCAAGAGATGATGATAATTGGACACTTAAAGTCCTAAATTGAATCCCAGGGGATTGATGACAACAATGTAAGAGTAGTAATTATCAATATGGAGGATATTTTTCTAAAGGATCATATTGGAAATTGAGTAAAGAGAAATGGATATGTGGCATAATATATTTATTATAATGAGGAAGATTTAAAGGAGTGGAATAAATTATTTGCAAACTTAATGTATGAATATAAGTGAGTTTATGAAGACTAATTATAGAATTCTGACCATAACTGATATGCATTATTGTATTAAAGAAAGTGATACTTGGGAATATGAATGAGCCATTATTTAAAAGGATTGGTAAGAGAAGTGGGATGAACATTCATAATTTGAATAAAATCTGAGGGGGGTTACTTGGCTGAAACAGAATTTGAAGAATATTCTTGATTATATGTTGCTTAATAAAAAGAACTGATAATGATAAAATGAATTACAATATTTGATGAAGAAGAAAAAGGATGTAATAGTTATCATAATTGTATGTTGATAGAATTAAAAATGTCTGACAAATTAGATACCGAAACAAAAATGGTTATTATGGATGGATGAAAAGAACAAGTTGAATTTAATAGAGTCAATAATATTTTGAAAATAATTGTAGAAGCTGGTGAATTTAAAATTTGTGAAGAATGAATTGATATTGTGAAAAAGTTAATGAAGTGTGTATTTAGGACTAACTAATAGGATTGATAAGAAAAATGAAAGTATTTTATAAATGTAAAAAAAAAATTAAGGAAATACAAAGAAATTGCCAACAAGAAAAAAAAAATAATAAAATTTTGAGATGGCTATTTATAAAAATGAAGTGCTTATGGAAATGGAAGGTCTTTAATAAGAAGATGACTGAGGAAATTAATATGAAAGAGGAAATTGTGAAAAATTTTGCTGTTTGTTAAAGAAATTTACATTCTGTATTGTAAAAAGATCGTGTTTACATTATTCAAGTCAAAAACAATCTCAATTGTGATTGGATAATAAATTATTTAATATATGATAGTTTATTTATATATCAATTGATACTTGGATTAATATAAATGACAGACAATTTCAAAAGAATTGCAGAATATTTCAAAATGGTTAAATCAAATAAGCCAGTCTAATGAAAATATGAGCAAGCAGGGATGTATAAGATAGTGTTATTTGCATAGACTAAAACCATAATTGTATAATAATTCCAACTATCTACAAATAGAATTGTATTCATCAAATAAATTAATATTTATATTAACAATTATTATGGCAGAAACTGAATGAAAAACAGATAAACGCATATCAAACTTACCAATTAAGAAATTTAAATATAATAAATAAAATTTAAACCAATACGAAAGCATTGCGAGAGCATTATTATAACCATCCAATCAATGCAAATCTTACTTCTGATTGGAGATGCATGACTCTGACAAAACAATGTCATAAAATTCTAATGAAAGATCTTTTGAAAAATATATTTATCGTAATAACTTTGAATACTATGAGTATTCAAATGAAAAATTTGTAAATCTCTGCAACAGGAGGCAAACTATATTGTATATAGTTGAACTGTGAACTACTCTATATTTTGTTCTAAGACACCTTCACATACAAATGTACATAGCATATAAATTTCGTTTGTAAACATTGTTTATAATAAAATACACATAGTTTATTGAATTGCACACATGCAGTATTACACAGATGATCTTATATGTATAATATACATACGTAAACATTAAAATTATAGCATAAACAGAATTTTAAAAAATTATTATTAATAAATTGGGAGGGACACAATTATGTCATTGAATATGTGTTACACATGCATTCACTGAAGCTATGAGGAAAAAAAAAAACACTTTATTTTTATTTTTTAAATGAATAGCAAAATCTCTGAAACTTTCATCATTATTAAATACATTTTGGGAAAGTTTTTTTTTCAGTATTTTTTTTCTCTGTAATTGTTTTGCCATTTTAAAATCAGTTTCAGCTTTCAGTATGTTTGAAAATATTTTTATTGTGCAAAATACTGCACATCAAATTCAGAAAGAATAATAAAGGAAGAATAAAATTTATATGTTTTTAACATAAACTGAAGACATTTTATTAATATATAATTGTATATGGCACTCAGAGATGGAAAAACAGTTATTGTTATATTGTAAAATATGTTTACAAATTTTACTTTTTTAAAAGATATATGTTGGGGTACAGCATTCAGAAAAAAAAAAAGACTGCTCTAATGTCAATGTAATTTGCAAATTATAATATCTTTTTTTGGTTTATTTACATTTTTCTTTAATATTTGTTTATAATTTTCATTGGATAACATAATAATTGAAATCGTGTAGTTAGATACAGCATAGTTTGTTATCCACTGTACTTAGAAATAAAGCTCGGAAAGAATAATTTTGCTTCATTTTTAATTAGGATATAGGATGAATTAGTAAACTTTTCTTATAGACCAAATAATTTTGAATAAATGCTGCATTTTTTCAAATACATATTTTCTTTTTTGCTATCCAAAAAAGATGTTCCATAGCAAAGAAATTTGGTAACTTGAATACACTGCCTGTAGATAAAATATCAAATGCAGCGATTCCAGATTTTCTCTTACACAAACAATAGCCATAATACAAGAAATAAAACAAATCCAAGTTTATTCAGTTTTAGTCTTTGTGTGAAATTACATTTTAAGTCATTGTTAGATAAATATTCAACTTTAATTTTATCTACCATTTTGAAACTTATTTGTGGCTTCTTTTCATTATTATGATAAGGAATACTTTGTAATTCAGTTTCAAATTCCATTAGAAATGGTGATCATGCAATGTTTATTGGTTTAAAATCAATCCTGCCTAATAGGATAGTGGTGGCTATGGTTATTAAAGAACTAAAGACACCAAAATGTATAAATACTACCTATATGACTATATAAGCTAATGAGCTTGGATTGAAAATATTAGTGTTTTTAATTTAAGACTCGTAGTTTTGTAGTTAAGTAAAGATAAAAGATGGCTGCTGAAGGGTTGCATTAAATCCTAAGATCTAGATGCAGTGCTTCCAGATCCAAGGCTCCTTACTGACAAAGGTCACAAGCCAGAAACTAGTCTGGGGATATTGGAGGAGAAGGCACTAGATGGGGATTTTATGCACAAGCCGTCTGGCATTCATTGATTACTCTGGCTTGCATTGAGTGGCAATATGTATAGAGAGTTTTGCCTGTTTAATACTTTCAACCAAATTATTATGATGTCAAATTAGGATTATATATATATAGGTATGAGTATTTAATCTTATTTTATTATGAAAATAAAATAAATAATTTAAATATATCAGAGACTTTCTTAAAATAAAATTAAAAAATTTAACAATGTTTATTAACTGACAACAATTTAAATTTATCTTTATATATATCAACATTTATAATTATGAGTGCTTTTTATACATCTCTATTAACATATAAATTTTAAAATGATACCTTTCCATATCCCCATAGTAGATATATATTTTAAGACAAACAATATTTAATAAGTTATAAAACAATAAATGAAATTTTATAATTTCACAAATTATAATAATATTAACTAACTAAATTTAAACAATATAGGTATAAATGATGTTTGCAATAACAAATCCTTTTGAGGGAATTCAATTTTTATAAAACCCCTCTTTTTATGGATGGTTCCTATCATTGAAGAATAAACCATTCATCCAAGGATATTAAACATTTATACAAAGAATAAATAAACAAATATTTAAATTAATTAAGTTATTAATTAATAAACAAAAATTCTGCCTTGCTATAAGTGAATAAATTTAATATGAAGAACTGTGAAATCTTACCTTCATAATAAGTCTACTTATTTACTTTGGTCAAGTCATTTTATAAGGAAGACCTAAATTTTATTAAATAAAAAAATATTTAAGCCAATGATCTTTCCAATTTCTTTTCAATTAATGATTTTCCAAACTGGATTATCCAATGTAAGTAGATTTTGGAAGCAAAGGAAATAAATTAGGCATTTATGGATGATGATACATGAAGATGATATGATGTATTAAAAGTTTATGATATTGTCCTATTTATTTCCATTATTTGCAAAGTAATGTTCATTAAGAATAGTTTTTTATTCCCTGGTCATCAATCATCGATGAGGCAATCTGTATTTCATTGTTGATATCTTTTTTCATAAATTATTTCAATATAAATTGAAATTAGATTTTGAATTATATAGATGAAATATGTATATACTTCAGGCATTTCAGTAGGAATAAGTAATTACACTACTTTAGGTTAGATAAAAGCATTGGATCACATGGCAAATTGTCTTTACTCATGATGCATTTTATATATCTTGAAATCTTAAAATAATTTGTTTAAATATATTAATGTTTTTTGATCATATTTTTTTAAAATTTAATTTTAGAACGATCTCATTAAGAATTTCTCTAATTACTTTATTAAAGATAATCTCATTTTTGAAATTATTAATATTAAGAGTAATTTATTTATTCTTTTCTTGAGTGATATTATAGTTCTCTTCATGAAGATTTTATAAAAAAGAAAAATTTGTTCAAACTATTGATCCATCTTTAATGCGTTCAGAATTTGAATACAGCAAAATAACTGTAGTCACTAGTATATTTGTAAAATATATTTTTTGATCATATTTTTTTAAAATTTAATTTTAGAACGATCTCATTAAGAATTTCTCTAATTACTTTATTAAAGATAATCTCATTTTTGAAATTATTAATATTAAGAGTAATTTATTTATTCTTTTCTTGAGTGATATTATAGTTCTCTTCATGAAGATTTTATAAAAAAGAAAAATTTGTTCAAACTATTGATCCATCTTTAATGCGTTCAGAATTTGAATACAGCAAAATAACTGTAGTCACTAGTATATTTGTAAAATATAGAATTAATTTGGAAATTATTTGCTTTAGCTTTTATAGCAGAATTGACTCCGGTCACATGTGTTAAATTTACTATTTGATTTCATGATTTTGTATTAGATTATTGTTGAAAGAATCATAATTAATAATTGAGTTCTAATTTCATTTCTTTCATGTTTAGTGCTAAGATATGACTTTAACCTAAGATTATCTCTAAGTTTTACATTTTGATTAGTGATGTTAATCAACTTAAATAATTATTTTATATATATATAAATGATTGAAAAATAATCATTTTAATATTTAATTTCATTAAAACAATTATTTATTTGACTTGACTTTTGTTATTAAAATTTTATAGTATAACATTTAAGTTATATACGTGTGTATATATATTATTTAAAGTAAAGGATAACATTTATTATTTATAAACTTAGAATTATACTTTTAAGTTTATGTTTAGATATTGTATATAAATAGGTATGTTTAACAAGATTGTAACTTATCCTTACAATTCCCCTTCTATACAGGGCTTAAATTTTCTGATATGATAAGAAAATTTCAACACTTAAGTGTATATGTGTGTTTTAATGTTATGTGTATATTTTTCAATTTAGGTTTATAAAGAAGTCATATTAGCTTGGATGTTTTCATCATTGAAATGATTATCCATAGGTTTTTATTTATTGTTGTCTCCTTTCTCTTTCTTCTTCTATTACCTGCATGTGATAGTTATTTCAATTTTCTGGTTAACCAAAATATTGTTTAAGAATGCAGGCATTATATGCACCTTTTATTTCACCATTTATATCTAACCAAAATGCATTTGGACCTGTTTATTTTATTATAGTAAATGGTCCTTTATATGGATTATAGAATTTATGGCATTTATTTTGGAATTATTTACTAAGGTTATATAATTTAATAGGTATGAATCCAGTAGATTCATTTACACTCTGGCTAATATTATTTATTATATATATTTATTTATTATTTTATCATGTAATATAATATGGGTTACTTGCCTTTTATTCTTTTCTTACAAGTTCTTTTCACACAATGTGTCTTCATCAATATATTGAATGTTGTAAGGTCTAATTTACTTAAGGGCATATTTATTATTTATAGAATGATATACCAAGTAATAATATGGAGGATGATCTGATTATTTGAAGCTAAGTTTTATCTGAACTGGCCTATGCATACTGTATGTATAGGCTTAATTAAAAGTGCCAATCCTGCTCTTTAATCTTGAGACTTATTGGATTTTATCTGGCATTCATGAAACGTTATCAGTTGCAATTCATCTATGAATGTGACAACTTATTAGCAATCAGTCTCCTTTTCCATGCGAAATTTATTTATAAGAATTCATTTCTTAATATACTTTCAGATAAGTTTTCATATTGTGTTTATCCTTCTTCATACTTTCATTCCTTAATTTTTTTAAACTGCAATCCTGATAAGTATCAAGTATCACATGAATTCACATGTACATGTTGTAAAAATTTTATTTGTTAATTGATTTAATTGTCTCTCTATTTATATATTCATTTTTTTAAAAAAAAATGACAGAGAGAAAAGTGTCATTTTATTTGTCCATGATATGGTTTCCATATTTTTTGTGGGGGAAATAAATTTAGTTGGTTTTATCTTCACTATAAACTTATTAACCTTTATATTGGTATATTTGATAAAGATGAATAGATCATTAGAAGTTTTGGTAAATAATTTAATTTCCAATTTTTAATTGGTAATTTGATTTATTTATTTATTTATTTTTTAAAGAATAATGATGTAAAAAAAAAAATTGGTTATTCCAATTTGCGTAATCATGTTTCAATATCCTTGTTTGTAATCCTTGTGGTCCATTTTTATTATAAGCTTATTAATACTTAATGAAGGTAAATGGACCTTCGTAGGTATTACATAATTTTGGAACATCTTACCCTTTTGTCTCTTTGTATATGGAGTTGTAATAATTGTTATTATTGTCCATTGTTTTTTTATGATTTGATCATCTTCCTGGTTATGGGTGAATTTTAACTGCCATAATGCACATTTAAGATGATCAAGCTTATTGAATTCATTTGTGTCTTCATGATTGGTCTTTTTATTGTAATGATTTTTTTTTATGATAGCTACTATAATTAGTAATGCCCTACTTTAATGGTTGTTCCTCTGTTCTCTGACATCATGTTGGGAAGACATGTGGATTTTTTTTTGATGATGGATATGAATGTCGATATGTGATTTTAAATACACATCCAATACATTTGTCGTCGTGTCTTCCATATATTCCTCCATAATGTCTTTAACATATGGGGTGTTTATTTGTGTGGTCAGTATATGATTATCAGAGTTGGCTTTGTGACATATTTGGAATTCTCTCTTCCCAACTTGAGAGTTAGGGATTGGTCCTCCATTATGAGTATTGTCTGACATATAAGAGTAGGTTCTTCACAGGGGTCAACTATCTGATTTGAGTCTTTGATGGCAATCTCTAAGTTGATTTCCATACTGTTCTGCTCCTTCCTATTATTCTGGGTCCTCTGGTTTATCTTAATCTGTTGCACTCTAGAGGCTTGTGTATATTGGCAGGGTTAGGATTTGATCATTGTAGATCTATGGATGATGGCTTCATCCATCATGCTGATCTGATTGTATGTCTTGGTTGTATCTTCAAACACTTCCTTCAGAGTTGCCTTGTCCAAGATTGTTTTGGTCTTTCTGGGCCCATCTAGTCCTTGTGACTCTTCACATTGCATTCTATTTCTTCTACCATATGCATCATCTCACTGGACACTGTTATTTTCATTTTCCTGTTGGGAAACTGTCTAATAACATTTGGAGTTCTTGTTCCCAGGTCATCTTAATTCATGTAATTGGTATTACCTTGTTTTCAAGTACTTGGTTCATTTCATTGTTAAGTGTCTCTTGAATTTGAGAAACTGTTTGTTTGGTTCACCACCTGTGTTTGTGGAGAGTGCTTAGTTTTTATTATGGACCCTCCAGATACTAGCACTAATGTAGACTTCTCTATTGTTAAAAGTAGAGCATCTCTTCTCACTATTACTATTATTTATAATTTTTTGTGAAGCTTTCTCTTCCATTCTTTTTAGTTTCCTTATTTATTAAGAGAAAATATTTGTCATAGGATTTCCTGCTATATCTTTCCCTTTTTAGTATAATTTTAAAACTTTTCCTACCTTTTTTTAGATGTTATTAAATTTAATGCCTAATTTAAAATTGTCTTTTTAAGGGACTGGTTCATCTATTTAATCATTCATTAATTTATTTTAAATTCTCTATTTATTTTATTATTATTATTATTATTATAAGAATTTATATGAAAATTATACCATCCTTTGATGGTTGAAATTATTTATCATTGCTATGAAAATCAATCAATCAAGCTTATATTCCATAAAATTATTTAAAATATTTTTTTTAAACTATGGATGTAGTTACTAATAAACTATTTTTTCATTCCCCTAAAGTTTGGAGCCAATATGTAACAGTCCGGATTCTGTTAAAGAATGTTGGTGAATGCATCTAACTGTAGTCAGAGTTAGGGTCTGCATATAGGATGCCATGAATAATGTGATAAAAATTAAATCTATGATTGCATTTATATTAAATAAAATAATTTAATATTTAAATATTCAATACAAATACAATTTAGACCAATTCATCCAATCTTCATCTCTCTTGATTGCTCCGTTATGCTCAGTATTCAAACTTTGGGCTGGTTTTTGCAATTAACTCTCTTCAGGAGTTCCGTTAATATCCTGTAGTAATAATATTATTTAATACAATTTCAGTAGATTCCCAAAATTACTTTCAAGCAAGTTATTATGATGTCAAATTAGATATGAGTATTTAATCTTATTTTATTATGAAAATAAAATAAATAATTTAAACAAATCGGAGACTTTCTTAAAATAAAAATAAAAAATTTAATAATTTTTATTAACTGACAACAATTTAAATTTATCTTTATATATATCAACATTTATAATTATGAGTGCTTTTCATACATCTCTGCTGTATTAATATATAAATTTAAAATGATAACTTCCCATATCCCCATAGTAGATATGTATTATAAGACAAACAATATTTAATAAGTTATAAAACAATAAATGAAAATTTATAATTTCAAAAATTATAATAATACTAACTAGCTAAATTTAATTTAAACAATATAGGTATAAATGAAGATTTTTGTAATAACGAATACTTTTGAGGCAATTCCATTTTTATAAGACCCCCCCCTTCTATGTGGTGTCCCTATCATTGAAAGAATAGACCATTCAGCCAAGGATGTTAATCATTTATACAAAGAATAAATAAACAAATATTACTAAATTAATTAAGTTATTAATAAACAAAAATTCTGTCTTGTCATAAGTGTATAAATTTAATATGAAGAACCATGAAATCTTACCTTCATATTAAGTCTACTTATTTACTGTGGTCAAATTATTTTACAAGGAAGACCTAAATTTTATTAAATAAAAAAAATATTTAAGCCAATGATCTTTCCAATTTCTTTTCATCTAACGATTTTCCAAACTGGATTATCCAACATAAGTAGATTTTGGAAGCAAAGGAAATAAAATTAGGTATTTATGGATGATGATACATGAAGATGATATGATGTATTAAAAGTTTTGGTATTGTCCTATTTATTTCCATAGTTTGCGAAATAATGGTCATTAAGAATAAAGTTCTTTATTCCCTGGTCATCAATCATTGGTGAGGCAATCTCTACTCCATTGTTCCTAAATGTTCCTCTTGTGTGATGTTGACATCTTTTTTCATAAATTATTTCAATATAAATTGAAATTAGATTTTGAATTATATAGATGAAATATGTATATACTTCAGGCATTTCAGTAGGAATAAGTAATTACACTACTTTAGGTTAAATAAAAGCATTGGACCCCATGGCAAATTGTCTTTCCTCATGATGCATTTTATATATCTTGAAATCTTAAAATAATTTGTTTAAATATATAAATGTGTTTTTAATAATATTTATCTTTTTTAAAATTCAATTTTAGAATGATCTCATTAAGAATTTATCTAATTATTGTATTAAAGATAATCTCATTTTTGAAATTATGAATATTAAAGAGTAATTTATTTACTCTTTTCTTGAGTGAGATTAGGATTCTCTCTTCACAAAGATTTTATAAAAAAGGAAAAATTGTTCAAACTATTGATCCATCTTTTTTAATGTGATCAGAATTGGAACACAGCAAAATAACTGCGTAATCACTAGTACATTTGTAAAAGATATAATTAATTTGGAAATTATTTGCTTTAGCTTATACAGTAGAATCGACATTCAGTAGCATGTGTTAAATTTACTACTTGATTTCATAATTTTGTATTCATTTATTGTTCAAAGAATCATAATTAACAATTGTATAATTGAGTTTTAATTTCATTTCCTTTCTGTTTATCTGCTAAGATATGACTTTGACCTAAAGTTATCTCTAAGTTTTACATCTTGATTAGTGATGTTAGTCAAACCATTAAACATCACATGATCACTATTTCTTATGCTAGCACATTACTGTTATTAAAACAGACAAAACTCTCCATACAGTAGTGCCACTCAGTGCCGACCAGAGTAATCAATGGATGACAAGGCTTGTGCATAAAATCCCTATCTAGTGCCTACTCATCCAATATCCACAGACTAGTTTCTGTCTTGTGGCCTTCATCAGGAGGAGATTTGGATCTGAGAGCACTGCACCTAAATCTTAGGATGTAATGCAACCCTCCAGCAGCCATCTTTTATCTTTACTTAGCTGCAAAACTATGAGAATAAAATTTGAAAACAATAATGTTTTCAATCTAAGATCAATAGCGTATATAGTCTTGTGGGTCTGAACCCAGTTCAGTACCCATACATTTTAGTGTCTTTGGCTCTTTAACAACCATATCCTCCACTATCCTATTAGGCAGGATTGGTGTTAAACCACTAAACATCACATGATCGGTATTTCTTATACTAGCACATTACTGTTAGTAAAACAGGCAAAATTCTCCATACAGTAGTGTCACTCAGTGCCAACCAGAGTAATGAATGGATGCAATGATCATGTGATATTTAGTGGTTTTATATCAATTCTGCCTAATGGGATAGTGGTGGCTATGGTTGTTAAAGAGCCAAAGACACCAAAAATATATGAGTACTGAACTAGGTTCAGACCCATATGACTATATAAGCCATTGAGCTTAGATTGAAAATATTGTGTTTCAATATTATTCTTATAGTTTTGTAGTTAAGTAGAGATAAGGGGTGGCTGCTGGAGGGTTGCATTAGACCTAAGATCTAGGTGCAGTGATCTCAGATACAAAGCTCCTCACTGACGAAGGCCACAAGCCAGAAACTAGTCTGGGAATATTAGATGAGTAGGCACTAGATAGGGATTTTATGCACAAGCCTTCTGGTATCCGTTGATTACTCTGGTTGGCACTGAGTGGCACTACTGTATGGAGAGTTTTGCCTGTTTTGATGGTAGTCAATTTAAATAATTATTATATATATATCTATATGAATGATTAAAAAATAATGATTTTAATATTTAATATCATTAAAACAACTATTTATTTGACTTGACTTTTGTTATTAAAATTTTATAGTGTAACATTTAAATTATATATATTTGTGTGTGTGTATATATATATATATTAATGAAATGATGACATGGTTATTATTTATAAACTTACAATTATATTTTTGAGTTTATGTTTAAGAATTGCACATAAATAAGTGTGCTTAACAAAATTGTAAGTTACTCTTACAATATATTTATTATAATTGTTAGACTGATGAGTTATTTCATTATTCCTGTCAACATTTTGACATCAAAGATCAAAAGTAGCCTGCTTTTTCAAAACAATTTTTATATGTTTTGATATGGCTTTATGAATTTATGGCACTGATTACAATTTCCCCATAATCCATTATAACTGAAACACAGGCTTATTATATACCTGTATACCTGCGTCTATATATGTAATATAGGGTATATGAGCACAGACTTTCAGATGACCCATCACTCTCCACTCTATCTAATAACACTGATACCCTCAAGCACATATATGCTGAAAAGATAAATAATCACCAATATACATATTTCATGCTAAACCAGCAGTCATCAGTTGGTCCAGATTATCATCTCCCACACAAATATACCAAATGTGCTCAGATATATATTAAGATAGACAATCTTCATACTTTAATGGACAGGCTCCAATCTACTACACACTCCAACTCTTCAACCGTCCATTCAATTGAAAATCTGATGATGGAATGCTCGAAGGTCACCCTGAGGCCGAGATTCTTGTTACACCCATGTTGACCTAAGGTCAATCTGAACCCCACATGTACAGGACATAATACATTTAATACATATGCAAGGATGGGCAGACATCTCTACAATGTGCTTGAGTGTATCAGTGTTATAGAGTGGAGAGTGATGGGTCATCTGAAAGTCTGTCTTCATATACCCTATATTACATATATAGACACAGGTATATAATAAGCCTGTGTTTCAGTTATTACATTGTATTGATGTCTGTCCATCCTTGCATATGTATTAAATGGATTATGTCCTGTACATGTGGGGTTCAGATTGACCTTAGGTCAACATGGGTGTGACAAGAATCTCGGCCTCAGGGTAGCCTTCAAGCATTCCATCATCAGATTTTCAATTGGATGGAAGGTTGAAGAGTTGGAGTGTGTAATAGATTGGAGCCTGTCCATTAAAGTATGAATATTGTCTATCTTAATATATATCTGAGCACTTATGGTATATATGTGTGGGAGATGATAATCTGGACCAACTGATGATTGCTGGTTTAGCATGAAATACGTATATTGGTGATTATTTATCTTTTCAGCATATATGTGCTTGAGTGTATCAGTGTTATTAGATAGAGTGGAGAGTGATGGGTCATCTGAAAATCTGTGCTCATATACCCTATATTACATAATCCGTTATAAAAATAAGTTTGATGAGAATCTACAAAAAGAATATTCCCAAGATTGCTTTTTCTAATGATATCTGTTTATAAGTACTATAAGTGCATTGCAAATTACTAGTATACCCTTGATAAGAGATAAAATTATTATTACTAGGTAATAAATAGTCTCAAATATTATACTTAACTATTGTAAATTATATTCAAAATCGAATATGAGGTGAGAAGCAATATATAATTTAACAAAACAATTGTTAAAAACAAATAAATCATCATCATCATTAGAATATTCAAAATTAAAGTTTTGATAGAAGTAGATTTTAATATTTACTTGGATTACAAATAATTTTAAGAAGTACCACTAAAAATGTTCTGATTTTAGCATTATTTATGTAATAACTTATTCTTCTTTATTTTTTTTTAGGTTTCAATAGAAGTCTCATCTGAAAAACTAGCTGTTCTTGGGCGAATCGAAAATCAAAAAATTGATCAGTCTATCACATTTATATTTATTCTGATGGTATTGAAAATTGTTTATCACCTATTGAAGTTATGTGATTTTTATCGATATCTTCAAGGAGTTATATTATTCAGAAAATCTTAAAGAATTGTTTTACATAAATTACTTTCTTGTTTTTCTTTCAGGAAAAGCACAATATTAATTATCATTTATAGGTGAATGTTCAGTTTAATTAATTTATTGAAAATATAACTTTTAATCTAATGAAAAACTAATTCCAAAATATTATGTATAATCACTATATTCAATTCTAATGGTGATTAGAAGCAACAAGAGGACACTGCAGAATCATATAATCAAGTTTTCTGGATGAATTGCAGAAACTTTTACTCTTAAGCTTAATTGTTACCAGTGTCATTCATAAAATATCATTTCCAGCACACTTTTTCAATTTCAATTAGTTATTTGATAATTTTATTAATAATCAAACTTTTGTGGAAATAGATGATAATAAATCATGTGACCAGTTATTATGTGGAAAATATTTAAAATTTAATATAAATGATAAATTTATATATTTTAGTTTTTAAAAAATTATTCTGAAGATATATACATATGCATTAAATCATAGTGAAAGAAAATCATGTAAGCTACTCTAATGTAAAATATATAATAGCAACTTTTTTTGAGTCTTTGTCTTGTCAAAAGTTGATTTGAAGTGTAATGAGTAAGTGAAATTGTGTTAATTCTTTAAACAGATGATAATGACTGTACAAGGAGTTCTGCATACATTGTGAATATATTACTGAAGATTTTTTACAATTGACATTGAAATATTAATTTTTGTTATCTGCGGAACAAAATTATTTTAAAATTTTGTGACTTTTTTTTAAGTTTAAATTTTGATTGTTTACAAGATAATATTCAAAGTCATTGTGTTTAATGTTAATTTTTAGCCATCACTTGATAAGTTTTTAAAACATTTAGAATTGAAGTAAAAAAATATTCAGTTTATAATTTTTTCTGGATAAGGTTGTACAAATGCTTGAAAAAATACAAACATGGTACTTTTTTGGAATGCCATTGAATAATTGCAAAAAAAAAATGTCCTTAATTATAGAAAGATAATGGCCATTTTTATGAAGTTAATTCTGTTCACAAGCTACAACATATAAATAATTTTGTTTGGGAATTCATTATTTTGAAAATTTTTTATATAAATATGTCCAGAAGAATGAAACAGACAATTTACTGTCAATTTAATTTGTCTATCAAAACTGAAATTCCTTTTACATAATGTCAAGTAATTTAAACATTTAAATGTTATATGAAATCAATCATTCTTAAGAATTGTTTTCTATAAATTATCAAATTATATATTGTTGATAAAAATAATTAAAACTTATTAGAAAAAATTTGCTCAAGAAATGTTTTCTATGGATAATTTATTATAAATATTCTGTATAATGTTTTGTAAAAAGAAGGATTTTCCACTACTTACTTAATAATGCATAAAATATCTCTTACTGAAGAAAAATCTTTTAAGTGTAATTTTTGTGATTACAAATCTTTAAAAAAAACTAATTTAAAGCTTCATGAAAGAATTCATACTGGAGAGAAACCTTTTAAATGCAGATTTTGTGATTATAGAAGTTCTCACAATACTAACCTAAAGGTACATGAAAGAAGTCATATTGGAGAAAAACCTTTTAACTGTGGTTATTGTGACTTCAAAACGTGGCGTAAAGATTATTTAAAATTGCATGAAAAAACTCATACTGGAGAAAATCTTTTTTATTGTAGTGTTTGCAATTACAAGAGTGGTATAAAAAGTTGTGTTATAAGACATGAAAGAATTCATACTGCAGAAAAATCATTCGTCTGCAGCTTTTGTGATTACAAGACTTTTCAAAAAATTAACTTACAAGTTCATGAAAGAAGTCATACCGGAGAAAAACCTTTTAACTGCAACTTTTGTGATTACAAAACTTCTCATAAAGCTTATTTAAAACTGCATGAAAGAATTCATACTGGAGAACAACTCTTTTATTGTAATGTTTGCAATTACAAGAGTGCTATAAAAAGTTGTTTCATTAGACACAAAACTATTCATACTGGAGAAAAGACGTTCATTTGTAGCTTTTGTGGATACAAGACTTTTCACAAAACTAATTTAAAACGTCATGAAAGAACTCATGGAGAAAAATCTTTTAACTGTAACTTCTGTGATTACACAACTTGCCATAAAGCTTATTTAAAATTACATGAAAGAACCCATACTGGAGAAAACCTCTTTTACTGCGGCCTTTGTGATTATAAAAGTGCTATAAGAAATTGTTTTATAAGGCATGAAAACACTCATACTGGCGAAAAGCCATTCATGTGCAGATTATGTGATTACAAGACATCTCATAAATTTAGTTTAAAAATTCATGAAAGAATTCATACAGGAGAGAAACCTTTTAATTGCAGATTTTGTGATTATAAATCCTCTCAAAAAGGTACCCTAACAGTGCATGAGAGAATACATACCGGAGAAAAATCTTTTAAATGTATTTTTTGTAATTATAAAACTTATAAAAAAGCTCATTTGGAACATCATCAAAGAACTCATACTGGAGACAAATGTTTTAAAAGGAGCTTTTGTGATTATAAAGCTTCTTGCAATACTAATGTAAAACTGCATGAAAGAAATCATTTTGAACAAAAATTTTATTGCCATTTGCATTATTTTAAAACTGCTTCCAAATTTAGTTTAACAGTAGATGAAAGTACTTACATACAAAAGAATTGTTTTCAATCCAATTTTAGTGATTTTAAATCTATTTCTCAGCTTAATTTGTCACCTCATAAAAACAATATTCAGGTACAACACATAAAGGATTGTGCTATTACTGCTCTATTTAAATGTCATTTGTGTGATTATGAAGATGCAGAGGAACATGTTTTGGAAAATCATGAAACTAATCATTTTACTGATTGTGAGATTATGGAGATTCTTATTCAATTAAATTGAACATTTTTGATAAATCTATTTTAATGAAAATTTGTTATGTTTAACTTCTAATTTTTTTGCACTACTTTTATGATTAATATATATATGAAACTACTATTTTTATTTCACATGGAGTTTTTTTATTTTTAATAAGAATTTTGTAAGTTTCCTTTTTAATTTGTATTCTAATGGCTACCAGATATTGATTTTATTTGTATGCATATAGAAATGATTTTAATTTGCAAACAAGGGTTTTAAAAAAATACAGAATATCTCAATTGTATTTAAGAATCTAAATATATAAATTTGATTCCTACGCTAGTATTGTCACTGATCAGGCCAGGAACATCTGAAGAAGAGTGAAGAATATTACCATTTGAAGTGTTGTGTAATCTATGTTGTCTATTTGTGGCTTATTAGTAATATTTGTATGTGGAAAAGCTTAAAATTTTCTAGACATTCAACATTTAATGATAGATAATGGAAATACACCAACATATGATCACATCTAAGTAATAGTTGTTTTTCATAGTATAAAAAGATATTAGGTTTATTGAGATATTGATTTAACTATATTTAATATTATCACTACAAAGTAATTGTAACACATGCTGTCTATCTTTTGTAGAGGAAGGAGATTTTGCATTGTGTAATAGTTTTTGTCAAAGTTCTTATCATTTCCATTGTTCATGATTGAAGGCATCCAACTGTACAAATGTGATGTATGGAATGCGAAAGACAAAAAGGCCAAAGTTGACTCTCAAACTGGTACTTTTTAAAAAAATTATATGGTTGATGTTAAAAAAATAAGTGAACAGAAACAAAAGTTATCTGCTTAATTTTTTGAAAAACCATTTTAGGATTTTTTATTAGTAAATATGATGAAATTAATCTAAAACTTACTATTTATGAAGAAGAAATATGAAAATTAAAAAAATATATGAGGGCATAAAAATAAATAGAATCAGTTAAAATGTGCCTCTTGTATTGAATTGAATTCCTGATATAGTTTACTTAAAAACAAATTAGATAGGAAAAATTGTGATAATGCATATAAAGTAATTTATATAAAATAAAATTAAAATTTATTAAAAAAGATGTTATGTTAAAAATTGAATTTAAAGTGATAATTATGTGTAAAATGCATAAATTAAAAGAAAATTATTTTAAGAAATAAGGATATTTATAATGACTTTTGACTATGGTAAAGGTGATAATAGAATAGGCAATCATGAAATCTTAACAGAAAAGAAAAAAACATGGGGGGAAAATGCAGCAAAACAATATGTATGTGTGTGTGTATAAATTAATAAATGGGCAAACTTTTTACATAAAAAATGGAGAAGAAAAATATATGTAAATAATGAAAATGACATTAATAAAATCTTGTGTTTTGTATGTTGATTGCTTCAATATAATTTTATTTAAAATGGATAAGCATATATAATATTGGAAGATTTCGAAGACATGTGTATAGTAAACATTGGTACGTTTGGTGATAAAGAATTAAATTCATTTTAGCTTGCAAAACATGTTTGATATGATCTCTGAACCAAGACAAGCAGAGTAACAAGGCATTAGTTCTATAAACAAGTGATAACATTTGAATATCATCCATGGTAGTTTGTTATTGCTTTCTAGTTTCTTAGAAGCATATACAGAATGTCATGAGTGAAGAACTTGAAGAAAATTTGTTAGTGGTATTTATATTAATTTGGATTATAATAATGTTGAAAAAATTTCATGTTATTTCAAAATAATATAAATTCTGAATTACTGACATCTTTTTAAGACAGGTGGTACTGCAAAGTTTCTTTAAAACTAACTATTATCAATACATTAAAATTTGAATAGGATTTAGATTTGTTATTATGTAATAGTTTTAACAAGGCTGTAAACCTTAGCAATGAGCGTCTGAAAAAATCGTCACTAGGGGCCTCTGTAGGTCTTTAAAACACACGCTTACGCTATGAAGAAAAGAGAGAATCCCTTCTTTACTTCGACCTACTTTTATATATAAATAGGTGAAGCAGAAGTGTTTTGATCTAAGAGTGTGAAGCTATTAAATACTTCACTAATTAAGTCCACAATTCTTATAATACATTAATACTCGCGAAATCTTACGATTTATTACGAGTTAATGAAAAGATCTTATAGTAAGAAATATATTACGATAATTTAAAGTTGTAATTATAAATTTTATTAAACGCTCACTATTATTTCAGTAATAGTTTTAACAAGGCTGTAAACCTTAGCAATGGGCGTCTGAAAAAATCGTCACTAGGGGCCTCTGTATGCATCTGTACAATTATATAAAGTCAATAAATATATTTTTAAATAAAACACATGCTTTTGAAGAATTTTTGTCAGAAAGTGAATTTGAGTATTGGAAATTTATTAAATATTTATGAGGGACAATACACATGTCCAGAAATAATATATTTCACACAATAGATTATGTATTGGTAGCGAAAGAGGGAATAAATAAAATACGGAAAATTAAGGTATTTGATAATGAAGAAAAAGTATGCACTAGTGAACATAATTTCATTGTAATTGAAATGGTTAGGAATGTGATGGAGAATAGAAATAAAAGTAGACATAATAGTGAAAGATGTGGATGGAGAGTAAATGATAAGAATAAGTTGGAAGAGTATAAAATACAAGTTGAAGAAATAATGGAAGAGTGGGTTGGGGGTGAGTATAAGGATTGGTGTAAGGAAGTAGAAAAAGTTGCAAATAGGGTTTTAGGTGAGAATATTGAAAAGAATAAAAGTAATAAAAAAATTAAAATTAGTAAAAGTGTAAAAGAAAGGAAAGAAGCATGTAGAGAATATAAGTGTGCTATTAAGAATAAGGAAAGTGAAAAAGATATTAATGCTAAATGGGAAAAGTACTTAGAAAAGAAGAAGTTAGCTAAAATAGATATTTATAGAGAGAAAATGAAATTGAATAGTAAATTGTTGGAGGATATTAATAAAAGTGGAAGAGATGGAAGTAAAAAATTTTGGAATTATATTAAAAGGAGAAATGTAGGGGAGAGAGTGTTAATATTACTAGATGATGAGGGAACTGAGTGTAGTTCTAGAGAAGATTTAGAGAGAATCTTAAATAGTTATGTAATGAATATAGAAAAGATGTTAGATGTGAATGATAGAATATTAGAAAATATGAAATAATATAGTAATGGGAATATTAGTTTTTCAGAAAATGAACTAAATGAGGTAGAAAAGAAATTGAAAAGTGGGAAGGCAAGAGGTTTAGATGGATGGGCAGCAGAGATGGTAATGAATTTAAGATATAGGGCAAAAGTAAAGTTATTATCCTGTTTTAATAAAATGGCACAGAATAGAGTTTTCCCAAGTAGTTGGAGTAATACAAGAGTAAGGTTATTATTTAAAGGAAAGGGTAAGGATCATAGAAAGTTGAATAATTATAGACCGATAGCGGTAACATCAGTTTTATATAAAGTTTTCTCGTATATGGTGGCTAGTAAAGTTGTAAAATGGATGGAAGGGAATAATGTAGTGGGTGAAATGCAAGGAGGTTTTAGATTAGATAGGCGTATAGGAGATAGTTTATTTGTAGTTACACAACTTATGGATATGAGTAGGAATGCAGATAAACAGTTATATATGAGTTTTATAGATATAGAGAAGGCATATGATAGAGTAAATAGAAATAGATTATGGATAAGTTTAGCAAATTTGGGAATGGATGAAACTTTAATAGATATTATTAAGAAATTATATGAAAATAATTATTATATATATCAATTAGAGAATATAGAATCAATTAAAGTTAAAAATGGTGTGGGACTAAGGCAAGGATGCCCTATGTCACCTATTTTGTTTGTGTTGTATTTGAGTGAAATGGAAAGAGCAATAGAAAGATTAGGAAGAGGGATAGAGATACCGTTAATAGGTAGAAAGGGAGTATATATTTTGTCAGGTCTTTTTTTTGCAGATGATATATTTTTGTGTGCAGAAAAAAGAGAAGATATGGAAGTTATGTTGAGGACATGTGCAAGGGTGGGTAAAGAGATGGGGATTAAATTTAGTGAAGAAAAATCAAATATAATGATGGTTAATACTGAGGAAAGAGAAGATGTAGAATTTTTATTGGGAGATATTAAGTTAAGTGTGGTGAATAGATATAGTTATTTGGGAATTATTTTAAGTAATCAGAAAAATTATTTGGATGAATGGGAGAAAAAATTGATAAATGAAGCAAAGAAAAGAAAAGGATTGATAAAGAAATTAACAGTATTTTCATATAATAAATATGATGTAGCTAGAATTATATGGAAAGGAGTTGCAGTAGCAGGGTTAACATATGGTAATGATGCATTATATGTTAGTAAAAAGATATTAGATTATTTAGAAAAAGCTCAAAGGGAAGTAGGAAGACATGCATTGGATGCAGAAGTATGGACAGCAAGGGAGGCAATTCAAGGAGAAATGGGATGGTCAAGTTTTCATATGAGAAATGCAAAAAGTAAAATGAAAATGTTTGGTAGATTGCAGTTTATGGATAATAAAAGAATAGCTAAAATAGTATTTAATTGGGTTATGAGTAAAGGGCAGGTAACACGATGGGTGAGAAAGGTAATGCGATATGCAAAAGATTTGGATAAAGAATTTATATCAGTATATTTGTATAAAAGATGGGATGATTGTGTTAAGAGGATTATTGAGTGTTATAGTAGTAAGGAATGGGATAAAAGAATAAATTTATTAATAAAGACTAGGGAGTTAGAGAGATGGAGAAATAGTATGGAGAGTAAAAAGAGTTTAAATATATATAGAAATAAACAGAATATTAAGTGTGAGTTAATATATGATAATAGTAAGGAAAGTAGTTTATTGTTTAAGGCTCGAACGGGATCTTTAGCTACAAAAGAATATACATGTAAATGGAAAAATATGGGTGATTTATTTTGTAAATTATGTAAGGAAGGAATTGAAAATATTAGGCATTTGTTAATTGAATGTAAATGTTTGAAAACAGAAAGGGTACATATAATGAAGTTGTGGAAAAATAAATATGAAAAGAGTGATTATACAGAAAGTGAATTATTGGTTTTTATGCTGGGTTTGGGAAAAGATAAGGGGGATTTAGATATAAAGGTTATAGAGTTGACAAAAATTATGTTGTGGAAATGGGATAGAGCAGATTATGGGTGAATTTAGAGTGGGGAATGTAAAAGAAAGTGGCTAACAGGTTTATCTGGGCATAATTGCTGAGATATTCTTGACTTCGTTTAAGGAGAAGCCATAATACATCACATCACATCACATGCTTACGCTATGAAGAAAAGAGAGAATCCCTTCTTTACTTCGACCTACTTTTATATATAAATAGGTGAAGCAGAAGTGTTTTGATCTAAGAGTGTGAAGCTATTAAATACTTCACTAATTAAGTCCACACTTCTTATAATACATTAATACTCGCGAAATCTTAAGATTTACTACGAGTTAATGAAAAGATCTTATAGTAAGAAATATATTACGATAATTTAAAGTTGTAATAATAGTGAGCGTTTAATAAAATTTATAATTACAACTTTAAATTATCGTAATATATTTCTTACTATAAGATCTTTTCATTAACTCGTAGTAAATCGTAAGATTTCGCGAGTATTAATGTATTATAAGAATTGTGGACTTAATTAGTGAAGTATTTAATAGCTTCACACTCTTAGATCAAAACACTTCTGCTTCACCTATTTATATATAGAAGTAGGTCGAAGTAAAGAAGGGATTCTCTCTTTTCTTCATAGCGTAAGCATGTGTTTTAAAGACCTACAGAGGCCCCTAGTGACGATTTTTTCAGACGCTCATTGCTAAGGTTTACAGCCTTGTTAAAACTATTACTGAAATAATAGTGAGCATTTAATAAAATTTATAATTACAACTTTAAATTTGTTATTATGGTTATAATATTAATAATTAGCCATTAAGCTAATGCACATGTGCTTTGTGGATTTTAACTATAAGTGAATACTCTCACTTTCCAAACACAAAATAAAGTCTTTGTGAAAAGATAGAATGAATCATCTATCTTTTCAACCTAAACATTTATGTATGGGCAAATCTTAAGCATTTGAAAGTGAGATCTGAGATCGTGAAGATGTTAAGTGATCACTTTAAATTACTTTTACTATGCCTGAATGAATGATTCATTCTATCTTTTCACAAAGACTTTATCTTGTGTTTGTAAAGTGAGAGTATTCATTTATAGTTAAAATCCACAAAGCGCATGTGCATTAGCTTAATGGCTAATCATTAATATTAGTTTATACAACATAATGCTATATAAAATAAATATCTTATTTATTATAGTTATAGTTTTTTTTTATTATCTATCACTTTGCTTTGTCTATATCATTGATAAACCTCTAAATAATTTCATTGATGAAAAAAATATATTAAAGTGATGTAAAATGGTTTCTCCTAAAATAAAGTTTCTATACTTATTTCCAAAAATACTGTTAGGCAAGTTGAACATTCCCTGTCATTAAAATTGTTAAATATCTCAATAAACTCATCTATTTATTTTAAATTACAAAATCATTTCATCCCATTTTAATGAATACTGTTTTATTAATTCCATTGTCTAATTCTCATTCTCTATTTTTTAGAAACAAAAAAATCATAAAATCTCTGCCTTTTATATTCCTTTATTCTGAAGTTAATATCCCACACTTACAGAAATAAATTTTTATTAGTTTTCTCCCATTTCTACATACACTACATTGACAATATCTTTATTCCATTTTTGCATTTCCCCCCTAGAATCTAAAAGTCCTGACCTTGGACTAAATAACAATAAGCTCTAGTATTTTATACACCCTACCAATGTCCAAATTCCAGAATGTGTTACAGTCTTTGATTCTTTCGGTCATACCCTAATTGCTGAATCATCCAATCATTTGTTTTTTTGACTCTTAATTTTTAAGAATTGCATCTCTGTATCATTTTTCTGTCAATCTAGAAATCAATTTTCTCATTAAATATATTTTTCTTCAATTCGTATTTTACAGAATTATTTCTTGAACTGATGCAATAATGAGGTGAAACATCACTAGTAAAATAAATACATCAATACCATATATAGTTCTTAAAATTAATGTTGTCACACTAAGAATTTGAAAATCAAAGATTTTTTATGTCATAAATATTTGTCCGATTTTAATAAGATTTTCCAGAATTCAAATACTGTCTAAAAACTAGTTTAGAAAAGATATTAGAACAAACTTGTGATTCAAATTATTATTTTTATGCATAATCCTGTATGTGCTTAATAAGATAATATTTGATAGGAAAGAAATTATGTCACAGTTTTCAAATATATGAAAGCCATTAACATTACAACAAGTTTTATTATGAAATTCCAAATATATATTTTAGATTGAGTATTACATATATTACAATATGATTGATTTCTTTTCAATTTAACATTAATTTACAAATGTAGCTTTATTCCGAGATTTATGTAAAAAGTATACAAGTATATAAGCAAGAATTTTGTTTCATTTTTTTTTTAAAAAAAAACTAACAAAATAACCTTCACTTAATTTTTTTCATTAAAACTTCGTCTAACAAAGATAATATTAATAGTAGTAAAGCTATAAAAAAGTTGATTTGAGTTAATCAACAAGCTGGATTTGAAATTGGTCATAGCTCAATAGATTATATCCAGATATTTAAGAAAATTATAGATTAATAAGCATGAGTTGTCTTTATGCATTAGATTATGGAAAGGCATAGGACTCTATAATTATTTCTGCTGTTATTAATGCTTTGGAAGATCATTAACCAGTTTGTTATCAAATTGTAAAGAATATTTATAAAAATTTAACAACGCTGATTAGATTCCATAATGAAAGTAAAGTTAATGGAAGTTGATTTCGTTTTATAGAAAGCATTTTGGAGAGATTTAGAGTAAAAAAGGTAAAAATAATCTGATCAAATTATTAATGTTGATGAAATACTAATGAAATTATTCGTGGAATGAAACTTGAATGAGCACTTATAGTAGAACGAATTTAATACTAAAGCAAATTATAGCTCTGAGCATAAAAGAAATCTTTATTACAAATACATTTTATCACTTCATGTGGGCGTGGAACTCAGATATATAGTGCAGTAACTTTAGACAGAAAGTAAATATTAAGGTTGATAAAAGGTTTGTGGTAAAATACATAAATGAGAGAACAAACAGATTTTACTAACATAAAGAGACTTAAGAAGCTAAAATGGAACTGGATTTCAGATGTTTCCAAAAACAACAGATGTGCAATTCTCATATAAAGAAATGGTCAGAAATATAATAACTCAATTTTGAGATGGATTGATGAGATTAGTATATAGGAATGATATAAAAAGTAAACTATGGATTAAAATTATAGAAATAAATTGAAAGACCTTCTTTTTCACTTAATTGGTAATGGCAGAAAAAAGTTTAAAAATATATATATGATTAATTATATTTTACTACATTTAATATAAAATATTAAAAAATATGCAAATATATTGAAAAGCAGTTGATTTATATTTAATTAAATTTATGATTATTGTAAAATATATACTTGTATATTTTAAAGAAATATTTTCATTCATATAACTATTAAAAAATAAATTTTCTCAAATCTTATAGTATTCTTGATATTGGGTGCAATATAAAATGGTGGCATTAATGTTTAGAATATTCTTAGATGGTTCTCAGACATGAGTATTGTGCTCTTTTAGTTTGCTAACATACTATCAATAACATCACATGATCACCATTTCTTATGCTTGCTTGTAACTGTTATTAAAACAAGCAAAACTCTCCATATAGTTTTGCCACTCAGTGCAAGCCAGAATAATCAACGGATACCAGAAGGCTTGTGCATAAAATCCCCATCTAATGCCTACTCATCCAATATCCCCAGATTAGTTTCTGGTTTGTGGCCTTCATCAGTGAGGAGCCTTGGATCCGGGAGCACTGCACCTATATCCTAGGATCTAATGCAACTCTCCAGCAGCCACCCCTTACCTCTACTTAACTACAAAACTATGAAATTGAAAACACAATATTTTCAATCTAAGTTATATAGCTTATATAGTCATATGGGTCTGAACTCAGTTCAGCACCTATACATTTTGGTGTCTTTGGCTCTTTAACAACCACAGCCACCACTATCCTATTAGGCATGATTGGTGTTAAACCACTAAATATCACATGATCACTATCTCTTATACTAGCACATAATTATTATTAAGGCAAAACTCTCCGTACAGTAGTGCCACCCTGTGCCAACCAAAGTAACAATGGTTGCCAGAAGGCTTGTGCATAAAATCCCTATCTAGTGCCTACTTATACAATATCCCCAGACTAGTTTCTGGCTTGTGGCTTCATCAATGCAGAACCTTGGATCTGAGAGCACTGCACCTGGATCTTAGGATTTAATGCAATCCTCCAGCAGCCACCTTTTATCTCAACTACAAAACAGTCTTAAATTGAAAACACAATATTTTTAACCCAATCTCATTAGCTTAAATAGTCATATAGATCTCAACTCAGTTCAGTACCTACACATTTTGGTGTCTTTGGTTTTTTAATAACCATAGCCTCCACTATCCTATTAGGAAATATTGGTTTTAAGCCAATAAACATGAGTGGCAATACTGTATGGAGAGTTTTTCCTGTTTTAATTACAGTTATAAGCAAGCATAAGAAATGGTGATCATGTGATGTCTATTGGCTTAAAACCAATTCTGCCTAATAGGATAGTGATGGCTATGGTTATTAAAAACCCAAAGACCACAAAATGTATAAGTACTGAACTGAGCTTGTTTTGAAAATATTGTTGTGTTTTCAATTTAAGACTCATAGTTTTGTAGTTAAGTAGAGATAAAAGGTGGCTGCTGGAGGGTTGCATTAGATCAAGATGCAGTGCTCTCAGATCCAAGGCTCCTCACTGATGAAGGCCACAAGCCAGAAACTAGTCTGGGGATATTGGATGAGTAGGCACTAGATGGGGGATTTCATGCATAAGCCTTCTGGAATCCATTGATTATTCTGGCTTGCACAAACTGGCAAAATGTATGGAAAGTTTTGCCTGTTATAATACTAACATGAATTGTATAAAAAGAAAATAAAAATTTTTACTTTTTATTCTACTTTCATAAATGTTTTACAGCATGACAAGGATCACCATCTCTTATGCTGTATGGAGAGATTTGCCTGTTTAAATTTTACAGCAGTTTTGCAAAGAGTATTTTGAGGATTAAAATGGGAAGTTAAGGAAGTGAAAGAAAATAAAAATTATTTAAGTCAACTAGATTTTGCAGATGATGTAATTGTTTAGCAAATACTGCTTAAAAGAACTTCAGGAAACATTGCAAGAGGTATCAGATGTAAGTAAAAAAAATAGAACTAAAAATTATTTCTCAAAAGATTAAAAATATTCAATTTATTTTATCAAAAGAAGAAAGTACAAATTGATAATGATAAACTAGAAGTTAGAAACCATAAATAACTCAGTTTGTTGTATTAATACAGATGAAAGCATTATTGATGAAAGTAAGCATACAATTTGGATGTAGTGCTTTTGTTAGAAATAATGGAATATTAAAAGGAAATTTGTTTGAAAAGAAAGATTTTAATAAATGTGTTTTACTAGTTCTTATAGATATAAGATTAGAACACTTGATAGAAGAACAATACATATTTCAAATCAGTCAACAAAGTATAAAGAGATGTATGTTAAAAATAACACGAAGAAAGCAAAACAAAATTCATGGGGTGAGAAAAAAAACTATGTAGTTGCCATTAGTAGAAGTTGAGATGGGGATGGGATGGGCATAAGTATGTTAGAAATAACACGAAGAAAGCAAAACAAAATTCATGGGGTGAGAAAAAAACTATGTAGTTGCCATTATTAGAAGTTGAGATGGGGATGGGATGGGCATGGAGAGTTAAAATATTAAACTGGATTTCAAGAGATGTAAGAAGTATGCAGAGGTAATGTGGAAAAAGACTACAAATTGGATGATAATGTTGGAAAGACTTATCTTGCAGTAGATTGATAATGGTTGAAAATGATTATATAAATAAAAGCATTTCAGGGCCAAAAGTCTCCATACAGTAGTGCAAGCCAGAGTAATCAATGGATGCATAAAAATTGGTGCATATCATTCCTACCTAGTGCCTACTCATCCATTCTCCCCAGACTAGTTTCTAGCTTGTGACTTTCATCAGTGAGGAGTTTTGAATCTGAGAGTACTGCACCTAGATCTAATGCCAGCAGTTACTTTTTACCTATAAATCTATTAGTCCAAAATGAAAACATGATAATGTTTATAATCCAAGCTCTTTCACTTGTATAGCTTGTATAAACATAGAAAATGGTAATATGTAAAAACATTTTTTTAAAAAAAAGTGATATTTTTTGGTTTTAATAAAAACAACTAGAGAGCAAAATAGAAATATATTGACAAATCTAACGCCATTTTTTGACATCAAAGCAACTCTTTGAATGCATTTATATTGTAACCGGACCACCTACCAACCTATATTATCTGTTGGAACTATTTCCTGATGAGCATATTGCAGGATGGAAACAAAGATTGGCATTACCCAATGTTTATCTTACCACCCTACAACAATATTTCCTGCTCATCAGAGGATGTAGCATTCAAGAGACTGAAAACATCTAGAAAACTTGTTTGTTTGGTTTCCCAAATGGCACCACTAGAGTTCCAGCTTACCACAACCTTACTTTTTCAGATCTGGTTATGCTGAACATAGCTCAGAAGGCATGAGATTCTTGTGAATGAATGCCATAAATGATGAGTTATGTGAAATGAGACTGACTAGGTAGATTAGTTTTAGATAACAATGATTTATTTATTTGTCAACAAAAGTTATTGACAGTTCATCTTTGGATTATCAGTTCATATATGCGCATATATTCCTAGGCCAGTTTGATTTACATTTGATTATTTTCATAATCATCGATAATTGGTTTTGGATAACAATGATTTATTTATCTGACAACAAAAGTTATTGACAGTTCATCTTTGGATTATCAGTTCGTACATGCACATTCCTAGGCCAGTTTGATTCATTCTTTTCATAATCATTGATGATTGGTGATAAGTTCTGTACAAAGTATTCATCCTTGATTGTAATATGTGGAAGTAAATCTCGGTCATCCATCTGTGATCCAGGTATGGAAATAAATTCAAGCCATCTTTGATCCAGGTATGTGGATATAAATTCAAATCATTTATCTTTAATTCAGGTAAGTCGATATAAATTCAAGTCATTCAACTTTGATCCAGGTATGTGGATATAAATTCGAGTCATTCATCTTTGATCCAAGTGTCTGGGTTTAAATTCAAGTCATTCACTTATATTCTTTAATTCAGATTTGTAGATTTGAGTTATTCATTTGTTTAATTCATTTTTGGTACAGGTGTTTGGGTTTAAATTCAAGTCGTTCCTATATTAAAATATTAATTCTCTAATTCAGATTTGTAGATTTAAATCATTTATTAACTTAATTTATCTTTAATCCAAGTATATGGATGTAGGTTTAAGTCATTCTTTTATATTAAAAGATTAATTCTTGAATTCACATGTGTAGATTTGACCTATTAATTTGTTTAACTCATCATCTTTGATATAGATGTCTGGGTATAAATTCAAGTCATTCCTTATATTAAAATATAATTCAGATTTATAGATTTTAGTTATTCATTTGTTTAATTCCTCTTTGATACAGGTGTATCTTTGAAGTAGAAACACATTCATTTAATTTTTACATAGAAGCATTTTTAATCTGTGTATTATAAAGGCATATCTAATTCCTGTTCATATTTGAAGTAGAAACATATTCAATTTAATTTTTCTACCCACACATCACAAATCCTATATCCACGTATATATAAATACATCTTTGAATTAACTCATATATTATTATATTTTTCTTAAATTTTTAAAATCAGTGTAGTTATTATTCTTTAAAAACATTATTCTTTAAAACATTATTTTCTTAGGTTTTATTTGATAAATCAATCATTTGAATAATTTTATTTTATATGTTAATCATTTCAACAAATTCGTTTTCAAAATATATTTAAATATTATAAATGTATCTAAATTTTCCTTACCTTGACATTTAAATCTTCACATTAAGAAGCTACTGTTATTTACATGGACATGTTCTCTACTTCTTGGGCTTCACATGGATGGAGAAAGAGGAAGAATTTTCTACTCACTCATCCTGGAGTTTTTCAAATTAATAATGCGTTTTTCCATCATTCAGTTATCTAGTAACAAAGTTTTCTTCTGTTGGTGATAACTGCATTTCAAACTTGGTTGTTTTAGAATTTCAAAAAGTAATAAAATTTCAATAGGTCTCACTGTAACTCTTATTGTAACTCCAACTGTAACTATAACTCTGTCTGTAACTGTCACTGTCTAATTAAACTGCTCCTTTTATTTCTTCTGCTTCCTGTGTTTTTTCATCTAACAACTTGTTTTAAAAAACAGCTGATTAAAAGCCCCAGGCAAGAAGATGATGCTATCTTGAACTGTTTTTACTTTTAAATCTGAAAATATATAGCTCTAAAATAAATTATATCTACTTTATTTTAAATTGAAGCTTTATCAATTAATGATAAAGATTTATTAATTAAGTGCTTCTTTTATATTTTCTTTATTTAGCCTTATTATTATTATTATTTGTTTTTATAATGCAATTGAGAAAAGTGACTTTAATTCACTATCACTTGCTTCTTTATTTAAATTTTTATTACATCAGTTTTATTTTTAATTTAAACTGCTTTAGCTGGGGAGGGAAAGAAATCTTAAAAAAATATATATAAAACAATGTGTCTGTTTAATTACCCCCTGCTAAATTTTGGGATAAAATTGCCTGGAAATACAATTTCATTCCACACAGTATAAATGTCATTACTCATTGTGTCTCTACTGGAGTTGGATAGGCTGATGAAATAGGTAAGATGAGATGGGAAAAGTGAATATGTGAACTGTAGCCTCCAATGTCAGAATAAGCAGATGGCCAAGCACAACTACTAGTACACAATGCCCCATGATGTCACAAGAAAGTATCTCATTTTTAAGTATTACCTCTCTTGTACCTAGAGGAATCATCCAAATAAGAGTAGGAGCCAGAGAAAAAAAATATTTGGCACTGAGCCAATCCTTCTCATCTTCTGTGAGTCTTAAGGGCTTGATCTATTCATGAAGCTAATACACACTGCTGGACTACTCTAGGAGCTCAACATCCAGGTCTGGATAGTGCCAAGCATATACTTCAGAGCATCATGAACACAATGCATCCAAGCAACCCTGCTCAATCATCCATCCACCACAACATGAAAAACACAATTTCACACATCACTACCTCTCACTCACAAACTTCCATCAGCTATCTCTACAAAGAGTCATAACAGCCTTGCATTGAATGTTTCCTTTTCCTCCTTCTATTACTGTAAATTTTATTCACATATTGTTTCACTATTGTATATGGGCCTTCATAAATATCCTGAAACTTCTTATATATGTTTCATTCAGGATGACTTACTGGACATCCACGAACCATCACTTGATCTCCAACTTGAAAAGAGTGGGATGAGCTCGTGTATTCTTTCATATCTCACTACTTTTTCTTAATTGTTGAAGAATCTTCTTGATCCTTCTTTTTATCAATATCTGGTACTATCAAAATTTTTGTATGATAAAGCATGGGTATAGATTTCCCATAATGAAGTTGCACAGGTGCAAAACGTGTTGACAGATTCAGTGTCCAATTAATATAGCTGACTACTCATTGAACCTGGTCAACCCATCCGCAGTGATTTGCATTCAAGTATACTTCAAAATTATCAACTTGATCTCAAACCACAACTGAGAAAGAAAAAAATATGCATTTTATGCAAATTTAATTTAAAAATTACTGTGAAATATATGACAAGAGTAATGATGATGATTATAAAGTAGTAGTTTTCATGAGTGTTTAAGGAGGTTCATGTTTAGAGTTAAATAGAAAATTGATGATTTTGGAGATTGGATTAGGTGTTTGATTATTGAGTTTGTTTAGCTCTATTTTCAGTTTTGGTGATGGATGGAGATTTTTATTATTGGTTTGAGGATACAATGTTTTCATGAAACTCTGAGGGTATTTTATCTCCACTATTTGCTCCAACCTATTTTTTGTATTTTATAGTGTTTGTCATAGAGCAGTTAACATAGTCCTGCCATGATTCCAGCCTCTAAGTCTCCAAAGAAAAGCTGCAAGGCATAACTTGTATTTTCCAGCCCCTCAACAGGAGAGGGCTTTGCAATGATTTTGCATTAAATTTATCATGGGTTGTAGTAGCTTATAATGTCTCATTTGAGGTAATCACAGTGCAGTATATTTACAGTCCAATGGCTGAATTCTTTATCGATCTCAAGATTGCAGATCATTCATTCTATTAAATGTCATGTCTGTCAGATCTCTAAAAAAGTTGATGAGCACATAGTTTTAGACATGAACTTTACTTCTATTATACATGTAAATTATGTAAAAATTGTCAGATAGGTGTTTCATTTCTATTTTCATTTCCCCTCAGATTGGGGTGATGTAACCAGTTGGATTACATAACACACAATAATTTAGTGTGTGTGCATAAATATATATAAAGTTGAAAGGAAAAGTAGAAATAAACAGACAAAAAATTGTAGTAGATATTTTCTACATTCACTGAAATACAAAAATAATAAATAACAACTCTGATATAAAATAAAAATTGTTTTATAAATTAAACTTTTAAAAGGTCTGAATAAATATAAATATTGTATTATTATTATTCTGATTTTGAAATGTAAAAATACCATACTTGTTTTTGAAATTTTTTAATTAATTAAAACATGTATGTAGATTCCAGGGGATTAGAGAGATAAAAATAAAACTGTTTTTAATCAAGGTGTTGTTTTCACCTCAGATGATTTTATAAAAGAGCTGATAAAAATATCAGCTGCAGTCTAGATAGTGATTTTTGAAGAGAACCGTCTGGATTGTAGTTTTTGTAAGAGCTGAACAGAACAGTTTGGCTACTAAAAATTTTGAGTAAGTGGTAGCAATTAGCTGACCAAAATAGATACCTGCAGTTTGTTGTTGGCTGTAGCAGAGTTGGCAGAATAGCTACCATGAACTGATGTAGCTGAAGACAGGACAGCAGATTCAGGGCTGCTAATATTTTCCTTTACAGGAGTTTTTACTTGAATCTGGGTCACTTCTGAATCAATAGCCTGAAAAAAAGAGGACAGAATAGCTAGAAGAGTTATACAGAGCTCCTATAAAGATCTAAGGGAGTATAGTCCAGTAGCTGCCCTATAGTTTACTGCAGTTTTGATTCATGAGACCAAGTCACTTCAAATAGATCATTATTCTACTATTTCAGCTATATGCGGAGAAGCACTGATAAATGTAGATATAGCTGGTGAGTTATTTTAAAATAATTCATTTTAAAATAGACATATATAGAACAATATTATTTTTAACTCAGTTAAAAATCTATATTCAAAAAAATATAAACTATTTTTGTTTGAATTATAATTAAGAATCAAAAATAATTCATTGACCATCGTGTTTTAGACTATGAAAAAAAAAGAGACATTTTGAATTTAAAGAACTTTTATCTGGCTAACGTGATAGAAAAAAAAATTTTTTTTTAAAAAGGGGGAAAAACTAATCGATAAAGATTAGAACTTAGTCCAAATTAACAAATAAAGTTTATGTATTTTCCAAAGAAATTAATTATGAAAATATAATACCAATGTTTGTGAAGTATAACACATATATAAAATTTAATCTTTTTTTTTATATAACTATTTTATGTTAATTGAAATGTTTTCATTGTATATTATAAAACTGATGTCTGTGTATGGATATATGTATGCTTTTATAGATATTTATTAAGAAATATTGTAAATCAATGTAAAAACTTTAGTTGTGTATATAATTTTGTATACTTTTCAAAATCAGAACCCTTATCCTATAACATTTTAATTTCATTTTTTTTTTGTTAGTAGTAAACTTGTATTTATTTATTAAAATTGTATTGCATCATCTCTTGGGCGCCTATAGTAATAGAGCTTGTGTTCTCTGAGCTAGATTTGTGCCCGGGATGAATATATAAATGGGGATGTATATTAGTGCTTTTGGGGTATCCAGCAATGATCAATCATCATCCTGGTTGGCGCAAATGAGAATACTTTTTAAATCTCATGCACTGTTTTATTTTAGTCTTATTAAAAATGTAAGTTCATAGTTAGCCAAAACATGTGGCCAGAGCATTGATGATGATCAGCATGTTTTTGTATCCCAGCCTTATTGTTTAGATTTTCTGATTTTTGTGTATTCTAATGAATTAGCACTTAAGTGGTGCATCCAAATTAATGGTTAAACAATTGCCCCAAGCTGGCAAAGGCTCAATAGTTAGCCTGGTCTACAGAAGACCCATTTTTAATCCAGTCACAAGGTTGACTGTTGATTTATATTTTATATTGTTCAAATCCAGCCACAAGATGGACTGTTGATTTATTGTACTGATTTAGTTGATATTATTGATCATTCACGATGATGAATGGTTTGAGTATTACTATTTACTTTTACTTTATAATGCTGGTTGATGGTTAATTATGCCTTTAGTTGCCGGCTGATCTCTCAAAGATTTTGATCTCATGCTCCCCTTAAATATTATACTTTTGTAAACTGTTGATATTTGATTTTGTATTTATTGGGGTATGATGATATTTTGCCATCACTCCGTGTTCACCCCATCTTCTTCCACATCCTACCTCCCATCCTGTTACAATATAAAATAAATACAAAACTTTTTTTGTTCATTTCTGTGAAATTAATAAAAAATAGTTTAATTCAATAAACTACTTATTATATAATTCAATAAATAAAAATAGTTCACTATAAAGAAAAATTAATATTATAACAAATTAACTACAGTATAGCACAGCTTTCAACTAGGCTCGTCATGTTCATATGACTTGCATGATCGAAAGCGGGACTACATTGTAGTTAATTTGTAATATTATTATGACTGGCCTATTCGAAAGCAGTGCTGTAGTTAAATTGGAATATTATTAATCTTTTCTTTATAGTGAATGATTCTTATTTCTTGACTTTAAAAAAAATAGTTTAAAAACACCTGCCCATTATTCACAAACTTTAGACAGTATCTCTTTTGCATTCTAATTTTTCTGGTTATTTTCTAAGTCATCTTATGTCACATTTATAATAACATTGAAAAAATTACGAAATATCTACAATTTTATAAATAATGTAAGATATGTAATTTTTTACAATATATTCTTTGTAATTGTCTAAGCAGAGCAAATCCCTATTATAAATTGGCTTTGTTAAATGCTCAACATTAGTAAACTTTTTTTGATATTTTAGGAAATTGTATCTTTGCTATGTGAATTTAGAATAGTATCACTCTATAGAAGTACTATAAAAAGTACTACATCTCATAAAATTAAAATATGTTTCACTATTTTTTGCATGTTACAATTATTTGTAAACTGTAACAAATGTATTGTCATCAAGTATACTTTTGCTTGCAAAGTTTCAACTCATTCTGGCAATTGGAAAGTGCATAAAAATTGAGTTGTAAGATTTCACAGACAGACATATAAAAATAGTATATGCAATTACAGAGATACTTTTTTTTGAAACTACCCAAAAAGAAAACACTAATTGCTGCATTTTGTCATAATTGTGTTTTAGTAAATTGGATTTCAAATTCTGTTTGTCTGAAGCTGATACAGTAAAACTATCTATGTTATGATCAAGGATTACTAGTGCACTATGTCAAAAGTAACCAATATTCTGCAGCTTTGATCACATTTTGAGATATATACATAAAGAATAATAATTTCTCTTTTGAGAATGAATTACTGTAGACTTAACATAAAATAGACTAACATAAATAGACTAACATTTGAAAGATGATTGTTATTAAAACAGGCAAAACATTTGTATAATACAATGAATCTAGTCTCCCAAAATATTAGACTATTGTGAATGTTAACAATCGACCCATAAGCTATCAACAATATCAACCTGTAGTCAAGGCAACCTTCTTAAACAATATAGTATAAACATTTATCTATGATCTATTATATTTGCATAGACACTGAAGATTGCAACATGGCTATATATAAATGTTGTACTACCTTTATTGTTTAAAAAGGTTGCCTTGACTACAGGTTGAGATTGTTGGTAGCTTATGGATTGAGTTGTTAACATTATACCAAACCAATAGTATCAGATGAAGTTATAACTCTATATAGTGTAAATATGCAATTGTGTATGTGTGTCCTTAATAAATATTATAATCATATTTCTAGAGTTTGTGTTTATATCTTGTTACGTTTATATACGATAGTATATAAAATCAAATATGTGTAAGTACGTTTTAATTAATGTATATTTATTAATTATACATGAAAACAAATATGCACACATATTTACACTATATTCTACTCCACCTCCTACTGCTGGCGAGGTGTAGCTTCTAGTTGTAGGGTGAACTACGGAAGAAGGGAGTGCACGTGCCCATACGGGTTTCCCTAAATACTTTCAGCTGTTCTGTGACAATCCGTCTCGTGAGTAGATAAGATGACACTTTCAGCTGTACTTGACAGCTTGTCTTGTGTAGATGTTGGGTTCTACCAGCTTTCAGTTCTGAACGTGGACTTGCATCGCTGCGGCAACCGTTTAGCTTAACGTGGAGTCTGGACTAGTCCATTATTTGAAGGCAAGGTGAGCTATTACATATATATATACCAAGCAATAAACACAACTGTAGTACTAGTTAATTACTATAGCGCTGGGCTCAATTGATTTGAAACCGATCCAGATTATACTTTGCTTTTACTATGAGCTAATAGAGATCGGTTAAATGCTGTCAATTAATTTTAATTAAAGTAAGTTGTGTTAAATCTTAAGCTATATTAATTTATTTACAATATAATTTTATATTCAACTAATTAGTGTATTTTGAAATAATAATTAAAATTTTGGTATACAAGAATTTGTTTGGTCTTGAATATTTTGATAAAATTTCTTTTATCGATAGAAAATTAAAATCTAAAATTCTCATTGTTTTTTTAATGGCGATCAGAAACAAAATGGCGATGGTGGAAAGAAATTCATCTACTGAGAAAACTTACGTTATGGGCATCGATATTGCAAATCCAATGTCGAATTTAATACAATTCATGAGCTTATTTTAAGTCATTTTAATGAATATATTTGCCACTTTATTTATTTATTAAACTGACCGTGCATATATTGTTTACCATTGTTTTTAGTTTTCAAAGGTCTTATTAACATTTGTTACTTTTCTTTCATTGAATTACATTTGAATTTAGTTACCTTTTTTATTATTATTGGATTACATTTGAATTTAGCCATCTTATCATGTTTTAAATAATAGAGAAAACATTAGAGTGAAGCATAGTTATTTATATCAGTTCTTCCTCTTTCCTCCCTTCTAAAATCTTGGTAAAATTGTTATTATTTATAAACCTTCGATTATCGTGTTATAAACTTAATTGTTGCTTTATTAATAACCAGGTTTCAATAGAGTTTTTATTATCCACTATCTTTTTATCTCTTTGCCTTAAAGAGTAATTTATTTATTGATTCATTGTTGTTAGGCGAGAAGACAAATTTATTTTTATTTTAAATCGATCTTTTATTCTTTATTATAAAAAGTTGTTTAACCTAATTGTAACCATGTCCGGCATATTAATTCCGAACATAAGTTCATAGGTTACGTTTGCAAATTAACATTTCAAAACATAAGTAGAATCTTATCGTTATGTATATAATGCTAGTCATAAGGAAATTTGGAGTTTCATATTAAAATTTATTGTTAACAATGTTAATGATTTTTTACCAATGCCGTGTAAATTTCAAGTTCGTTATAGTATATTTGCTAAATTGGATGTCCTTTCTCGACATTTATAGTGGAAAATTTTGCAAATTAAAATTGAACAAATATTTGTATGAATCATCAAATCCTTTTTTAATTCCGATTATGAGGATTTATTAAATTATTTTTAAAACATTCATTTAATCTCCGTATTCTGAATTTTTATTTGATGTTAATTAATAGTAGTGCAAGGAATTTTGAGGGAAATATATTGATTGAGATAGCTAATTTATAGGACGATAGAGAAGTGCGGGATAATAGCAATGGACGAATGGAAATTAAAATGTGCTATCTTTAGTCTAATGAATGACTAATAAAAAATATTAATACATTTCCATTGAGTTATTGAGTGATTCAACATTTAGGGAATGATAGCTAGAAAGAACTAGAAGGCTCTGTTTGCCAAACAATGGAATTTGAATATTATTAGGATGTTAGAAATAAAGAAAGAAAATGTAGTGTTGGTAAAAACAAGTGTTATAAATAAAAATAATGAAAATATAAATTGGTCTTTTGAAATTATTAGGTGTTTAAAGGAAACTTATTTGACATAAATTTGAAGCTAGGATTAATTGGATTCTGAAATATTTGTGTAGTAATGGTATTAATGTTTTAGATTGTTGGATGTATACATTTGAAAGATCTATTTGAATGGATTATATTACATTTAATAGAATACTAGGTAAATTTTATATTTTATTATTAAAGATTAGATAAATTGATTACAAATATTCTAATTTCCAAGAGAAAATATATGAATAAAATATTAGTACTATACTACAAATAAGTTTTTCAGTGGCATACAAATCTTCCCTCTGACCATTCTATTTATTTGATATTTGATGATTCTGACTTTTAATTTTTTCTGCAGAAAAGTTTTCTTTTTACAATACTTCAACAACAATCAATATTGCACTTCTCTAGAATGTCTTTAAAATAATCTTTGTAGTGTAGCTAAGGCATATCTCTCTCATGAAAATCATGTCAAGCTCCCATAAAATCCCCATTTAGGAAGTTTTGGTATTGTTCATTCTTTTCATGTCCAATTCAATAAAGATGATATTTTATAATAGTACACTATAATACCAGTAATACACCCAGCAAGTTGAAGGACTTCATTTGGTTTTAAGATCTTACTGTTGTATACTTTTAAAATTTTATGAAGCATTTTTAAATGAAACTTTTCTAATTGTCTTTATGTTACAATTATAATATGTCCACTTTTCACGTCCATATAATAAATTAGTTAAAATATCTCTATACTCAGCTAATTTAATTGTAATAATTATTTCACTGCAATGAAATGCCCTACCTCTTTCTTAATTTATTAGAAACAGTAACAACATATTGAAGTCTGTACTGCGATCAACATTTATAATATTATCTTTCTATTGAAAAAGCTACCAAGATAGTTTAAGTTGATGATTATCTAAGCTAAATGTTGCTGAATATTTTTCTTAAGCCACTGGCTCATAAAAGATTCCTTTTTTTTAAACATTAATTTAATAAAACAAAGTCATTATATGTCACATACAAAATTATTAAGTGTATTCTAAAAATCATCTTTGAAATTGGTAAAAGAGAACAATCATTAGCATAATGCTAATCTAGAAACTAAGAAGATGAAATTTTTGTTTTTGATTTTTTAATCAATTCATAATAAAAATTCTATCATAAAATCTGAATCACATCTTGATTTCTGATCAATGACATCACCTATAAGCAGTTTCAAAGACCACTATCAAAAATCGAAAAACAAATTGGAGTTAGTATATATATCCTCCTTCAACACTAGTTTTCATTTGAAATATCTTAGCTTTCTAATTGTAGTAACAACACATTATTGCACGATACATTTAAACTTTGGCAGACAGTTTCAATGACACAGATCTGCTTGATTAACAAAAACAATTATAAATGATTGCTTTATTTCTTAACAAGAACAATAAGATTCTTGATTCTTTATCACCATGTTGAATTTCTGGTAACTTTTTCTGCAACTAAAAGCAACATCTTCAATAAAAAATTTTGAGAATATCTGCTGACAACTATGATAATCCATAAGAATGATTGCATTCTTGTTTATCTTTCTTATTTCTAAAAAGTTAAAAAATTAAAGTATTCTTAAGATCAACAGAATTTTATGAATCCATATATTAGTAAAAAATTCCAATATTTTTGAAGAAATTATATCAATAGTATGTTTTATAATTTTGTGGTACTTCATCAGGATCTGCAGTTTTTCCAATTTTTATGATTGCAGAGAGTTGTTTTAATTTCACTAAGCTAGCCAAATTTAAATGGATATATCATTAAAAGTTATTCATTTCACTTTTTGTTCCCTCTGTGCAATATATCATTTTTTTTCCCCATATGTCATAGCACTGGCCGGGACACAAACCCACAACTGTCTGCAACCAACTACTTGCTTGCAGGGCAGCTGCGATGACCTCTCGGCTAACAACGCTTGATGACAATATATCATTTTTATTATGTAAATACCACTTGTGGGGTTATTAGTATTTCAGTAGCATTTTTCAGATCTGTACGTTACTTTCAGTGTGTCACAAAAAAATAATTAAGTGATCAAGACCAGCGAATGTCTGTATCTTTGTAATTTCATTCATAAGTTTTTCTTGTATTCTAATTCGTAATTATTATCAGTAGCAGTTACTTGCAAATAAATATATCCATTTCAAATCACAAAAGAAAAAAAAAAAACCAAAATTAATAGTAATACATTATAGATGAGTTTGTATGATGATTATTCAAACCAGTCTGCGATACATAAATATGTCTCATTGTATTTTTATATTGGACTATTTCCATCATCTAATGTGAGTATTGAATGTCTTGAGAAAAATTTAACTTTTATTTAGATATTCCAAATACGTTCAACTGTTAGTAGTAGCACATCAAACAGGTTAATATATATGCACAATGTTTCGAGAGGTATTATTGAATTTTAAGGTAACTCTCTAACCAACTGAGGCATTCTTCCAAAGGCAACAGACAGCAGAAATTTCATATACTTACCTGTGAGATTCCTCCTCATTTTACCACTTTTTCATAAGAGCAAAGTTGATTCATGGTTTTCATACATTATGTATAGTCACACTAGGTTGACTTATGGGATTTTTGCCATTGTCATGTGAGCAGCTTCTTTAAATTTTCTTCTTTGTACCTTTTCTTCTCTATCCAATATTTTTGTATTTTCCCAATTACACATTCATTGGCACATACATGGTCTGCTACCTTAGACACATGACATTTCTAATGACTGTTGCCTTTGGCAGGATGGCTCAGTTGGTTAGAGCGCTGCCTTAAAATTCAATAATCAAGAATCTAAGGGTCCAGGTTCGAATCCCATGCTACTACTGTCACTGGTCAGGCCAGCAACACCTGAAGCAGAAGGGGAAATAATATCTCGAAACATGCATATACTCACCTGTTTGATGTGCTATTACTAACAGTTGAATGTATTTGAAATATTTAGATAAAAGTTAAATTTTTCTAATGACATTCAATACTCATATTAGATAATGGAAATAGTTCACTATAAAAATACAACTAGAACACCATCATCACAAACCTTCAGGAAAACAATAAATGTGTTTCATCTCTGTTTATTCGATATTTTATGTTGCTGTCTTTTAACTTTACAAACTTTTTTTTCTGAAATACTTCATTGTAGTATCTAATTATATCTCTCCAATATATTCTATTTTTTGCCACATCATCCCGATGAAAACAATCAACATTGTACTTTTTTTAAATGACTGATACAATTTTTATAATGCAAGCAGGATCCTACCTCTTCCTTGAATCCCATGCTCAAATTGACAATAAAACATTCTTTAAGAAATTTTATATTTGTTCATTCCACATGTCCAATAATGGACTCTGTAATATCATATCCATAAGTTGATAAACATTCTTTGGTTTTATGATCTTATTATTGATTCTTTTTTTAAAATTTTACAAAACAGAAAAAAATGAACTTTTCATTTTCATATTCTTATATTACATTGAGAGGGTGTCCCAAATTTCTTTTCCATAAAATAAATTGGCAAAATAATAGTTCTATATTATAATGCTGGAAATAGAAACTTAAAAGGGTGGTTAATAGATGATACAGTCGCTTGCAAGGGATTATTCATAATTGTGTTAGAATAGCTAACATTTTTTTAAAAGGGAAATGCAATAATTAAATATTATATTTTGGTTTTAATGTGCATGTATGTGTGCACAGGTGAGCTGTACAAAAAAATATCTTAACTGGACCAAATAAATAAAGACAAATAAATTTTATAAAATTTATTAAAATACATTTTCATAAAAGAATTTAATCCCAGTAAGGCTGATTTAATAGAAGCAAAAGAGCTTAAAATATGTATAACTATTCTATTAACAACAAAAAAAAAATCTTCATTATTATCTTTTTTAAATATTATTTTTACTGCATTCTTCCAATATTCTTTTAGACATTTAGTTTAACGTTTTATTAATAATTTCTTTACTGATTGTTTTAAAATAATTCAATCATTTGGAAATATTTCTTTCATAGTTTTAATTGCGTATCTTATCTCTTTTTTTTAAATGTTGGGTAATTCAGAGGATGTAGCAATTGCAGTGGTTACTTTGGTTTTTCTTTCTTACTCTACAACTCTTTTGTGACTTCTTTCACACATTAATCATGTTATCTATCTCTCTTTATTGCTGAAATAATTTTTTCCCCGGAATATAATGAAACTTATTTTTATTATAGCTTTCTAACAAATTCACAATTATATTTTTTGATATTACTATTAACTTTTTTTCATAACATTTTGTTGATCTACAGATGTTCATATTTTTAATGGATTATTTTCATAGTTTTTCTGACATTATTCTATTTCATTTGAATTAGTTTTTTTGTGATTTGCAGCTCTTTAATATCCATTAATACATATCCTCTAGCTTAGAATTTGATAATAAATTGCTGTGAAGAATCTGTTAAGAAAATCACAATACTGAAATAGATATTTGCTATTAGTTAAAATATAGTTTAATTCTGCCGTACATTAATTTGGATGTTCATCTCACCCCTGTCCATGAAACATTTTTTCAAATAATTTTTTAAAAATCCATAAGCCTATGTGTTCCTTCATTTCTATCACTAGCCAAATTCACTCACAGGCATTTATTTCTCATTCATTCTCTTAATTCCAGAATTAAAGTCTTCCTTGGTGATATTAAATTCTTGTTCAATGTGATCAAAACAAAATCATTTTGCTCATCTATACAAAAATCTTTGGTTTTCACCATCAATATCTTTTTGGAGCATAAACCTAAATTATTTGCATTTGGTACCTTTCATTAAGAGAATAACTAAACTTGCCACTCTCTTTGGTATACCATCTATCTCCACAATGTTGTTGTTTGACTTTTTCCTATTTATAATGAATGCCATTTCACTTTCGTTTCCAATATTTGTTTTTTTTTTTTTTTTTGTATTTTAATAAAATACAAATCCATTTTACAAATCAATTGTTTCTAAACTGTCTCTTCTAACTTCATAAAGTCCAATGGTGATCCATTTAATATTAGATTGTTCTTGTTCTAATTCCTAAAATCTTCCTTCACTTGCAAGTAATCCGCAGTTGTAATTAGGTATAAAATGTCATTTTCGCAGTCACCAACTGCTGCTATAATTTAATTGTCTGTTATTATTATAAATATTTAATTTAAAAAAACATCATTCACATACACATTCAACCTTTCTCCAATAAAATTTGATTGATATTTCAGTTATGAACTGAATTGGAAAAAAAAAAAAAGGCATTTTTAATCACTTTAAATTCTTGAGATAAAAAATAATAAATTCACTACTCTGGATAATGCATGCTGATCAGCTGCCCATCCATCTTTGTTTATTGTATGAATAATCATGTAGAAATTACAACTGTACAGATAAAAATATGCAGTCAAGAATGGAAGATATTAAATTAGAATTTATCACATCTGACACCATGCAGTCTTCTTTTACTTGTGATTGCTGTACTCTTTTTCAAATATTAGTAGTCATTTACTTTTTCTGTTAAATTTCTTTTCTCTTTAGCTACTAGTACTGATCTCTGTTCAGACTTGGAAGAGTTTTTATGAAATAAAGCTTGTATTTTTCATGTACCTTATTTAGAGGGGGTTAAAAAAAATTACAATATTTTTCTTTAGTACTACATTGCCTCTTGATTTACTATTACTGCTGATTGTATGATTATTTGTATCACTTTGTGATAAGTCTGTCAGGAATGACAACCTAACCAGATTTTGTGAACCAGACCAATTTTTAGCCTTTCATCTTTGGTAATAGAGAGAAGTATTTTTATGTAAGACTGGCTTAACACACATTCTTTGGCAAGCAAAAACTCCTGTCACAAATCTGTTTCCAACTTATTAATAATTGTACTGTCTTGAGCAAAGATCACAACTAAAGATTATTATATATGCTCTGTCATAGCTCTCATTTTTTAAGGATTTGAGCTAAAAAAAAAAGTCAAAATTGCTATTTGATTTGTTTGAAGATGTCTCTTCCAAACACAATCCTAAGGTCACTGCTATTATAGAGAGATATGACAACCAGGTCTTCATACTAATTTAAATAACTGAAGACCATAAGGAAAAGAGGAAATTAGTTTGTAAACATCACATGACCATCATTCCAATAGTGACTATGATTATTAAAGAACCAAGGGCACTAAATGTGTACATGCTGAACTCTGTTCAGATCTCCATGAATATACAAGCAAATCGGCTTGGATTGAAAACATTATTGTGTTTCATTGTGAACTCATAGTTTTACAATTAGGTAAAAGATAGCTGGTGAAGGGTTGCATTACATTCTAGGATCTAAGTGCAGTGCTCTCAAATCCAAGGCTCCACTGATGAAACCACAAGCTAGAAACTAGTCTCAGGGTATTGGATGATTAGGCACTAGATAGGGATTTTATGCAAAAACGTTCTTGCATCTATTGATTACTCTGGCTTGGACTGGTTGGCACTAATATATTGAGAATTTTGCCTTTTTGTATAAAAAAACTATTGGAAACAGTATCTTGAAAATATGAGAGATCTCATACAACAGTAAAATCCTATGCAATTATAAAACTTGCTGTAATACATTGATTAATAATATATGAACTGAATCAAGGGAACAATTCCTTGCAGTTCATTATAAAATTAATCTTTTAAAAGTAAAAACAAATTCTAATAAATGTCAATATTGCTTTCTTGTTTAATTTTTTTTTTTTTGGTTAATGTTAATCATGTTTTCAGAAAGGTCATGAAACTGCCTACATGTTCTTTGTTAGATGGTTTTAGAGCTTTTTCAGTGAGAATTTTGTTATACTACATTGTAATTCTTCCAAAATAAAATCAATGTTTTAAAAGTAAAATCAACCGCTGAAAAAAAATCACTATTGCTTTCTCATTTGAATATTTTTTAATAATGTTTATCAACTTTTTAAAAAGATTCTAAACTGCATAATGGTTGTGTGTCCAATGTCCATCAATGACATCATCATGATAGTTTTACAGCTTTTTAATTTGTAGTTTTCTTTTGACACTACATTTTAATTCTGTTCACAGTGAAAACTAAAATGATTTAAATGAAAATCAAACACAGAAAAAATATTTTTTTTTTTTATTTGGAAGTTTTTTTTATCTCTATTAATTATATTTTTATTTCAACTGTCCAAAAAGACTCAAAGAAATTTTTTCCTCAAATCCCAATGTGTGGATAATTAACCCCTATACCTTCAGATCTTTATTTTATATACTTCATATTATGTCTTTTATATAATTCTCCCCACTCTCACACATACAATGATTTTTACTGAAAGAATTTGCCGTAGAAAGAATCACCAATTTGTATCATTACTTTGATTAACAGTCTTTAAAAAAAAATTGAGTTTTTTTTTTTTTAATATCCATCATGTTTTTATTGGTGGCAATTTTGTAAGAGTGATGACTTTATAGAATAGTAACTTACTGATGGGAACAGGATTGAAAGTTAACATGGTAATGTTCATTGCCAAAAAAGTACACAACATTGCAAAGTTTATTTCTTGGTTACAATAATGATTATGCAGTTAAATATGATTACAATATTTAATTTCATTTTCATTTAATATTTTTATTAATCCATATTTTATATTACATACAAAATAAAAAAAATATTTATTGCAAACAAAAAAAAAGCAAAACATTATGTTTCATTCATTACAATAAATAATGAAAAATTTTGATCATATACAATTACGAAGTGCGTTAATAATAAATTTTTAAATTTGTACATTAACTAAAAATATCTCAATTTTTAACTTAAATCTTATTAAATACTAATTCTATCAAAGGCAAAACACTTATTTTTATTCTAAAATAAGGGGGGGGGGTGTTATTTTATGCATTGCGCAATTACATTATTAAATATAATTTGAAAATATCAGATAATTGTTCAATTTTTAATGAATATTCTTGTAATTTATTACTGACATATTCAAGATATTGGTGGTTTTCATCATTAACTTATAAAAATATTGGCAAAAAAATACAAACATTTTTCAGTACTAACTTTGGTCTTATATAACAACAAAATGTATTAATAATAAATTTAAAATTTTTTATTTAATTAATTTCTAATTATATTTTTATAACGATAAAAAAATTTTAATTTAAAAAAAAAAAAAGTATTTTATGCTAAAACAATATTTTATAAAAACAAAAAAAAAAAGATTTAATAATATACAGTTTTAAAACTATAGCAATTAAACAATATTTCTTCATCTACTAGATGATTAATAAGTAAAACTTTAAATTATTTTTTTTAAAAAATTAACAGTACTGCAAAAAATTTTTAAAGCTTTATTGTTCATGTAATTACAAAAAAAAAACCTCTTAATAATAGAATATAAAATGGATCAAAAATAAATTATAAAATATATTTACTTCATTTTGTTTTTTCTATATGGTTTATTTTAATTTATCAAATTGTGTTTTAGGGAATATATTCTAGGTAAAATTCAAAATGGAGGTCCATAAACCAAGAAATTAACATTAAAAAAATTTGTGGTTTTTACTGTATAATGTATTTTCCCATAGATTAATATATTTTTTTGATAATAATAATATGCTTAGGAAGTGTTTATTTTTGAATTAACACTTTTCCAATTTTTGTCTTTGTTTTTTAAATATTTTGAATTTAGTGCAATGAATTAAATTTTTTGCCATAGGAAATAATTTGTTTGTTTTATATGTGAGATTTTTGTTTTATAAGGCATTTTGAGAAACTATTTGAACTTCCTGTCTAGTATAAACTTATAATTATATTTAAAATGTAGTATTTTTCAAGGAAAAGCATTCAATTGTAGAATAAAGACAATAAATATATAGTAAAACATGTCCTTTTCAATTAATGTCATTTATGATTTTTATTATAATAATATAATCTAGAATATGTAAAACTAAAGTGCATTACTAATAGATTTTAATATTATTTTCATTTATAGATTATTTTAAGAAATGCTGTGTAAAAATGTATTATAATTTTGTTCCTTGCTTGTGTGGTTACTAATTTGATTATTTTATTTTGTTTAGATTGGCAATAACTTTCATCTGAAAAACTCGTACTTTAAAACATTCTCAAGTTGCTCATGATTGCATCCATGAACAGAAATTGTCATAATAATGTAGCCATACATATCTAACCTCTGTTTTCTTATTAAATGGGATAATTTTATTATTCTTCAACTGGTATTTAGTTATGGCCATTCTAATAAAGTCAATACCATGTCTCTCATCAATCCTTTCATGAAGTTGTATCATTGACAAAAACTTAAGGAATTATCTTTAAAGGTGTGACTTTTATGATTTTCTAAAATCAGTATGACATAAATGTAAGTTTGGTTTTATTAATTAATCAACAGAAACTTGTTTAAATTCATTATTAATTCCAAATGGAAAAATTTTAATCTTAAAATATGTGTGATCATTGTGATTGTATTCATAATTATACAAAAAAGAATAAAAGACTACATGGAATTAATGCTATTGTATTTTCATATTGTCATTAATCATAGTATTTTTGTGGCCATAGATAGTAATAAATCATATTACTTGGGTTGTTCTACTTTAATTATACTGTTTCAAAAAATGTTAAGCTGGTAATGCATAAAAAAACTCATACTAGAGATCAAATGTGATTTCTGTGTTTACAAATCAGCTCAAAATGCATGAAAGAAGTCACATTCGTGATAAACTCTTTAATAGTAGTTTCTGTACTTATAAAACTTCTCAAAAACTTTATTTAAACTTACAAGAAACAATTCATACTGGAGAAAAAAGTTTTCAATGCAATTTGTGTAATTTCAAAACTGCTAGGAAAAATTGTTTAATGAGGCATGTGAGAAGTCATTCAGAAGAAAAACCTTTTAATTGTAGCCTATGTAATTACAAGACTTCGCAAAAAGCTAATTTAAAATTGCATGAAAGAACTCATAGTGGAGAAATATTATTTGAATGTAACTTATGCAGTTTCAAAACTATATGCAAAAATTATTTAATAAAACATGAAAGACGTCATCATAAAGATAAACCCATTAATTGTAGCTTCTGTCAGTATAAAATTATTGGCAAAGCTAATTTAAAATTGCATGAAGAAACTCATATTGGAGAAAAATGTTTTCAGTGCAACTTGTGTGAATTCAAAACTGTCAAGAAAACTTATTTAATGAGGCATAAAAGAACTCATTTTGCAGAAAAATTCTTTAGTTGTGGTACATGTGATTATACAACTGCTAGGAAAATAAGTTTGGAATTACATGAAAGAACTCATACTGGTGAAAAGCCATTTAAGTGTAGCTACTGCAGTTATAGGTGTTCACGGAAAGATAGTTTGAAATTGCATGAAAGAACCCATACCAAAGAAAAACCTGTACAATGCAATGTGTGTGATTTCAAAACTGCCAATGCAAACTACTTAATGAAACATGAAAGAAGTCACCTTGGAGAAAAACTCTTCTGTTGTAGTGTATGTGATTACTCTACTAGGTGGAAATCTTGTGTGGAGGAACATGAGAGAATTCATACTGGAGAAAAACCATTCAATTGTAGCTTTTGTAATTATAAGTGTTCAAGGAAAGATAGTTTAAAATTGCATGAAGGAACACATACCACAGAAAAACATTTACAATGCAACTTGTGTTATTTCAAAACTACCAATAAACAGTATTTAATGAAACATAAAAAAATTCATTTAACTGAAAAACCCTTTAGTTGTGGTATTTGTGATTACACTACCTGGCGGAAACTTCATTTGGAAGAACATGTAAGAATTCATACTGGAGAAAAACCCTTTAATTGTAACTTCTGTAATTATAAGTGCTCTAGGAAAGATAGGTTAAAATTACATGAAAGAACTCATACTGGAGACAAACCATTTAATTGTAGTCTCTGTGATTACAAAACTGCGCAAAAAGCTCGATTAAATACACATGAACGTATTCACACAGAAAAAACAAATTTTGATTGTATCTCATATAAATACCAGACTTCTCAAAATGGCATTTTAAAATTCCATGAAAAGTGTCATAATACAGACATACCTAGTTTCTGTAATAATTCATTTCAAAAGACTAGTTTAGAACTGGATGAAAAAACTCATAATGAATCTAAACTTCAATTTGATTTACGTCAATTGAAACCCACTTTTAATTTCGAAGAACATCAAAAATCTTACAGGAGCGAAAAATATTTCCAATGTGATGTCAGTGATTATAAATCTACTTTTCAAAGTAAATTGATACATGATAAAAATAGTATTTACATGAAACATACTTCTTCTATATTATCAAGTCTTAATGTTCAAAAGAGCAACACAATAATGGAGTATTTTAAGACTTCTGTATTTAAGTGTCGTTTTTGTAATTATGAAGGTGCACAGAAAAGTATTCTAGAATATCATGAAACTACTCATTTTACTGATAATGATTTTATTGAGATTCTAATTCAATTGTTTTAAATACTTTTATAAATCTGATTAAATGTGAATTTGTTAATTTTAATATAACATTATTTATCCTTATCAATTGTCCATAAAACAAAATATGGTACTTGTGGATTATGCCCAATGTGGCCGCTTGATGGCATTGTTCTCTGCAAAAGCACAGAAATATGCTGTTTATTTGGCCCAACTTGAGCCTATAGAACAGTTCATATTAGTTGTTAGCAGGCCTAGATGGCGTTGCACACTGTGCTTCGCTCACTATAGAAATAGTGCACACTTCACAGATCGCTACTGTAGGATGTGAGGGTGTCTGGAATTCAGCTGGCCATAAGTGTTTTTATATGCATTAGAGGTATTTCAATCTTACCTGATATACTATTACATACTAATAATTGTAAGCCTGGGTGTTTCCCTACACATCTTGGAACGTGAAAACAATTGCAAAAGGGTATGTTCCAGAACCATTTCACATAAGGCATGTTTGCAGGAGAACAGTTATGAGAGTAATGGAATGGCTGTTGTACATTGTTTTGGAAATCATAACCTTTGTTTTCTCAGACTAGTGCATGTATTGGCCGATCCTTTGGATTGTCAAAACCATCGTTCCCCTCTCCCATTTCAGTGCTATGTGTTGAAAGGTTGGTTTGCTCAGATTTTTGCATGTATTGGCCGATCCTTCGGATTGTCAAAACCATCAGAAAACAGCACCACACACACCCTGCACATTCCAACACGTATATATATGGAATTAAAAAATGTAATTTAGAAAATAATGTTGGTTCGTAACTTTTTTAAAAATACTCTTAAAAATTGTCGGAAAACAAACAGCAAAAAATTATCAGCCCAGTGATGTTACATTTCATTATTTTTGCAAGCAACAATGCCATCATGTGGCCACATTGGGCATAAGTCACAAGAACCCAAAATATTTTGTAATGATAGAATAACAAAATGGATTTCAAAAAGAAGCAAACACATTAAATGTAATATTAGAATTTGTCCATGGGGTTTTTTTTTTGACTAATATAATTTTTAAATATTTATAGAAAGTTTGGTTGGAGAAATTAGATTCAATTAAAATAAAGACTGTTGTGGAATAAAATGTCATTATTCTCTGTATTTATAATGGATAACTTTAACAGGAATATAGTATTATGCAAATCCTTTGATGATGGTTTATTTATAAGTGGTACTTCAATTCCACATGATCACCATTTACACAAGCGGTTAAAACAGTAGCAAACTGTCCACATAGGAGTGCCTAGGTATGTATGCTATGGTAATCAATGGGTGCAAGGTTTGTGCATAACATCCCTATCTAGGGCCTACTCATCCAATATGAACACCTTGGGTCTGAGAGCACTGCATCCAATTTTTAGGATCTAATGCAACTCTATCTTTATAGTTGACTAAATAGGTAAAGTGGCTGCGGGAAAATTTCATCCAATTCTACAATCTAGAAGCTGTACTGTCAGATCCAAAGTTTCTCACTGATGAAAGCCACAAGCTAAAAATTAGTCTGAGAATATTGGATGAGCAGGCACTAGATAGGGATTTTATGCACAAACCTTTGTGCATCCATTGATTATCATGATTTGGATTGGGTGCATTACTGTAAGGAGAATTTGCTACTGTTTTGTAATGTTTTACTGTAATTTCTCTTCAATATCAATTCAAACTTATAAATGTGTGATGAACAAAATAAATAAATAAATGGCTCGGTAAGATAGGATCATCAATTAAAGAGCAGAAATTAGATGTAAATGATTACAACTTTAATTTAGGATTGTGAGAAAAATTAAATTTATTACCAAAAGTCTTGGATATAATGAATGATTTAAAAATCATTATTTTGGAATTTAAAAAATAATTTGCTACATTAGTTGAAAAGACTAACATCCATAATGAAAAAAATTAATGGGAAATTTTTCATGTGGTTGAAATTGAGTATAAGTAAGTAATTGGAAAATCAGTTAGATAAATGAGAGATATGGAAATTTTAAAATAATATTGAAATTCAAGGGATACCTCATCAAATAACGAATATTAACTGATTGATATCTAATATATTGAAAAGGTTACATTTATGCTTTGAATTACTACACAATATCGTAGTGATCTTCTGGGGTTTATAGTCATAAGATTTAAAACTAAGACTGATATAAACAATGCTTCAAAATTATTTATCTAACTTACTGGCAGAAAGTATAATTAATTTGGGAAAATAAATTCTGACTATTTGTTAATGAAAAGACATATATAATTTAAAACTATTACGTACAGCTTGAAGAAAAATTTAAAGGCTCTGACACTTATTGAATGAAAGAATTTATTGATGTACAGAAAATACTTTGCTATATTAATTAGCTTAGAGGAGGAACCTTCAATTTTTGTGATTTGTGGTGGAGGATTGAATAATTTAAAACACCAAGTGTCATAATAATAGAAATATTCAGAAATGTTGTTGTTATTAATTCTGATATTATTAATTATTTAACTATAAAAATTCATGTAGCTATTTTTCTATTTCTTCTATGAATTTTGTTGTTTTCTGCTCACAATTCTTTACACCTGGAAATTTTGAAGCTATTAATTATTTAACAAAAATTCATGTAGCTATTTTTCTATAATCTTTATTGCTTTCCACAAACAATTATTTTAATTAATGAATATTTTTGTACTTAAATTAGATATATAAAAATAATATCTAATTTAAGGTAATTTCATCAACGTCATTCATTCAGACATCGTAAACAGTAATTTAAAGTGAGTGGTCTATCCTCACGCTTTCACTTTCAGTACTTAAGATTTGCCCATATATAAGCATTTGGGTTGGAAAGAATAAGTGATTTATTTTATTCTTTCATAAATACTATATCTTGTGTTGGGAGTGAAAATATTCATTTATTATTAACACTCGTAAAAAGCGCATGCACAATAGCTTGAAAAGGCTGATCTTCAATGTCTTACAATGTATAAAACATAGCGCTATAAAAATAAATGCTTATTTAAAAATATATATAGTTATTTAATTTATTATTTTATAGCAAAAATATTTATTTAAAAATATTATTTAAACATTCTAATTAACTTTCAATAATACATGTAAATATGTATTATTTATAATTATAACTTTTTATTATAAGTAAATAATGATTTTCAAATAAAAAATTAATGGAATATGGAATCTATAATGTTTTTTGACTTATGAGAAAGTGGTACTTCTTGTAAAAGTATGGAGGAATTATGAAAAGTTTCTAAAGATATTCAATATATAATGAAACAGTAAGATTCGTATTCGAATCTTAAGTTTCACCTTTTTCTGTCGTCTCTCACTGACCGGTCTATCCCGCCCAAATTTAAACTTTTTGGTATCGAATTGTGTGTGTAGCAATATTAAAAATGTATAAATATATGTAGAATTCAGCATAAAAACGCACACATTTCGATCTGAAATTAAAGGCAATAAATAGGGATAAAATAATATAATTTAGATTTCTTTTAGTTATATAATTTTGTATAATTTTAATCATTTATTTTGGATTATAAAGTTCGTATTTATTGCTTTGTTTAAATTTCGTTTAATAATAATTCTAAAAAAATCTGATGTAATATTTAATTAAAAGTTAAAATAATCTTATGTTCCCTTTTTGTCTTTGAAATTTAAAAGCATCAGTCAGTGATAGATAATAGATTAATTAAAGAAAAATTCCCCAAAATGTAATTAGTAAATGTAAAATGTAAACAATAGAACGGCAGCTTTCTTTATAATTAAAACCAACAAAATGCATTGATTATCCTCAGGGCAGATTAAGTAGAACCTAAAAATATCTTAACAAAAATGTGAAAGATCAAGATAAGAAAAGAGGCCATCTTAGACTTGCTGGAGACATTCACTTAAACTTTAGCTTTGCTCTCGATCACTGAGAGTCTCCAAAATATAAAAATTGTTCCTGCCGAGGTATGACCGAGTAAAAGCACCTAGATTATTCTCCATCGGGAGATGGCCTATCGGATGCCGAACTTTCCATTGCCCATCAGAAATTCACCATGAAGATCTGCTTCCTGAAATAAATGAGAAAGCTGCTGCTGCTGTTAAAATAAATGAAACGCCTAAATACAAGAAAGAACTGCTAATCACGAACCTTTTGCTACTAAACTAATGGAATCAGAAAACTTCTTATAAAACAGGTACCTATCTGCGTTCAAACTCTAGAGTACTCTAATAATGTGCTATAGCTCTTCTTCATACTACTTATCTAAATTATAAAATGTAAAACTACTATATGTATAACTAAAACTGAATAATTAACTTAATGTGTAAATTTCTCTAATAATCTAGCTTACCTCATTCTATCTTTCTTGGGTGCGTATTTCTAAAATCTACATTTTATCTATATTTATTATTTAATTATTGCATGCTCATAATTGTCTCTATTTTCAAAGTTTAAATATATGATCGCTTGAAACAGTGAATGCGTGTCAAATTTTCATTAATATTTACTTTCATAAATCACTTAACTTTCATATAAATCGACACGCATTCAATGCATCATTTATTGTAATGCAGGGTCTACTACTTCACAAATGGCTGGCATATTAGTTGTAATAATTCCCAGTTTATATATGTTTTGTATTTATTAAATCTTAATGAATAATTCTAGAAAATTACATTTCTTTGAGAGTTGCCAACATTCTCTTAGTAAATGTTGATAATGTAGGGCCGAGTTAGAAATCTATTTAAATCTTATCATAATCGTTAATACATTATACATGTGTTATGTTTTAGAGATGCGATGACCCATTCCGCCATGAAATTTCCGGATTCTTCAGGGTTGAAATAACCCCAGTCGTCCTACACAAGCGGACATAATGGGTGCTCCCGTAGGACTTGATGACGTCACGCAGCCAGCCGGCAAACTGCGACACGGACCGCTTGTCCCTGGTTATGCTCATGTGACACCTTACTTCGTCGGGCCGATGGCAGAGACCAGCCCGACATTCTTATAAACTCATTCACGGCATTGCAGTTTCGATATACTGCCATTCCATATCGCCTTTCTAAAGCATACCATGTGTTCCTTTACTTAATTTTATTATTCTATATGTCACTCCGCCTCTGCATTATCTTCATAATTCACTCTCAAATAAATGTTTGCCCTTAGTCATAAAATAAATATTTTAATTAAATAAATATATGTCCGCCGCTACTCTTAAATCTTACTTTAGACTCTTGCATTGCAAAGGTATAAATCCCTCCAGGCATGCATTAGAAATACTTACTCGAGAATTTTAGGTAGCTAGATTACGCCTTCAAATAAATGAATTCCTTTTGTAAACAAATAAATAAATGTATTTTTTAAAATATAATCATGTCGCAAATCCCGCTACTGAAGCTTTTAATCCATAAAATATTATTAGTAAAGGACCTTATTAAAATGTGTTAATAAATAATTTTAAACTATACGTCTGCAGTTACGTTTCATTTATTCGATACCCATTCTATATAATATTTCCTCGATTATGTAAATATGAATGTTTAATTAATATTAGTTTGATTATTGGCTAACTTGAAAATAAAATCATGAATCTCTTGCATATCCCTGACCACCGTGCCTAAAGAAATATTTACTAATGTCGCATCAGATGCGTTGTTTCGTGGAACTGATAAACTATGTTCGAACTCAATACCACGGGTGGCTTCGCTACCTCGATGGTGCTGCTGTTCTGTGTGGTGGTCGAATTCTGCACTATGTTTAAGAGTCACACGTTTTCTGACTGTTACAATATACAGATACAAATATATTCTCCTAAGATGTTTTTATTAGTGGATTTAGTCTTTTGTTTTCCATGTGTTTTATGTTTGATTACATGTTTTTATTATCTCTATTATTCTTTTTTTTTCTGTCAAGATGGCTGAATGTCTGGCACTAAATTGAGTACAGTATATTATTCTATTCTTGTATTTCTTGCAAGTTATATTTTTAGATATTGCTAATTGTATATGAATATGTTAGATATTTTATTTGTTTTTAATTTAATCATGATATGTCACTGTAAATGTTCTTTATAAACTATGATGATAAAATATATTGTTTCAATGCGTTTTTCCAATAATTTTTCAAGTCCCACAGGTATAGATTGCTGTTGTATAATAAATTTATTAATAATAATAAAAAACATTTTTGTTTCATTTGTTGAAAGCCATGATTTATAATTATATTATTGTTCCCCTGTGTTTGCATCATCATGGTTGTAGTGAATTGAATGGATTATGATAATGTAGTTTCAACAAATAATTAATATAGATAATTATAATCACTGTAAACTATAAAATTAAAATTATTTTAATTATTTTCTAATTTCATTATCTTTTTTTTAATCTTGAAAATTCAAATCATGTATATGGAGATGGTGAATAAAAGAACAATTGCTTAATATAATTCTTCTGTGTTATTAAGGATATTATCATGTAAAGTGTGGCAAGAATAAAGTGGATTTTGAAAGGCACGTATTAAATAAATATATGGGCTTTGATTATAATAAATCTGACATCCATCATTTTATTAATTTTTCTGTTAACCAGGTAACTTATATTTAATTGAGCAATAGTTGAAAATAAAAAAATATATATAATTTTATTAAATTTGTTATATTCCACAAAAATGTTCATCATTCCATGACTCATCATCTGTTTTTGGTGAGAATTTTTATAAGTTAGAACTGGTTTACCCACCAGGTAACAAGTGGAAGGTAATAGATTGATTACATAAAAAGAATTTTGAACATCAGTAACAGTTTTTGAATTCACTCAAGATTCAGCTCTTCATAATAAATGGCCTATGATGCAGTAAAAATGCTCTTGGTAATCTAGTAAGCTTTGAGAATCAAGTGATTTTATATTCATCTTAACATTCTTAATAATGAGAAGTATGTACAATAAGAATAGAACTAAAGTTCCTGAAGCTTATAGTTATTGATCTGGTGTTAAATCTTTACAATTCAATAACCATATAAAATTTTTTTAGGAATTTTAGGCTAAAAAATTAATATTGAAAAAATAGTTAGAGGCAGATGCCAGAAGCATAACTGCATTGGTTTCATCTTTGAATTCTAAATCTTCTTCGATAAAGGCAAAAGTCAGAAACTGGTCAGAAATTAGAAAATAATTTACATTGCCATGTTGTACTCATTGAAAACAAACTCTATTAATTAATATTAGCATTCTCTGGGAAGAAATGCTCTTGTCAATATAAGATTTTATAGTCAAATGATGTGTTAGTATCTGGCATAGTAATAGATTTATAGATTTGGCTCAAAAGTTACTGGATCTGACACTAAAGCTCTGATAATTCTTTTAGTTTACTACTGGCATATAAATATACATTAAAATATTATTTATTGTTCCAAAGTTATTGTATGGCATATTTATACTTACTCTATGTAAGAGGGGTGCTCCTTGGAAAAAGATATAGTGAATACTTGATTAAGTAACCTTAATTTTAATTATATTAGTAAAATAATTAAAGAAATACAACTATGTTAATAAAGTAATGTTAGGATAAAGTAACTTTTGTTTCACCCTATATATTGTACCAGTAAGTGGTTTGAATCACCAGCCCATTACGCTGGTCACCATCATCAGCTCACAGTTGGCTAGCAAAATTATTATAACAGTATGAAGCCACAGTAAATATCAAGCCAGAGTTGGTGTGGCAAATTCTTGTAATGGTATGGAGTTTGGAGACACCAAGGATTCATTCATTTGAACATAGAAGCTCTTAGCATCTATACACAAATCCTTGGTCCAATACTGTGTAGCTATAATTAACTGTTTGTGTTCTATTATTCAGGATGGGTTGATTAATATTCACATCACTTAGTTCACATCTTTATAAGATCACCTGGGTCTTAGATTTACTTTACCTATTGATAGAAGATCAACCACTAAGCTAATTCAAAGATAAAACAAACAAATCATATGTACTGTTATTCTATACATACTTATCCTTTTATATAAGTAGTTTCTGGTGATAATATCACTCCCATCCTCCTTCAAAGGCACGAAAGAGAACTACACCTAAAGACATATTCAGCCGCGAGGGGATTGTCATATATACCATATACATATTTCTATTACCAAGATTTTACATATACAGAACAAAAAAAAACATCCTTTAAAGTACACACTGATTATGGTATGCACAATTTCTTCAATTAGCTTGGTTACTACTTTCAAAATTATTATTAAGTCGATAGCAAATTTGTGGTAGAGATATAAACTAGTTGGTATAAACTTATTCACAGACAATCCTGAATTTGAATTCGAGTAGGCTTTCTTCATGCTTTTTCTATTCCCCTGATATTTATTTTTCCAAAATGGATGGAGGCATTATAGACACTGCGCATCACTTCTTACATGGTCAGCCTTGGATGTGTTTCTCTAATCTCCCATTCAGATGTGCTGTAGGCTTCCAGCCTTTTGAACAAAGCACTGCATATTATTTTTAACTTGTATCTACATTAAAATATTTGAGATGAGTTGGCAATACCAGTTCAAAAAAGCTAATAACAATGCCCTGTTTCAGCTCCTCTCTGGTATTTATTCATTTTACATTAATGACATCATTGATCCCTTAATGACACTAGCTTCCTGATAATATGTGATTCAAGTATTTACTATCCATTTGGGTGGTTTGAAGTATTCTTATCTTGGAATTATCAACTTATGAATAATTAGTAGCTGAGTTCAAACTAGTCTGGCGGTCAAACAGCAATCATTGTTTTTATAATTAATTAGCAGCTGAGTTTGGAAACTATTTTGGTGGTCAAACAGTAATCATTATCAGTCTTTGATATTATACATATGCTAATGAGTCTCTCTCTTATTCTTTCTTTCTAAAATTTTAACATACAATAAAATAGAAATAATATATAAATAAAATAAAAAAAACTGGGTTACATAGAATTAAAACTTGAAATATTAATCTCAATTTTTGTGAGGCATTTAAGGTAGATTGTCCATATACACATATAGGCACACACACACAGAAGTTGATTCCTAATATATAGCTAAAATTAGCAGCAATCTTGAATTTTATCCCCATGTCTTTTCTGTACTCTATCAGTGATTTCTAATCAAAATGTATAGCTGAATAAAACCAACACACAAATTTTTTTTTCTTGAATAATTGGGTCTTACCCTACAATATATAGATGCTGTGGGTAATGTTAACCTAGTTAAGTTTTAAAAAATCCCTCTATGTGCATAATCTTCATAGGTATAGTTTTATTTACCAGTAATTTAAAATATATATTAAAAAATTATTAAAGTAAAAAAAAAAGTCAATTTTTGACATTTTAATTTCTTAGTATGTATGCTCTGAAATATATTTGTGTTGAAATATATATGTATAATGTTTCACTATTTATGAATTTTATTGTGCACACAGATTTGAAAGCAAATACAGATTTGGTAGGACTATTGTATATGTGCACATATATACAAACTAAATGATAGTATTGAAATAAAAATATAAACTAATGTAGCTTTTTTTTGTAATGATAGATCTCTAAGATGTATATTGGTCAGGAAAATTTTGATATAAATATCTAATTTTTGGTCCGCATCATATAGTCATTTCTTTGTGAAAAGTTGAGAATTGACGGAAAGTTTACAAAACTTTGAATTGTAATAAAGTTTAAAAACCATACCACAGACACTGAATAATTCTCCAGATAAGTCATACATACTGTTCTCAATTTACGAAGTTAGATCTAAATTTAATTCCAAAGACAGTCATGACACTTGTATTGTCTTCTTCAAAAGATTATGGAAATATGACCGGATATCTTTTAGAATTACATCTTACCTAAATATATTTCATGGAAAAATGAGCCCTTTTTATAGAAATCTATTATAATGATAGTAATAAATGCAAGTTATACTGGATTAAAACATGCACTACAAGTATCATCATCAACCATTACCAATCCACTGCAGGATGAAGGTCTCTCCAAGTTCAATCCATCTTTTCCTATCTTTAGCTTCTCTTCTCCACATCACCCCTGCACACTTTCTTATTTCATCCATCCATCTCACATGTGGTCTCTTTCTGGGTCTTTTACAATCTCTTGGAATCCAGTTTAAAATTTCAATTGTCCATCTATTGTCATCTCTTCTAGCAATATGTCCAGCCCAACTCCACTTCCGTCTTTTAATTTTTTCAATGAGGTCAGTAACACCTGTTTGTATACAAAATATTAAATAACTTCAGAATATAAAAATAAGAAATATATTTGATAAATTAGAGAAATAAAATTTCAACATATTTTCAGTTAAAAAGTTTTCTAATACAGGGAAAGGCAGTAGTCATAAGTGACTCAACTTCAAATAATTGCAAATTTTTCTAAGATGGATACCTTTTTTAAAAGTTTTCTTAAAAAAAATACCTCACATTACATAACTAGGGTATAAATTGTGCAAGAAAGACAAAAATTAAAGTGGAGTATAATTAAGCAAAAGGTTAATTCTTGGTTCACTACATCTATGATTTGTGTATTAAATTGCCCACTAATGCCTGATTGGTAAATTGGAATCTTTTGAATAATCTTCAAGATCATTAACAGAAGTCAAACAATTGTACTCTTCTGTCTTTAATATATAAAATTACAGATTCCTCCAATACATTTTTGGTCATGATCTTTACTAGACAAAATACGTGTATTAATTACTCCTAAAATGCTTAAATGATATATTAACAAGATATAATTGTGAGCTGATATATGAGTAAGGAAGTAATATTTCTTATGTTGATTCTCTCACTCAATTGTCAAATGCTAAAGTGATAAGAGATAAACTAGAATGATTTATAGAAGGTATCTACATAAATGATAATAATTGCTCAGATAAAAATTTGGACACTGGAAATGCCATGGATTTTGGATTTTAGATTAATCATTCCACCAAAAGACTAAACTTTATAGCAAAAGCCACCCATGATTAATAGTTAAAATGGACAAGGAATTCAAAGATAACAATTATTATATAATATGAGTTAGTATTGTCTCATCAAATTTTTTTTCAGCAATTGACAAAATTAGTTTTATCTTAGTACAAAGACACTAACATATGGTTAAATCTGGTGGCCATTATTACATCAATATCTTTCAAGGTACATTGAAAAGCTTGAAAATTGCCAAAATACAGAAAATATAACCAGACAAACTACATTCTGTGTCCAAGAACTAAAACAATGAGTACACCTGACTCATGGGTTTGATAAATGTTTTTTTTTTATTATAATGAAAGTAATATTTTCATTTAGCCAAATACAAAATTCAGAGGAAACTATTTCAATATTGAAAAATATTCACGTCAGTTGTTTTGAAATCATGATAAATAATGGAAGTGGTTTTACTTCTGAGAAATTAGTCTTCTGGAAGAATGCTACTATTCACCTATTGATGGCAACCATAACATCTTGAGATAAATTGAAGATTGAATAAACAGTTCAATACTTGAATGCACTGAATACTAAGAATATCTAACCTATTGGATAAGATGTTCTGCGTGCATAGTAATGACTCACACACCATATATCGATGGGGAATTCTTTAATGTTGTTATTAGTCAGATTGTGGTAATGCTAGCCAACATGTTAACCTGTCTATTACCATTGGAAAATCACTAAATTGTTATTGGGTAGATATTTGGAATATATCTGCCTACTATCACCAAATGAAATATAGTTTGAAATAAAATATATTTCAAAGTAGATAATAATATAAAAAAGAGGTCTGCAGATGTATATTAAGTTTCTGTCATGTTTTTTTCCATATTTTATTGCTAGATCTAATTTAATATGAGATTTTCCAGTCATCAGTAAGAAAATAGAAGTCAGTTGGATGGATACACATGTATATTGTTCATAATTATATAATTATATACATTTTATAGCTTATTTTCAAACTGATCTAATAGAGGGTGGTAACTGCTCTCCCCAGATGTGAAAAAATAGTTTTTAAGCATACATAATTTAAAGAGAAAAAAGAAATTGAGGAAAATGTAGATAAGGATGATAGAATGAAGTATATATTTAGTACAGTGACAAGAGATGTAGATGACAAAACAAGTAGTGCAATGAGGATAATTAGGCAAAGAATAAGTAACAGGTAAAGATTATAGAAGTAAAATTAAAAACATTAGATATGAAATGTGAGCGAATCAAGAAATTAATGGATAGAACATAAGGAAGAAATAGATAAAAAAGTTTAGAAGGTTGAAGAGAATATTACAAATTAATTAAGGAAAGTAAACAGAGTCTTGATAGGAGACTCACTAATTAGAGGATGTGGGGATGTAATTGCAAGGAAAAATAGAAATAGGTATGTAAGAGTATATTGTAACAGTCAAGTTTGTACATTCGCGTAACAGAATCCAAGCAAAAGAGACCGAAGCTGACCAGACTAGGACTGTGACATCCTGAGTCCGACCACACTTCAACTTGTAAGCCAGGATTCCAAGACTCAAGACCCTACGAATGACCACCTTGAAATTACACGTAGTATACCTCTTTCCATATTTAGTATATTCATTTTCTGAGTATTGGGATGGTAGTTGGGTTGATTTTAAACTGATCTGAAAATATTCTCAGCTTATTTCAAAACATCAAGCATATTTAACAAACTTTTAGAGTTCTGCATGATTCAAACATGACATTAAAGATAAGATCGGAACATTCTCTAACTGTAACACTTCTTAAGCTGGGTAACCTGTACATATATATATGAATAAGATATGATATATATATATATATATATATATATAATATATATATATATATATATATATATATATATATATATATATATATAGATAAATTAATTATATATATATATATATATATATATATATATATATATATATATATATATATATATATATATATATATATGTACCTATATTGATATAAAATATATATAATTTTTATCTAAAATTATTATTAAAAATAATCTTTCATAAAGAAAAATATAAAATTAAATGTTGAAGAATTTATTGACTTGTTTTAGAAAAGATAAGGAATTAAATAGTTTTGTATTAGTAAAAATATAAGTGAAAGTTAAAGACATTGCAAGTCTCTTTTCATTCAGAAATTTAATTAAAAGAAAAATAGTGTTAAAACTAAATAGTAAATTGTATTAAATATAATATGTGCGTATAACCAGTATTTGCTTAATAATAAATATATACATGTGTGTAGAGGATGCGAAAGATTATCATTAAAAAAAACACGGCTATGGCTATTAGATGATTGATTAGTACTTAAAACAATACATTTTTTATGGCTCCTTTTAAATTAACAATCTTTCAAAACAGTTTATCGATGATTATCAGTTCGACAACAGATCTTTGAGAATATCAGAAAGACAACAAGGTGCAGGTATAAATAATTTTTTATCGGACAGTAAATCAGTTCCACAAATTAGTTGAGACAATCAGTTCCACAAATTAATTAAATTGAGATCCAGTTCACCAAAGTTATTGAGGAGAGTGCCAGTTTCGGAAATTGATTGAATCAGTTAAAAAACAAAAAAGCAGTGCTGATATTTTGGAGTGCATTTATCTCGACTTAGATGTCCGAGAAAACAGCAGATCTGCCCGGTAAATAATGTCAAACTTAACATCTTGAAAAATCTTCGTCAGTATCTAATTGTCTCCAATAGTAATAATGTGAAAATTAGAAAACTCAGCAAGAAAACGTCTAATGGCTGAGCATTCTTCTGGAACCATTCATACTGGAAGAAAACAAAGTGTTAAATCTACATTCAAAATCCTAGGTAAACATTTATAACACTATTTATACTGTAATAACATTGTTCAATAATTGTAAAATCCTCAAGTCTAGATATATGAGCTTCATTATCATACATAAATGAACTATGATATGTACATGATTAATTTAAATGCTATGTAGTCCTTTATTATCATTATTATGCATGTTAAACAAATTAATATGTGCGTGATCATTCTACCAATATTTATTAATGAAATTAGAGTGTTATGTTGTGAATCATAAATATTTAGACTATTTAGAAATGTTAATTTAAAATATGCGTGTGTTTTATTAGAATTATAAAATGTTTAAATTTTAAATAAATAAATGTTAGTTAATAAATTATCTTTAAGATGCTTTTATTATGGTCAATTCTTTTTATCAATTCTTTTTTATAAATTCTTTTTAAAAAATTCTTTATCAAGTCTTTTAACAAAACTAATTAAGTATAATCGGTCTAGTTTGCAGACATTACTGTAGCTTAAGATCAGAGAGGCGAAACATCATCAACAACTGGCCTGAAAATGGCAAGTGATATTTTTACAAAATGCCTCAAAATCGACAAATAAAAATACCTAAGATAATGTACATAATAGTGGCTTCTAATTAAAAAAAATTAAAGAAGTACTAAAAATTCAAATAATAAAAACAAAAAATCATGAAAATTGCAGTATGAGGGATACCTACAAATCAAAAAAACCTTAAAATGGAAGCAAATAAAAATGCCTGAAATAATATATGTATGTAATAAAGCGAAAACTACAAATTAAAGGTAAAGAAAATGCTACAAAATTCAAATAATAAAAACAAAAATCACATGAAAATTGCATTATGAGTGCCCCCAAAATAAAAAAAACGCCTCAAA